>OZ018333.1:50526288-51109033 GCA_963969495.1 Ceratothoa steindachneri | reverse complement strand
CACCAATACAGAGGGGTGGTAATTCTCAAAAAAAGTCAAGTAAGGCTAGGAGTGTGTGGAAAATGTGAAAGGCAGAGGCACTGTGTTAGATAGGGATAGAGGAATTAAGCCATCTGGTCCTGAGCCAGAAGGGGTTGCTGCCAAGGCTCCCAGGGAGAATAGAAGCAGCGGTAAAGCTTCTGGAGAGGGGGTAGGGTGGCTTGGGAAGCAGAATAGAGGGGAAAATGGGCTATGTTGCAAGGGTAAAGCTTCTGGAGGGAAGGGGGCTTGGGAAGCAGAGTAGAGGGGAAAATGAGACCTGGTGCAAGCCGTTTAGAAGAGGAGGTGAGAGACTCCCATCCAGTTGCCATTCATCCCAAAGATCCTCTAATGGTGTGGGGAGGGGGGGGGAAGAGGAAAACAACTACAGTGCCAAGTGTAGTTATGCTGATCTTGTAACATCATCACTTGGTCCTGAAGTGAATTCTGTGACATTGAGCATAGCCCTAATGGGATCTCATCTCTAATGGAGGTGGGGACAATGCAGAAGTCACAAGTGCAGTTACCAACAGCTCTGTGGCAATCTCTGGTGAGCCTCCCAAAGCCAATGCGCTGAAGAGGAAGAAAGAGAGAAAGAGAAGGAGCAGATAGCAGCTGTAGTCACCAAGGAACCAGGGACAACCCTAAATTGCTTAATCATCTAATTAAAATATAGGCCTTCCTATATAATGCCCCCACTCTATACTTTGCAAGAATTTTGACTCTCACTCCCTCTCTCACCCACCCTTTAAATCTCTCTCTCTGTCTCTTACACATTCACACACTTAACTTTCTCTCTCAAGACCTTTTTCTATGCATAAATTATGACCTCTTGCAAACAGAAAGATAAAACTAGATGGAGGGCCCGATGGCCCTCCATCAAGCCCCTCATCCGGAAAAAGAAAAGAAGGCATTAGGCATTAACAGGGGTGAGAGGAGCCAAACAGACAACCACTACTTCAACCCAGAACTTTGAAATAGGGGTAATAGAGCCCCAACCATGGAGAAAAGTTGGTTGCCATACCAATCAGCCTGTAATAGTAGCCACCAGCCATGAAATTAGAGAAAAGGCATAAAAAAAAGCTCCCCCCCCCCCAAAGAGGGTAAAATGGAAATGTCTGGAAAGAATAAATCTAAATCTAGTTTGAGACTCCTGGGGTCAGGAGGGCACATACTGCTCCTCCAGGTACCAGGTTTAACATCTATACAGGGTACCTTTTTGGGGTGCTAAGCAATATTATGACGTGCTTCAATAAATAAAGAGATTCAAACTCTAATGCTGAGTTATATTAATAATAAAGCAAAGATTTATAAATACAACCAATTATACAACTAAAATTTCTATCTAATTATTTTGTTCTAACTTTACTTATCCTATAAATTTTGAAAGATTTATATATCTTTCAAAATATAACTCATTAAATGATAGGACTTGTCTAACTCACATTATTATCCAATCTTTCCTTTGTATATAAATTCTTTTCAGCAGTTTTCAGGTTTATGTCCATAATATCTTTTGCAAATCTCTTTAAGAGTCTCTAAAATCAAAAAGATTCTGATAAAAGATAAAGTTCAAATTAGAACAAATATTTGAATTTACTTCAAAATAATTCTGAATAAAGAATTTGATTTAATTATGTCCTTTTAGAAAAATATTCAAGGAAATAACATAATATAACATTAAAGTCATCACACTCAGTCCAGCATCCAAAAACCTATTAAGCCACCACTGTGTGTTTAAAGTAAATTTAGCAAAATAATTGATTAAATATTGAATACATTAATATTTTCAAGTGGCATCGCATCATAGTTTTGATATACACCAGGTCTTTGTTATATGCGTGTTTGGCATATACGAGACATGTATGCATGCATGTATGTGGTGGCAGTAGCACACTCAGACATTACTAGCTGTGAGAGAGTAGGCGCGCTCAGTTCGCATAAACACTCTTATGAAGTAAACAACTAGGCTCACTTGGTGCTTGATTGTGAATATTTTACTAAGGCTTATAAGTTTCCTGTGCCTATTACAAGTGGTGGTGCTTCAATTAAACACAAGAGGACTGCTCTAAGTTTGGAAACAAAGTTAGAAATTATTAACAGAGCAGAAAGTGGTGAGGGAGCGTCTGCTCTCGGTCAGTTATAACTTTGCTGAGTCTACTATTCGTAACATTGTGAAAAGTGCTGGCAAAATATGTGCTTCAGTCATTAGTTCATCTCAACTGTCAGCTAAGATTACCACTAAAGTGCGCAGTTCAGTTATGGAGGAGATGGAAAAATTACTTGTCATATATATTGAGCATGAGAATAAAAAGACAAGTAGGGTAATTAATAGTGGTTAGGGTCAAGACATTGAAAATTTACGAACGTTTGTGTCGTGAAAGAGGTGAGGATATGAGTAATAATTCATTCATAGCCAGTAAAGGGTGGTATGCCAGTTTTAGGAAAAGAAATAATATTCATAATCTGGCTGTTCGTGGTGAACAAGGAAGTGCTGATCATGAAGCTGCTGCATGCTACCCTGATCAGCTTCAGAAAATTGTAGAGGAGATGGGCTTCACCACGAAGAAAGTGTTCAACGCAGATGAGACTACCAAAAATAACATTGATGAGTTGTGGAAGGAGGTTAAGTCGTCTACCCTGAATGCTTCTTGGAAAGCCATCTGGAAGGATGTTGTTCACACCTTCAATGGATTTCCATCATTTACTCAAATAGTGCAAAACAGTGTTGACCTGGGATGAGACATTTGTGGTGAGGGTTTCAAGGATCTTGAAACGAGTGACATTATTGAACTGCTCCACTCGCATGATGTAGAACTGTCAGTCAATGACCTGATAGAGTTGTCTGCCGCACAACAGAAAAATGAAGAGGAGGAAGATGATAATGTTGAGCTCCAGGTCAAAGAGATGACCCTGAAAGACATGGCAGCATTTTTTAACATCACTGAAGACCTGTCATATGCTGCTATGTATTAATATATTGGTGTATTAATATATTGGTTGGAGCCATCAATTTAGTCATAGACTGGCAGAAATTTTGGCACCTTACAGGGAGCTTTATGCACAGAAGCAAAATGCTGCAAAACAAACAACCATGATTAAGTTTTTTAAACCTGTTTATGCTACTCCATCTCCTGCAGAAGTGTCCACTGAAGATGCTGCACCTACTCCTCAAGCTGAAGAAGGTGCAACTCGAACCACAGCATTACCTGTAGAGGCTTCTGAGGCTTCTCTACTCCTGCCTGAGAGCTGTGTCAGTTACCTCACACACCTGAAGACCTGCCCAATATCACCATCAAAGATCCTGGTGACTCTGCACCTCTCTCCTTGTAAATCTCACCTCTTACAATCCTTCCAATCGTCTCCTGGAGCCCACACACCTGCTATTTTGAGAGTACTAATTCAAACTTTTTATTGGTTTAAACTGTATTTTTATTAATATTGCTTAAGTGCATTGTAATCATGAAAAAGTGCCGGAAATTAACACTAGGGGTGTCCTAAATGGGTCATGGAATGCAACCACCTAAAATTAATGTAAAGATAGGATCAATAAATGTGAATTCACACTATGCAAGGTTTTCATAGAGCCTAGCCCTGGCATATAACGAAGACCTGGTGTATTAATATATTTAAAACATAAACTATCACAAATTAAACTGATAGTATTCTCTTCTGTAAATACTGAAGCAAAGGAAAGTGCACCATGATTGGTTAAAAGAATAAAGCCCTTGCCACAACCATTGTGATGATGTTTACTACAATGTCTTTGTAAATTTGAGCAACTAAGTCTTTTCCTTTATTTTGTTGCATAAAAATTCACAGAATGAGCAGTTCCATATTCTATTTTATTCCTCATTTTCACCTTGGCCCAAAGCAACTCTATTTGGTTTGTGTGGGCACTTGTTTCTGGATCTTTAAAGTTCTTTGAGTGGTTAACAGTGAAATGTTTATAGTGCATCTCTGGCAAGGAATCAATTCCATTGTATACACTTCACTTATCAGAAATAATAGTTGTGCCAGGCAATACACATTCTTTAATTATAGATAATAATGTTTCTGCTGATCTATCAGAAACTGCATACGTGAAACACCTGCATGTTTCCCTGCAACTCCCCTTGAAAAACCACTGTACTGGCAAACCCTCCCGACACTATTCTTTCTTTGTGAGAACAAGGATTCATCTATTTCTACTGTCAATCAATTTCTACCGATCTTTATAGGATTTTGGATTAATGAATTTACTCACACTTCACAGAGATGGTTCTTCCAGTCTGTAATAGCATTGCACAACATTTTTAGTTGTTCTTTACAAAGAAAAATAGTAGTTAAGTTGTTCCACCATGCATGAACAAAAAAGAATTGTTTCCATAGGTATTTTTGATCCTTCTAACCAGGTATCGCTTCTCAACCAGGATTTGCTTTTACACCCTTGTTTGTGACATTGTCATACAGGTGGGTAATGGGACAACAAAAGTTTCATGCTGTGTCCATTTTTGCAAATTCTCTGCTGATGTACAATACCTCTTTCTTGCAAATAGTTGACTGCTTGTTCGATATTCTGCACCTTCCTAGCAAGTTCATATGTTGTCATTTTTTGCGGGTGAAAACAATGCTTCCAAACAAACTGAAGGATGTTGTGAAACTAAAAATATCACAGGTTACTCATTCGAGTAACTGGCTATTCAGCCATCTGGCTGAGGAGACAAAATTGGGACATAATATTAAGAGAAAAGGTTCCTTTAATCTTTTTATAACATTGGGACTAACCCAACATTCATTTCTTCTGATAACA
The DNA here is from genome assembly GCA_963969495.1 of Ceratothoa steindachneri. Lineage (NCBI taxonomy): Eukaryota > Metazoa > Arthropoda > Malacostraca > Isopoda > Cymothoidae > Ceratothoa > Ceratothoa steindachneri. The sequence continues at coordinate 51,104,223 of OZ018333.1, read as the reverse complement.
TACTTGATGATGATAGAGTGGTTGACATTAAGACTTATCCTCCTTTTCCTCACTGTGGACACACACTGGTATATTTTTCATGTGTGTTCCATCACATAAACACAGCTCAGAGAAGACACGCATATGACCAACTAGACTGGGCCCATGGAAACTATAACAAAATTAATACCTTACTCCAACCATATGATTGGGACTTTGAGTTCCTAGACTTTACCTCAAACCAAATGACACAACACCTAACATTAACCCTAAACTGCTTGAAACATCTTTATGTCCCTGTCCATCAGCCTTTTAAGGCTATTCCTCCATGGCACACAAGGGTTCCCCAACAGCTGTGTTGCTACAAGTTACAATGTTGGACTGACTATGTAAACCATAGGCATAAGTATGGCAGAAGCGCAGATATCACTAAACAAAAACTTCATATCTTCCATGCTGCATATGATAGGCTTAGAACTGCTACCGTCTCTGCAATGTGATTACGAAGCTTACTTAACAGCACAATAGAAAACAAAACCTAAACTATTGCATTCATATATAATACACAAAAAGTCAGCAAGACAATCTAATGGTTTTTTAGAGATTGAAGGAACACTCACTGATGACAATGAATCAATGGGTAACAAATTTGATGAGCCTTTGCTTCTGTGTTTGTTCAAGAAGAACTTAACAACACAGATGCTCACCAACAGGCACCCGGTAATATCTCTAATGTAATTTGGTCAGTTGCTTGTGTTGAGAAATTGCTTAGTTCCATGAATCCTGACAAAGCTATGGGTCTTGATATGCTACATCCCCTCCTATTGAAGAAATGTTCATCAAATTTGGCCTAACCATTCTACCTAATATTTAAAAAAATCTCTAGATAATGGTACTGTACCTGACCTGTGGAAACATTCACATGTTACCCCTATCTTCAAAAAAGGTTTCTGTAATGATCTGTTAAACTATAGACCAATCAGCCTCTCCCAAATACACTGCAAGACATTGGAAATCATAATTACAAATACATTGTAAAACTTTTTTGATGACAACCAGTTTGGCTTTCATGCCTGTAGGACAGTGTCAGCTCTGCTATTACTCACTTACGACAAAATCACACTGGTATGACTCTGGCTTTACTGTTGACTTGATATTGTTCAACTTCACCATCATACTCTCATTGACAAACTTTATATCTATTGGAATTTCTGGCAATCTTTTAGCATGGATCAGGAACTGAGTATCACAATCAAAGGACTTCCAAGTAGAGCTCTCCCAGTTACAAGTGGTCTACCACAGGGATCTGTAATAGGCCCACTAATCTTCCTCCAATTCATAAACCATATAGGGACAAACTAACAACTAAATACATGATGTTTGCAGATGACTGAAAACTTGTTTACTCATCACTCAGCTTCACCATCTCACAATCTCCAAACAAGTATAAACACATAGTGGGGCAAGTTAGCATGCCAATTGTGCATTTTGTGAGGAAAGCATCAAATTTAGTACACTAGTAAACTATCCTATTTTGAAAAGATTTGGATATTGGGCCATCTCAAATTCCATCTCTGATGGTTGTGGCAGCCATTTTTCAAAATGGCACTAGTAGTTACTATAATTTTACAATCTCCCTTATTAAAGGTAGTTAATAGGATAATATAACACAAACATTGGTCTGAACATTTATTATAAGCTAAATTTACAAAAATAATCAAAATGGATGCAACTCATAATAAAAATGATTGCGACTCAATGATTGCCAATCAATTTTGAGAACACTCTCCCTCACACTCACACAAAGCTGTGCATTCAAGTGATGCCTTTTTGCACTTGCACGCTACTAGCTCAATGCAATCGTAGGCTGCTTTGGGTAACTTCGTGCAGTGTGGCTCGTACACTATGTCATCATTCTTGATCCAGCCTCAGCTGGATGGAGGAGGCAGCTCTGGTGTTGGTAACAGCGTTTGACCTCACACATGACCTCCTTGGTAGGCGGCCCTCTTTATATGCTCCTGCAGAGCTGACTTGGTTGTCGCAATCAGCTGCACATTCTTCTTTAACACGATCTGCATTAAAATCCAAGGAATCTCCCACACTAAGGGACAACTGGAGCCATTCCATTTCTGTCTCCTGAATGGCTATGCACTCCTCAAGACTCTGTAGAAAAACATCCTCCTGCAGTTCCCGACAAGAATTATGAAAGTGAACACTCCCACTAGCAAGAGAGACCTCTGACACATCCGGAGTACCATTGGGTTGACTACAAGTCTTTGGCGAGGAATGAGTGATATAAGGCACTGCATCTGGGTCAGATGGTACAGTGGAGTGACAGGACTCTCCCGTGTTGGAAGTATCCATGGCTGGAGACTCTCCCGTGTTGGAAGTATCCATGGCTGGAGAACTCATATCTGGCGAACCAGAAGGTGAAAAAAAAGTTACGGCAGACCCAGCAGAGTCTACATAAACAGGTTCAGGGTGTGACACATCCGGCATTGAAAACTCACTCTCTGCTGATTCAGCAGTGGTAGATTCGGAAGTGAGGGAGTTTGCTTGCACCTAGGTACTACCATAAGTAGACAAACAGCTCTCTGAAGCTGAACTCCCCGAGGAGCTATCTGTGTCAAACCCGGATAAGTCAGGCACAGGACCAACAGCTCTCTGAAGCCGAAGCTGAACTCCTCGAGGAGCTATCTGTGTCAAACCCAGAGAAGTCCGGCACAGGACCAGAGCAAGAGGAAATCCAGAGAAGTGGAACTCATCAGAGTCCAAAGATTCCTGATCAATTGCCGCTACACAAGAGTCTTCACTAGAACTAGAAGGGCCATTGTATGATGGAAGAGGTTGTGCACAGTATGAGTTGACCAACTCCAGCAGGAATTCATTCTTCATAACATTGTCCGGATAGTGTACCCATTTCTGAAGCTGAGAACGGTGTGCTTTCACAGGCTTCTTCTCAGATTGTTGAGGATGTACTAGCTCGTACGTCACCCCATTCCCCTGAACAGCCGAGACTGTGAAGGGTCTAGAGTACCTGGGTTGAAACTTGTTGCTTGTAAGGTTGCCCTGAAGAGGGATTTTCTTCATGACGGAGTCCCCCACCTTGAAAGATCTGAAGCTCGGATGACCTTCATGCCACACTTCCTGCGTTGTATTAACAACCACAGCAGTGGAGGCTGTGGAATGTGATTTGGTCAGCAGGAACTGGGAAGATGCCATAGACAGTTGTGAATACCATGAATGGTTGTAGGCGATCACGGCATTGGCGAGGAGCAGATCTCACGATGACTCACTCTGACTGAGGAGGGATTGCAAGTGTTCCACCATGGTCCAATTCATCTTCTCGACTGCGCAATTGGAAGAGGGCTTGTAGGGGTAGTATACATCTGATGCCATATTTGTCCAGCATGGACTCAAACTCTTGGGAAGTAAATTCACTCCCATTATCTGTGAGGAGCCTACGCAGCCTGCCAGGAAGATTAGAGAGAACATGGCATTTCAGAGAAGACACAACAGTAGTGCTTTTCTTGTCCCTGATGGGAACACATGACAACCACTTTGACATGAGGTCGACTACCACGAGGCAACTGATGTGTCCTTTGAAAGTGCTTGGAAGATTGACCAAATCTGCAGCCAGCAAGTCAAAAGGTCCGGGCGGATAGATGCACAATATTGGTGGAGTAGCGGCCACAGATGTCACCTTATAAAGTTAACAAAGATGGCTCGAAGCACAGATTTCAGACGCGGTTTCGGCTAAAAAAGAATGCCACAGAACAGTCTTGAGCATCTCCGTATGTTTGTTACATGCAGGGTGTCCCATCTACAAATGGAGATGGATGGTAACTTCCACCGCAGTGAAGAATGAGAAGACGGGAACAGGCGAATCCAATCCACCAAACCAGAGCAATCTGAATTCCATGAAGAACTGGTGAAGGTGGCATTTAAAGGGCTTGAGACAGCAGGGCTTTCCACAAATGCAGAGGTTTCCCTTGACCAACATTGGTTTTAAGCAGACGAATGGCAAAGATGCCCTCTTGTGAGAGTTTCACTTGCTCAGGAGAGAGAAGATTAAGGGAATTAGGATCAACTTCAAGGCCATGTTGTACTACACATATGTCATAATGCATGGACCTTGCTTTGGTAACCAAGAAAGGGATGCGGTCACCAGTAATGCCAAGATAGAAAGAGGATGTGTCATATTCCACAACAAGCTGGAGCTAACAGATGATGTCAATGCCGAGGATGAGACAGAATAGAATAGTAGATTCAGGTACCACGGTGAGAGAAGTTCTAAGGAAAAAGCCATTCTCAAATTATAAAGGAAGCGCGATGCAGCCACGAGTGGGAACAGCCACACCAGCAGTGTTGGTGCAGTAGAAAACAGGCTGAAATTCAGCATCGGCTTGTCTAGTCTCACTGAGAGCATTCCATGTTTTGTCATCAATCAAGCTAACTTGTGCCCCAAGATCAACAAAAGCACAAAAGATCTGACGACCTACCCTAACAACAGTGAGAACAAAGGATATTGTAATGGACATTGTCACAAGAAAGCTGAGTGCAGAGAATTGTGATCTCAAAGAATTGACGCTTGCCTCCTCGGTGTCTGAGGAATCTGAGAGATCCTCATTCACTACTGGTACAGCAGACGTAGTTCCACGACTAGCCGCCACCGAAGGAAGTTTGGGAGGCTGGTAGAGCTTGTTTGCTGACAGCGGGTTGTAATGTATCCCTGCCAGGCACTGGAGATGAACTCACTCTGCCTTGCTAGGCTTTTCCAGCACTTGGTTAGGTTCATACTGAATAGGTTGAGGAACCTCACAATGCACCCAAACTTGCCACCTGTAAAGGTTGGCAAATGCTTGAAGAAACAGGGTGTTAGGGAGTTGTCCTGGGAGTTTCCTGAGTTTGATCTCTGCCCTAATGTGAGGCACAGAAGCAGACTTGTACTTGGACAGATGGTCCAAGATTTCCTGAGCCAAAGCCTCTTGGAGATCCGCAGTTGATGATGGCACACTGATTGATGGGTCATGCTGACCACAATGGTTCTCAAGTACTTGTAGGAGAGAGTCTACCATCGAGTCACCTCCTCCTGCAACTTGTCTCAACACACACAGGCCTTCAGGCAACTTAGAAGACCTCAAGGGAGTTTCAGTGCTTGAATCCCCTCTAAGGCGAGAGAATGTATCCGGCACAACATTCTCCTTTCCTGGTCTGTATATGATGTCAAAGCGACTTCTGTTTCTTCATATTGCACATGTATACTAAAGGCCAGTGATCTGTGTACAGATTGAAATGAACTTGAAATAAGAAACCACTGATAGCAGCAAGTTCTATTTAAATTGTACTATAGTTGCGCTGCGCTGAAAGTCATTGAAGCATATGCAATAGGTCGTGTAACTGCCTCTTGAACTTGGGAAAGGCAAGCACCAGCCCCAGTACCAGAGGCATCAGTGGCGAGCTCCAGCTTGGATGCTCCAGGAGTGTAATCTGGATAAGCCAGTTCAAGATCATTGAAAAGAGCAGCCTTTAACACCTCAAATGACTGGTCCATCTTGAGCGTCCATTCAAGTTTGGTCTTGTCAGGATTACCCGTTAGACAAGAGAGTGGTTGGCAAAGGGTGGAGCAATGTGTGATGAACTTATGCTGGAAGTTAATCACTTCCAGGAGGAAAGACCTTAATTCTTTAACGGTCTGGGGTTTTGGGTACTTCCACACAGAGTCCATAAGCTTGTCAAATTTGTGCAAGCCATTTCTGCCCACCACATGGCCAAGAAATTCCACCTGCCCCTGAAACCAACAGCATTTACTGGGTTTGATCCTCATGTGGTAGTACTCCAAGGTGGTGAGGACCTTACGAACAAGAGCGAGATGGTCCTCGAAGCTGTCACTCATGATGAGAATGTCGTCTATGTAGACGAGTACCTCCTTGGAGTCAAAGTCCTCCAGGACTGTCTGCATCTCACGCTGGGATACACTTGGGGCATTCTTCAGCCCCAAACTCAGACGATTAAACTCATAGTGATTCCGCGGAGTGCTAAAGGCAGTGTATTCATTTGAGTCTGAGTGTAAAGGGAGCTGATAGTACCTTTAGCAAGGTCAAGGGTCATGAAGAATTTCTTCCTGTGCAAGAAGACAAGGTCCATCATGTTGGGAATCGGCAAATGATCCGACTTGGTCATCTTGTTTAACTGACGGTAGTCCATACACAAGCGGAGTGTTCCATCCTTTTTCCTAATAGGGACTATCGGAGATGACCAAGGTGATTTGCTGAAGCCAATAATGTACAGTCGCAGGAGTTCTTCACACTGGGGCTCATCTCCTTTGCAACTGGCTCTGGCAGATGTCTTGGCTCGTGTCGGATGGGAGTGGTGTCATGGAGTTCTATACGGTGATGAGTGACTCCAGCACATCCAACATCACTATCTCCAACTCCTGTCATCATCCTTTGCACTAATGAATTTCTGTTCTGGATTTAGGTGGTCCAGAGAGACTTGGTCACCCAAGTTGAGAGTGTCTGTTTCAGGAGAAGGCTCGCCATCAGCACTGGCAGTGAAACACACATTCACTTCAGGCGCATCTTCAAACTCTACATCCCCTATCGTGGAAACACTCCCGATACGCTGGCCTTTGTGAAGGAACTCATTCTTCCTGCCATTCTTGGTGAACATTAAGAACATGGAATCAGCTTTAGGGTTCAATATGCCAGAATGTGCGCGGGCATATGGAGAAACAGAATCACTTAAGACCCCATCGAAGTACAACTCTGTGTTCGACTCTATTGATGCATCGGTCTTATCAGTCTCCACTGGAACTATGCAGGCGTGATTTGAGTACAAGATAGGCAGATTCTGGAACACTGTGGTCACGGTTTTGTCTCGAACATAGAGCTCCCCAAAACCCCAGCTTTCTTTTCCAGAGATTCTACCTCTGTCAGGATCAATCCGAGCTTTGTGTTATGCAAAGAAGTCATCTCCCAAGACAACAGGATATTTTAAAATATCGTTAGATTTGACAAAAAGGTCCTGAGTAAAGGTAAGATCACCACACTGGAAGGAGATGATGGCTCTTTCTGAGCATTGGAATTCCTGAGATCCCAGTCCAACAACAAATCGACTGCAGTTCTCAAAGACTGCTTGAGCCTTCTCTGTAGCTACTCTGCTTATTAGTGAAAGCGACACACCATTGTCCACTAGCACCTCAACAGTTTCACCACCAAGTTTTACAGGAATGGTGAAGAGATTCCAAGGCTCCCATGAACACTTTAGGAATACGATTTTACAGTGACACAGTCTTCGAGAGTAGGGGTTCCGTACAGGCTGTGACCGCCTCAGAGTCCAGTGCTTCAGTAATCAGCAATTAGTCACATTCAGGAGAATTTCCACCATTCCTTTAGGGTAAGACCAATGGGTTTGATGCAGTATCAGGAAATGGAGGATGGGTATCCTCCCTATAAGCAGTAACATTCTGAGTCTTTCGAGTAGACGGTCCAACAACGGGAACAGAGGTAGGAGAGTTACTAGTTAACTCTGGCGTGGCGTTCCCTGACCAACCAGAGCATGAGGGTTTAACGACCCCGATACAGGTCCAGTTTGACCAACAGAGTGTCTAGCCTCACAAGTTGAACTAGGTCCAAAGGCGACTCGACGAGAGGGTATGGCAGATGCCGATAAGTAATTCAGCAGAGGAGGAACATCTGCAGGTCCATCCAAGGTTCTACGATAAGGGCACGTGTTGATTTGGTGGTCACAAGACCCACAGACAGAGCTTGTTAAAGAGGCAACACTCTGACTTATGCGTCCTCTATGGCCACAGTAATGGCAGGTGCGGTTATCCACCACCATACTTTGAGAGTATGAAGGTCTGCCTTGATTACATGGCAGAGATGCACTTCTTCTAGAAGGAGGAGCTGCAGGTTTCAGTTTTGTAGCTGGATGCCATTCCGGAGCATTGGCTGACAATGATGATGCTGGATTCAATGGGGAACTGGTAACTGATCGGCCAACTGAAGGGCTCTATTGAGGCAAGGTGTAGGCAAAAACATCCATCTCTGAGTCTTCCACAGCAGTGTCACTGATCCCTTGCTGAGCATCCTGCCCACTAGCAAGTGAGAATATTGGACCCTGTCAGGTGACTTCCGTTCATTAAATTAAAGGATCGAGTGGTAGCAAGCTGTTTGCAGAAGTAGCGAGGAACGGTTTGCATATACTTTCGATACAATGACTTGCTAGTTTCTATGTCGTGGTTGGGATGGGCGAGGCGAAAGGCTCACTTCAGTCGCGCGGCGTAGAGGCAGAGGGATTTTTGAGGCTGAATGTGAGCACGTTCATATCGGTTCAGTGTGTCCTGTTCAATCACTTCATGCGAATCATGAAACCACTTTAGCAACTTCTCCTTGATCCCTTCATAGGTGTCTCCTGGAACCCTAAGAGCTACAAAGGCTTCGCGAATGCTGCCCTCCAGGAAGCGGCCAAGTTCTGAGACCCACAGACTACTGCTACCACGGAAATTATTCTGGCAATAGTCTTCGAAAATGGACAGAAATTCCTTGAGAGATTGGCCAGAGGCTAAATCGAACTTCTCTGGCTTTGGGACTGCACGATTGTCTAAATGCATCAACAGTTGGGACAACTGATCCACACTCAACATCGACAAAGTCACAGACTCACTAGCAGAGGACTGGCATCTTGGTTGCTTTGACTGGAACTCACAAGAGGGTGGAAATCTGGATGATGGACTAGCAGAACTGGAGTGATGTTTTGCTTTTATAACCTTTGCCTTATCTTTAGCCTTCTTGCTATATTTCTGACTCCCTGAATGAGAAGAGCGATGAGAGGAAGACTCTGACAAAGAGGGTGACCGATGTTTGAAGCCCTTCTGCAACCCTGAGGGTCCTGACCCTTGAGGATCTACTTTCACAGTCCCATCATATGGAACAGAACTCGGGAGCAAACAGCTGAGTCAAAGTGCAGCTGGAAATTCCCGACCACAGTGGCAATGTTCCTGCAACTGTTCTTCAAAGCTCCAATGTCCTTGAACCCACCAGCTTCTTCATCAGGCAGCCTCGGGTTAGCCACCACGGTAGTGGAGCCATCTTGACAACAAACAAAACACAACAAAAGGACAAACTGTATGGACTGAAGTAACTAGTGCAGTGTTCACTGATTTACTGACAACTATATAGAAAGCTAAATACAACACTCTCACAGTGATCACCAGGGGCCACAGGAAGTTCCCGGGTCTGGACACCAAAAAATATGTTGAGGGACCGTACAATCAGGACAACCCCAGATAACCCTATCCCCTGTGGTGGTTGCTGGTCGCGATGGACAATGAATGGATATCCCCCCCCCCAACACCGCCAGCTAAAATGCTCCCCAAGAGGAAAATAATCCCAATCCACGACCCTGAGCACAGAAGCAGGATGGCAAGCTACAAATGATAGAGAGCAAAGAATAGACTAAATAGAGCAGCATAAATAGGAGAGTAATGAGAATTAGCCTGAATAAAGGAAAAGAGGTATGGAAGAGAGATGAATTAGACTGAATAACTAAGCTCAATAAAGGTACGCACTGATAAGTTGCAGTATGGTATTGCACCTATGGCCTATGAGCGATAAATCACATAATGACATACATGAAATTTAATGCGAGAAATGGTAGTAAAAGGATTAATTATTCTAATTAATATACTTAACAGAGGATAATACAGCTCAAATAATGGATAAAAATAATATATACAAATATATTAATTAAACTCAAACGGAGAAACGGAAAGAAATCTCAGCCCCCCCCCCCCTAATATCAGTAAATATACATGACTCAAATAGAGCACTAGTCAATCCACAATAAATGTGGCTGAATTCAACACAATAAGGTTGAGAGGGGTAAGGATGAGGAAAGGATAGGTTAGTCAGGTGCTGGGAATAGGATAAGGTAGGTCGAAGGGTTGACAATGGTATGGTCGCAGGGACACAATGAATTGCTAAGGCGACCTTGAGCTTTACAGGTAGCGAGTACCGCCCTTAGACTGTCCCCACACTGACCGCTCCTCACTGGGGCACTGGTGTCAAGGAAGCACAGTAGGCATGAACCAGGGAGTGCAGAATGGAGGCAGTCAAGCAAGGTAAGTCATCAAGGCTCACACACCAGGTAGCAACAGGAGGGGTGATGTATGGACACCAGGGTGAAATGAAAGAGTGGATGCACCATGAGTATGGCATCCTTACAGTGCAGCTCAACAAGGTGGTTCAGTAAAAAAGATTAAAGGGTAAAGCTAATAATGATAACAATAGCAATGCAAACAAAACTGAATTAATATAAGCAAAGGGATGTAAGGAATTATTATCAGAATATAATAATAATAATAAATATGGACCAAAGATAAATAAAAGATAATTACATTAATATCAAGCACAAAACACATCAGGTTTAATAAAGAATATACCAGGTTGAAAATTAAGATTATAAAGGAGGATTAATATGCGCTAAGCTGCTCACCTTGGTCATTCGTGCTCAAAGAGCTTAATATATAGGTAAAACATCTGAAAGAAAGAGTAGAGTTAAATAACATGATCAGAATAAGTTAGAAGGAAATCATTTCACAGCAATACCAATTCCCAACTAATGTACCCAGAAAACTAGATCAGAACACTCTCTTCCCAAGGTACACCCAACTAAATGGAAATAAGGAAAAGGACAAGAAAACATCTCAAACAGAACACGCCTTTTCAATGGAAGAAAAGTGCCATCATTTGTGAGAGACCAACTGCTGTTTCCCTTTGCTCACACTTCTCGGCGTGGAAGTGCTGAACACCTTCAGCTTGTTCCAACTAATTGCATCATCAATTGGCTTCATTCTTTCCACTAGGCAGTCTCCGGTGAAAGCTTTGAACTGCTCTTAGCCAATATTCTTCACATTCCTGACAGTCTCAACTGCAGCAGGACCTGCAATTTCCTTTGTGTCAAGGACAATCAGATCCATGCTCTCTTCCTCAAAGGGATTGCAAAGCTCTTCCATGATGCTCACAAGGATGCGGGGATCCTTAGGGAAAGAGCTCTGCACACTTGATGTCTGGTTGTGATGATGAGTGTCCTCTCGCCTCCTCCAGTGTTGATGGCCATCTTGGAACTCTTCTATGGCTCTGGCAACTTCTGGTCTGGCAATTATCCAATGCTGCAGGCCACTTGGGTTGTCAGTGAGGCTGACTGCTCCACCATCTCCTTTGATGCATGCATTATTTTTGTTCATGCGCTTGGTTGATTGGGATCGCAGAGTACACGTTCTTTGTCTTTTGTACAGTGAAGTTGCCAGCCATAAATTCTATGCCTACATCTGGGTGCCCCATTGGGAGTGCAGCCATGTCTCTTAGGTGAACAGGGAACCACCTGACATAGTGTTTGTGGTCTAAGGCATGGAACCATGTAGCCAGTTCCATCACAGTATCAAGATACATCGTGAATGAAGCCTGCTGCAGAGAACGCACGTAGACCAGTAGAAACATATCAAGTTCCAGCAAAATTGCCCAGTACTGAATGTTGGGAATGTCTTCTTCTCTCTGGTGACACCAGTCTTCGAACTCAGGCAGATCTTCTGCATTATCAAAATATGTCACACAGTGGCATTCATACGCATTGCATTGCAAGATGTGCAGTGCCACTGCAGTGATTTGATGATCTCTTCTTGTGCGGGTGACGTGAGAGGCTCGGAGGAAGGAGTCGACTGTCCCTGGCATTGTAATCTCAGCTTGCACCAGGGCTTGTACACACCCACTTCCTAGCAGCCAGCCGCCCAGCATTTTTAGGGCGGCCATCTCGATGTGGAGCCCGCCGAACATCACTACCATCTTATCTTCACCATACTTCTCTGGCCACATCCACTCATCTACTTTGCCGAGGCAAAACAGTGGCTGGTCCAAGGTGATGACAGGTGTCTGGCCAGGATTCACATGTTCTACAGCTTTCTTTACCACATCCATGGAGTGCGGGATCATAAACAGTGTGTGGGCACTGTCGAGGAACAGTGGAAGCAGGGTGATGTGGCAGATGGTTCGAGCTAAAGGCGGCTGGTGACTGGCATGAAACGCTGACCAAAATATGTTCTCGTCTGTCCCAGTATTGTCCCCTAGGACCCGCCTAGCGTGCTCTAAGAACAGATAATTCTTCCTCAGTCTGGTCCAAAAAGCCGTCTCTGGTCAAGGACACCACTTCACTAGCAAGAACAGACAGGTTCTTCATGTTGGTAGTGACTGGGGGCACATGAGTATAGTAGTGTGGCAAGTCGCCAACCATCTTTGAGCAATCATTTTGTGACACACCACCAATTACAATGCTTCGCCCATTCCTTCGCCAGTGAAAGAAGGGTGCTGGATGAGAGAGATGGCTGTACCATGGAAGGAAGTTTTGCTGTCATTGAGCTAGGATTGTGACCGAATATTGTCTATGGCTGACATTGTAGAGATAATGCTGCGCATCTTTGAGAGACACAACACTTTTTCTCTGTGAAACTGTTGACAGGCACTGTTCCCTATCTGAGCTGAGAGCTGGAGAACGTGGCCATAGGAGATGCTCATGCTCAGGTGTGAAAACCTGTCTATTAATTCCTTCTTTCGTGTGTGAGCGTGCAACATCACCCCTAAGTATGTGGAAACTGGTGTCTCCTGGTCTCCTCCGCCTCAATGCACTGTCTCGAGAACTTGAGGTCACAATCACTAGTGACCTCAAGTTCTCAAAACAGTGCATTGAGGCGGAGAAAAAGCCCAAAAGATGCTAGGCTACATAAAGCGCCAGTTTGGATATCGGAAGGAAATTGTAATGTGTTTGTACAACTCACTTGTCCGACCGCACGTGGAGTATGCCGTACAATTTTGGAGTCCTTCATTTCGAAAGGACATCGCGAGATTGAAACGCGTGCAAGCCAGGGCAACCAAACTGATTCCCTCTATCAGACATAAAAGTTATGAAGATAGATTAAGGGAATTAGATCTGTTCTCATTGGAAAACCGTAGACTGCGTGGTCAGCTCATCGAAGTTTTCAAAATACTTCGCTGGTTCGACAATGTTGACTACAGGGATATTTTCACACTTGTTGAGAGCAGAACAAGAAATCACAGCTTTAAACTTGAACTGAAGCGCTACAACCGCAATCTGTGTGGAAAATTTTTCATATACAGTATCTGCGGTAGTTGGAACACACTTCCACTCAACAGTGAATCTGTTGACCAATTCAAGTCAAGACTAGACAGGGTCTAGTGAAAAGGATGTAAAGCATTTGAGCAGAGATGTGCCCGGAAGAGTGTTAGTCCAAAGGTACCCTAGGGTACTTTCTTTCCTTGTTACTCCAGTACAGCACTGCGCCTGGCAGTTACAGTTGTTGTGGTGCAATGTGACCGGTTATGCTTGATGCAGTTAAACTTCAGCATCTGGGCAATGGCAAGTGCTGCAGGGGTTATGTCTGCCACCTGATCTCTATAATGTTGGGACCCTCTAGGAAAAAGCTCACCAAGGCAAGAAGCCGTGATGGCACAGATTCTTCTTGACATCCTTCAGGGAATCCATTGAAGGGTTTAGCTTCTTCAAACATGCGGCGGTGCAAAGTGTGTGCAGCATGTCTAAGATGGACCACATCATTATCACTGTCCAGCTCACAGGCGTTCATGAGGGCAGCACCAACGTCTTCTTCAAATACCAGCACAAAGTCTCTCCCCTTTGTGTGTGCGCGTATATTAGTGAACTGTGAAAGGAGTCTCTGCTTCAATCGTGTTGTGGAGTGGACCCTCCTATCGAGCTTAACCCCTAGCTGTTTCATTTTGGCCTGATAAAAATGTACAAGATCAGCTAACTTGAACACCGGTCTGCCTCCTCTTCTAGCCTAGCTTCTCCTATGTAGAGGACCAGTTCGGCGAAGACAATACCAGATAATTCATTCTCCTTGTCTTTGTACTTGGACCCCTCAGACTGGGCCTTTCTAACATGGTTGTGCAGAACTATGAAGCACTTCTTATGGTACTTGGCGAGCAGTTCTGTGTCTTCAAGAATGGCTGCCCAGGATCTAACTTTACTGTCCATTTGAAATATTGTAACTTGATGAAGAACACTGGGCTTCTTCTACCTTCTATGTAATGGATGATCTCGGATGAAATCTGAGACGTTTGCAAACATCTGGTACATCATGGATCTCTCTTGCTGTCATGAGTGTTCACTTCTCTGCTCTTGCTCCTTGCAGTTTTATATTATTATATTTGAGTTTGCATGATTGATGGTACAAAGCATTCTTTGCAACCATGGCCGTTTCAATGCCATAACCTTCATTGAGTCTTTCTAACTGAATGTTTTCTGGTAGTTGTCCAAGCTCACTGAATCTCATCAAATTAGTTGCGAGTAAACTGTACCCACTCCAAGATACTTTTCGCTTGGACAGCAAAGGACATGGCAGTGACTCTGCTTTGAAATGCTTGGCAAATGCAGTACAGCTTCTAGTTAACCTTACAAGGATGTGTTGATGTTGGTGGGAGAGGCAAGTCAAGGCCAGCAACTTGGAATTTCTTAGACATACTGAAGTTGTTCAATATCTTCCATTTGCCAGCAACCACTACCATCAGCCCTGCAAAAAAATGGTCTATAATTAGCAAAATATGAATAAAAAAAGATGATATAATGGGTTTAATAGGAATTTTTTACGTTTTAGAGGGAAACATGCGATAACACAAATGTTCTGAAAACATCATATGTTTTAACCCTCGCATAGAGCCTATTTAGATGGATTTTCAGTGAACACTCTAAGGGTTTGTAAAATTATAGTGGCCGCTAGTGGCTATTTCGAAAAATGCTTGCCACAGTCATCAGGGACTGAATTTGACATGGCCCAATATCCAAATTTGTTGATAATATGATAGTCTGCTAATGTGCCAAGTTTGGTGCTTTCCTCAAAAAATGCACATTTGTCATGATTTATGTAGCTAACTTGCCCCACTACACTACTGCTGCCGCATCATGAGGTCTAACATTCGCACCATATAAATAAGTTCATTTAAGATTTAAGAAGGAATTATAGTAGGCACCAAACTAAGATTTCATCCTCATATAGCTGACATTGTCTGTAAAGCTTGGGGCATTGCAACAAGTCTATTAAAATTTACAATATGTCGTACTCTATCTTTCATGATGTCATTACTAGTATCAGACATGACTGATAATAGATTTTGCATCCTCTGTCTGGAATACAGGCTTCACTGGAGACATGTTATTACTATTGTAGATCCAGTGTTACTGGACTAAACCAATTACAAATATGTTCAATCTCCCTTACTCTGAAAGACTCTCAACCCTAAACCTATTTTCAATGAAAGGAAGACTGCTCAGAACAGATCTCATCCAATAAAATAAAATTTTCCATGATTTGTCCACCATTAAGCTCAATGACCTATTCAAGTTCACCTCAGCTCGTGACACCAGATTTATAAATACAATATATTTGTTCCTCACATACAAACTGAAGCACATAGAAGGTTGGAACTCCTTACCACCACAAGTAGTAGAAGCCCTATCCTTAAACCATTTCAAAACTATAATTAATAACATCCTTCACAATACTCTGGTTACTCCCTAAATTCACCTTGTACGAATATTATGCTAAAAGCTCACACAAATCTCTACCTTTTATTCTCTCATAAACATATAAATAATAATAATATACTATTATGTCCAACATTCATCCATCTGTATTAAGATTAACAAAATGTAACCAACTAACTTGCCAGTATTGGCTGGCGTGTCATTGTTACTGAGTGGGCCACTTAATTAAATGCTAGGTGCTATTGATTGGTGGTCCTACCAGGTGAGAATGGTGTACACTGTTGTTAATTAAATAGGCACTGTTGTTGACTAAACAGTACAGCAGCAAATTGCTCCACTCCTATAGTTTTTTAAATTTCAGCCAGCTCCAAATTACCAATAATTAGCAATATTTAGCTAGCTACTTGGGAATAGTTAATATATACTAGTTAGTTACACTAATTTTATTATTATACATTCATATCTGCAACCATACTGTTTACTAAGTACTTGTTGAAGATGGTTGATCAGCACTGAGTAACCATGTTTCAAATACATACAAAACAAGTTCAGACCCATTGTACTACTTTCAATGTCCAATAGCTTGCAGAGCAAAAAATCATAGCTGTACTTTAATTGATCCAATTTTATCAATTAAGTACATATATAACTTTATAAAATGAGATTTGTTATCATTTATATATTATAAATCCCTTTTTTATTTTCTGAAGATAGGAATTTAAATTTTATTCAAATTCTTTGAACCATTCAAGTTAAGAATGCCTACAAAGAAGGAGATAGAATGGGTGCAAGTGTCTGAAGTTAAAAACAATACAAAGGTATCCTGTGAATATTGCCATGATTTACTTACCAAGAAAATAGAAAGAGTGAGAACCCATTTAAAAGATTGCAAAGAGAAAAAATGATCTTTGAAAAAAGAAAATGAAGAGGATATTCTTGATCTGTCAAGAGCTTTGAATCACAATTGACAACTGTCCAGTGTGGCTGATATCTGGAGTGCAATCTAAAATTATTGAAAAAACTTTGATTGCTTGATGTCACTCACCATTTCTATAATAATCTTGCTGCTCAACAAATCAATGAGCTTGCTTTGTGTGTGGTGGCCGAAGTAGCTGGTGTAACAAGATATACCTTTTTGGACATGACTAATGTGCTCTTGCATTATAGGATCAAATTTTGCCATTAGTTTAACTTCTTTCAGAAAATTGCTATTTGATGGTGAGAACAACTTTTATGTATTCCCCCTTAGTGCCAAATGCACAATAGCGGTGAGGCGTATTAGTACTGCTCTCCATCTTAACTTCTCAGCCTCCAGAAGTTCCCTCTCCGCTTGTCAATGGTCTCTCCCATTCTTATCCTTACTGATAATTCTTTCCACATTTTCATAGAATTTAGATGTTCTGAACTGTTTTCATGTGCTGTGAGCAATGAGCTTGCACTCTTCCATTCCGTTAGTTAAATTTATTTTCTTCTTGGAAAATAATATGCAACAGAAACAAAAAAGGATGTCGTTTTTCCAGGAATAGACCAACCAACTTCTGGTTATATTTTTTCCACTAACCAATAACTTCCTAAGTAATGATGATGACAACTTCTTCCATCAGTGTTGTTTCTAGGGAATAAAAAATCAGATAGCACTTGACTTGGTCCTCTAGAAACCAGTTGTGTCCAAATTCTCTCAGTCAGAACTGATGGCCAGTTAGCAGGGTCGGTGGACAGAGACTCATCCTCAGAAGGAAATTCTGCTCCAGGCATTTGTAATTGAAAAAAACAAAATAGTATACACAAATAAGTTAGATAATCATAGATGTAACTCATGAGGGGATGAGGCACTAGTTTTTCCAATACAAACAAAACCCACTGAAAAGTTTTTTTAATGTAGTGGGTTACATTACTTTTCACCACTGTTATAAGCCTCAATGATACAATAAACTGTTCTAAAATGCTTTGCAGAGATACAATCAAATAGATGATGCACACATTCACAGACATATGTGCAAAGAAACTCACCTGAAAAATCTTGCTGAGAAGAAGTAGAAGCAAATGGGTCTTCATCATCACCATTTCTGTAGAGGCCTGTTTTGTTGTAGAAGTAGATAGCTTCTCAAAAGTGTCCCTGCAGTAAAATTGAATATAACTGATCAATGCATGAATAATTTAGTACAATTAATTTAAAATGTCATTAAACATAGTTTATTGAACTTTTATTAACTGTAATCTAAAATGTAATATTTTCTTCATTCTTTTTTAGGACATGATATGTGCTGTATGTTTTGTTTGAATAAAACGTAAAGAAAAGGCCTTTTAACTATTTATACATCAAAGATTTTTGCCAAATGCCTCTCAATGTTGTGAAAATATCAACACAATTAAACCCTACATTAAACAATCTGTTAATAATACATCTGTAAGTATAGATCAGTTTTTATTTATTTATTTTATTTTTTTTTGTTGAATTATATTATTATACTATATTTTTTAGGTAAATATATAGATTAGCGACTCGTCGAAAAAGTGGGGTTTTTTTGGTAAATATTTTCGTTCACCCCTGCCAGAAAATTCATGCGAGTTTGAGTCATCTGACATCAGACCCCACCCCCATTATAATTCGCAAAACGATTAAAGGCATTGACATGATTTGGTTAAATCATTCACCTCTATAAACGTTAGGACATTAGTCTTATAAACAATTAGGATTATATACTGGGGGGGTTGTGTCGCCCAATTTAATGAAACTCAGGATCATCGTAGTGTGGTCACCCCATTGTATTTACCCCCACACGAGCTGTCCCCTTAAATGTACTCCAAAAACATGAAACATTTTGGAACACGGATGAAATAGTACGTCCCATCGTTCGAGTCACTAATCTACATATTTACCATTTTTTATATAATTATTTTTTATAGATTTCAAATGACTCAAAAAGATGACACTATGTATTAAGGGTGTTACCTCCATGACTGATCATCAAGGTGAGGATGGATAGGTGTAACTCGTAGCCATGGCAGGCAGTCCACTTAAGACAACATAACATAATTTCATAGATAATAAAAGCCACAAGGGTGTATCAAAGATCATCTGATTTCAAAACCCTGGAGCCACAGGCATAATTTGCCTCTTCAGGAAAATCCACAGTGAGTATAAATGATAGTGAAAAGTAGATGGCATACCTTCATCCTTTGCTCATTTCTCCTTTTCTTCTTTCCTCTTCTTTCTAAATTGAAGAGGTACGAGGAGCGGTCAATAAGTTTTGCAATTCGGATATAAGGAAATGAGATATGAGGAAAAGTGTTTTATTATTTTTCAATATAACTACCCTCTACTTCAATGCACTTGAGCCACTTATCCCTGAGGCTTTGAAATCCCAACAAAGCCTGTTTAATCCACTCGTGGACAGTGAGCTGGACATCTTCATTGTCCCCAAACCGGTGTCCACGCAGTGCAGCCTTGAGCTGGTGGAATAAAAAGTAGTCGCTAGGGGCCGATCTTGACTGTAGGGGGGATGGATAAGCTCCTCAAATCCGCACTCGTGCAGGACAGCTTGTGCAACTCTGGCCTTGTGGACAGGGGCATTGTCGTGGAGGAGCAGGATACTGCGTGTCAACTTGCCGCGCCACTTCTGACGGATGCACTTCTTCAACCCAGCCAGTTCCTCAGCGTAATATTGGCCTGTGATGGTCCTTCCACGAGGGGCATAGTCCACCATCAACACTCCCCTAGAATCCCACAAGATGGTGGCCATCATCTTCCCGGCTGAGGGTTGGGTCCAGAACTTGATGAGGGTCGGAGAGCCCCTGTGCTTCCCTGCCATGCTTTCGAGCTTGGTCTCAGGATCCCAGTGATGGACTCACGTTTAATCACTGTGCACTATGCGTGACTCAAATCCCGCTGCATCTTGGTTGTACAGGAGCAGCAGCTCTTCTGAACTTTGATGACGTTGAAGTCGGTCATGGGGCATGAGGTTTCTAGGGACCCAACGGGCAGACCTTGGTCATGGCCAAATTGTCATGGATGATGTTTATAACACTTCCATGTGATATTCCAAGTTCTCGCTCGATTTCTTCGACCTTCACCCGTCGATTTTCGAGGATAATCC
Source organism: Ceratothoa steindachneri (assembly GCA_963969495.1). NCBI lineage: Eukaryota > Metazoa > Arthropoda > Malacostraca > Isopoda > Cymothoidae > Ceratothoa > Ceratothoa steindachneri. Next base: position 51,084,574 of record OZ018333.1, on the reverse strand, counting down.
TCTCCACACAGGCCACATTGTCCTCGTTGGTCACGTCTGATGGGTGTCCTGGACGGGGGGGTCATCTTCAAGGGACTCACAACCATGGCAGAACTCCCTATTCCAGTGAGCAATGGTTGCATAGGAAGGGGTAGTGTCGATGTACACTGCAACCATGCGTTCATGGATCTCTTTTGCATTCTTGCCTTCCTTGGTCAAAAATTTGATCACTGTGCGGTGCTCAACCTTCTCCATTGTTGAAAGATTTGTGATTGACGATCTGCGATAAGATACTGCTTCTTAAATAGACAAGGCAGGAGCGTGCGGCTGCAGGTCCTGACTTGTCACAACTTGTCCTAACACCCCCACAAACAGCCATCCCCCTTCCTCTCTTTTGCCCTACCGATTCGCAAAACTTATTGACCACCCCTCGTAGATCGTGTTTAACAAATTTACTGGATTTTATGGATTATGTTACTAAACCATTAGATAAGGGAGAGAATGTTGATGTAATTTACCTTCGAACAGGTAGCACGTGTTTCATAGAGCTCTCAGTCTGTTGATTTATTTTTCAGATTTTTCTACTGTTTGTTTTGTTTGTTTTTTTCTCTCACTACAATCAGCGAAAGCTAAGTTGCTCTTCTCTTTTTTTTCTTATTGCTACTTAAGTTCTTTCTTTGTTTGAATAAGTGATGGAGTTTGGGGATGAAAGTGAGCATGAGTGTCGGAATGTATGCATTGGTTGTGGTGTATTAGGTGAGGGGATGAGAAGGCAGGATTTAGACAGGATATGTAGGCTGGAGGGGTTAGTTGCTGAGCTCAGGAGGGAACTTAGTGTTAGGCCTAGAGCTGGGAATAGGTTAGGTGGTGAGGTAGGCGGGTTAGATGTTTCAGGTGAAGGTAGAGGGCCGGTGGAGGAGGTAGGATGTGATAGTTCTAGGGATAGTGAAGTTAGCCCCCTTAGTTAGAAATAGGCCTAGTGAGGATGGGGGACAGTGGAGAGTGGTTAGGAAACGTGAAGCTAGGGAGGCTTCTCCTGTTCTTTGTGAGAATAGGGTTGCCTCTGTTGAGGTTGTTAGCCAGGGGAAGAATAGGTGTGTGAGTCAGAGGGACACAGAACCTATTAGCTTGACTAATAGATTCAGTACCATAAGAGAGGAAGTAACTGGGAGTGGGGGTGGAGGTAGAGTGACTGGTAGTTTGAATGAGAATACGAGTGGGGATGGAGTTAGGTCTGTGGGGGTTAGGAATAGGAGTCTGACTGAAGTGCTTGTGATGGGTGATTCGCGAGTTAGATATTTAGATAGGAAGTTGAATGCAAGTAGATTGAATGGTTTGAGGGTGTGTTTGTCGGGTGCTGGAGTGAGAGATCTGTCTGATAGGTATGAGGAGCTGGTGTCTGGCTGTGAAAGGGATGCGGTTGTGATTACAAATGGAGGAGTGAATGATGTGAAGAAAGTGGGTGCATGTGAGTTACGTGAGAGGTACAAGAGGTTGATTGAAAAGGTGAAAGAAAGTAGAGTGAAAGGTGTGACAGGTGTGCTTCCAAGAATGGATGTTGGGGTAGAATGGGCTACAATGCCCTATTTCTTGCTTCAATACACTGCTTAGAAAACCTTAATGACTTATCTATTACTACTCCTAGATCTTTCTCATCCTCTACTGAGCTCAGCCAATGCCCATCCATTTCATAGTGATATTCTCTAGTATCTATTCCCATGTTAATAACTTTGCACTTATCAAGGTTGAAAGTCATTTGCCACTTATGTGCCCAGGATAACAATTTATTTAAATCCCCCTGCACTTTAAAATTATCATCAATATCTTTAGCTACTGCTGCTAATTTGGTATCATCCGCAAAAATTGACACTTTATTATTAAGACATTGGAAATATGGGACAGGTCTACTAAGAGTTCTCCGGCTTGAACAATGTTGGGGGCTATAAAGCCATTGGATTTCCCCAATAGCTTTTTGACCCTCTTACAGATTTTGTCTACAGGGGTTTGCCAGCTTATTGACGCGATGTAACCATTCAACGAGGTCTTTCAAGCTTGTTGAAGGGTGCGTCCCCGTGCTGCCCTTGCTCAGTTAAGGGCAATTTTATTTACCATCGTGGGGCATTGGTGGTAACGTCTGTTTACATTCAGTGACAGCTCTTGAGCATTCAGCATACCACCAGGGTACTTGTGGTCCACGAGCAGCCGAGCCGGAGAGTGGGATGGAGGAGTTAGCTGCATGGTTGATGTGGGTTAGAAAATTGTCAATAGCCACGTCAACATCTTCATGAGGGAAGGATCCATCATGGCTCGAGAGGTGCCTGAGCTTAGGCCAGTTTGCTTTTTTCGTATTTCATCTTTTACTTCGTGGTAGAGGAGTACTACCTGTACATGGTGTTATTACAATAGGGAAGTCATCGCTGCCTCGCAAGTCAGGATCCACTGCCCAGTCAAAATCAGCTCTACAGCTTGGTGAACAGAGAGAAAAGTCCACACAGGTAAAGCTGTTTGTCTGGATGTGGAATGATGTGTGGCTGCCATTGTTAAGAAAGCAGACATCATTACTACCCAGAAATCTTTCAATCATATTTCCTCTAGGGTTGTTATCATGGTCCCCCCAAAGGGGGTGTCGAGCATTAAAATCACCGATCAATAAAAAGGGAGGCGGGAGTTGGGCAATTAAATTGGCTAACTTTGTAGCTAAAGAAGCTGTATCTCTTTCATCGCTAGGAGGAAGATACAAAGAACAGACTGAATAATGGCGACTGGAAAACAGGCGGACAGCAACCGCCTGCAGGTCTGTATTAAGAGATAGTTGGTTGTGGGGAACCCTGTTGTTAACTAAAACACCAGAACCATGAATTGGTTCTCCGGGGTTCTTATAATATCCCACAAAACCGGAAATGTTGGGTACTCTACGAGTACCTAAACAAGTTTCCTGTAAAGCAATACAATCGGGATAGTAATCTTTAAGCAGGAGCTTGAGCTCTTCCCATTTGGGAAAGAGACCTTGGAGGTTCAAATGAATAATTGGAGACATTATTAGCGTTTAAGTATAATGCTAGATTTCTTCCTACCGTTAGGGGTGGGAGATTTTTGGTTTGAACTACCAGCAGAAGTACTTGGTGTCATACTAACCTTAGGTTTGGAGTATGGCAAAGGAGGCGTTGGAAGTTTGAGTTTTCGTTTCTCTTTAAGAGGCGGTGTATCAGATTTTGATATGTGGCTGTACGAGAACTGTCTTCACTGGAGAAGGGGAGATGGAAACAACTCCAGGAGTCAGTTCAGGTGTCGATGGAACAGATGGCGTTGACACAGTTGGTGGTATTAGTTGGGATGGTAGATGCGATGATGGTAGCAAGGGTATCGGCGAAGGTTGTGGGTCCGATGCTGGCAGAGAAGGATGTGGACTCAGATTTTGGGGTTCCTCCTGAGATGAGGGGAGAGCCTCCTCCACAGCTGGCTCCTGGGAAGGACCAAGGGTTGATTCCTTCTCTTTTGGGGTTTGAAGGAGTTCCAAAGCAGTATCAACAAGGGGGGTTGTAGTGATAGTTGGCTTTGGAGCTGAAGATCTTGGTCCTTTAGGAGCGGGGGGATATCCAGAGGTAGAATGGATACTACTTGAGGACCAACATGATTAAAATCTACATGCTCTGGGGCGGTAGCAAGTTGTTTAACCACCCTTGGGGAACCAGGAGAGGAAGGAAGGTTCCTCTTCTTGTTGACAACATCAGAAACATTGTTAGATGCCGACAAAGAGTGTTCATCACAAGATACACGTTTAGGACGGGGGGGACTCTTTACCTGGTCAGGCAGAGGAGAGCCGGTAGGATATCTCTGGCTTCTCTCTTTCCTCGGCCTGGTAGAACGTAGAGCATCAGAAAAGCTCACACCAGGTTGGACGTACGTCTCCCTTACTCTTCTTCTGTCCTCATTAAAACTGACCCTGTTCTTGTTTCTAATGGCAATGACTTCCCTCTCATAGAGAAAGAAAGTACATTGCTGTGATGATGCAGAGTGTTCTTCACCACAGTTAGGGCAGCATGGCTGTTTAGAACAGGGTGTCCCCATGAAAGTCTGCGGACCCAAAGAAGTGTGAGGCCCCGAGTAAAGGAGGACGTACGCCAGTACACCCGTGTTACTCCAGGAACGATTTTTTCTGAGGTCACAAAGAGGGGAGTTACCCCGCCGCAGAGAAAAAAAGCGGGAAACGGAAGAAGGTAGGGAGTCGTACAGTAGGGGACTCCCTCAAGGTTCTTCTGTTTAATGCGAGGTCTATAAGAAACAAGTTTCTTGAATTTCGTGACCTCGTAGCAACAGAAGAACGTGAGATGGTGGCCACAACGGAGTCATGGATAAAAACCTCAAGCAGAGATTTTGAAGGTGAATTCACGATTTCCGGTTGCCAGCTCTTCCTGAAAGATAGGCCAGAGAGAGAGAGGGTGGCGGTGTGATGTTGTATGTCAAGGACACTCTCAACTCGACGAATTGCAACATCGTATACGACCATGAACTACTAGGTTTTGACCTAGAGATAGGTTCTGCCAGATACAGGACCCTGGTGCTTTACAGAGCCCCAGCCCAAATATAAGAACAGGTCATAAGTCTGTACCAGCTGTTGGGCGAACTTGTAAAAGTCACAGTGTGAATCACCATGGGTGACTTCAATACCCATGTTGACTATGGAAACGAGAGAACTCTGTGGTGAGAACGCATACTCCTGGAGTTCGCGAACAACGAGTTCCTGACTCAATGGGTGAGAGAACCAATGGGAGGAGAAAATATCCTCAACTACTTGGCTTTCAACTCTGAGGATGACATCGTTGAGGACCTCTCTGATGGCGAAGAACTCGATTGGCAGTGACTACCGACTAATTAGATTTGTAGTCAAAGTCCCCAATGCAGAGCCTGCAACTAGTAAATCGAAGAAAATGGATTTGAGAAGAGCAGACTTTGCAGGATTACGTGCTGGACTGACTGACGCATCCTAAAAGTGCGAGGCTATTGAAGACGCGTTGAACAGTTTCAAAGCCACATTCATGAGTCTTCAATCTCGTTTCATCCCTCTGTAAAGAGAATCCGAAGGATTTTTGGATATGTAAACAGCCGTAAACCAATCCGTCGAACGATTGGCTCTTTGAGGAATGAGGAGGGGACATTAAAGCACTTAGACGCAGAAACAGCTAACCTCCTCAACGAATACTTCTCTTCAGTGTTTACTGAAAAGTGTTGTCCCATCCCCCAGCCAAGGGATTCATACTCTGGGGAAAAGCTAGAGAATATGGACTAGACCGATGGAGAAATAAAGAAAAAGATCGCTGACCTAAAGAAGAATAAGTCCCCTGGACCGGACGTGTTTCTATTCAAGATGTTGAAGGAAGTGTGTGATGAAGTATCACGACATCTATGCACTATCGTTAACATGTCAATCCGGAACGGATGCGTTCCTAGGGACTGGCGTGAAGCGGAGATGACTCCTATATTCAAGAAAGCAGCCGTAGCCAACCGTCCAACTACTGACCTATCACTTTGACTTCGATAGTCGGTAAACTCATGAAAACCATGATAGTGGACAAGAAAACGTCTTATTTAGAGGCTAACCTGCTACTAAAGAGTTCCCAGCATGGCTTCCGAAGGCAATGGTCATGCCTGACGAACCTTGTGGAATTCTTCCACTTCGTCTACAGTAAGCACGATCGGGATTTTTTTTTTTAAGCCCATCTGGCGACTGCCAACTTGGGCATTAGTCGCCGTATTAAAAACTGGCATAGTACTAGGCTACTTTAAAATAAAATTAAAAAAGACAACCCCCCCCCCCCCAAAAAAAAGGGGAAAAGGAAGCGAGCAGTAAGCAAGCTCATGCGTCGGGAGAGGGTCCCCCCGGCGCAGGAGCGTGCGACCTATAAGGGAAAAAAAATAAATAAACGTGCTTAAATAATAGGGAGAAGGCCGGCCTCCACCCAAAAGTCAACAATCCACCAGTCAATGTACACGCATTCGTCCCGAGTACAAGGGACAGGCGGTAGCGACCCCGCCCATCCCAGTACCGGGACAGGTAACTGCGCGAATATCACCCAGATTGGGACATTTGACAGGAATGTGTCGAACAGTCTGTGGGACTTCGCAGTCATCACAATAGGGCGCAGGAAAGCGCTCCATCAGATAGCGATGCGTCACACGAGTGTGTCCGATTCGGAGACGACAGAAAACGACCTGAAGCCGTCGCCGCGTTGGGGGATAGGTCCATGGGAACAGTCGCGGTGCAATGGCACGCGACTTTAAGTTCCCTTCGACCGTCTACCATCTTCTTTGCCAAGCAGTCCGAATAGCTGCCCGTATTCCTGTCATGTAGTCGCTGTGAGGAAGGGCGAAACGCTGGTTCGGTCGCAGAGTCCTCGCGGACTCTTTGGTGCCCTCATCGGCGCGCTCATTTCCCGCAATTCCTACCTCTCCAGGAACCCAGCGGGCAGAGGCCCGCTGACTTCAAACAGAGGGAATACGGCGTGGAAGCAGACCCCCTCTTGGGACTTGGAGCCATCCGTATACACTGTCACGGTTCCAGCGTGACACGAGGTGTGCTCCAAAAAGGTCGAACGCAATACTCGTGGCGACAAATAGCCAAATGTGCTACCCTCTAGGGTGGCGTCCTGGGCAGAACCAGGGGCGCCAACGACCCGAGAGCTATACCTAGCTCTCGAAGGAGTTTCCTGGCCCTAAACCCAAAGGGCTTAGGGTATAAGTGGTGTCTCTCGGCGGCATAGTCACCGTCGAGATCAGCTCCGGATGCAGTGATAGCTGTTGGCGACTGAGGGAGGCGCTGGGCTCGCCTGTACAGGCGGATGATGCACGGCACGCGACGTAGAGCGAGTAGCATCTCCCCAGCATCGACCAACAGGCTCTCAATGGGGGAAGTGCAGAAGGCACCGGTCACAAGGCGAAGGCCGGTGTGGTGGATCGAGTCCACCTTCCGCAATAAACGCTCGGCTGCGGATGGATAAAATTTGCATCCGTAGTCGAGCTTCGAACGAACAAAGGATCGATAAAAAGTAGGGCAGTAGCCCTATCAGCGCCCTAAGCGCTGAACGTCATGGAACGGAGAATATCCATGGCGCAGGAACAAGAGAACCTAAGGCTGCAAATATGAGACTCCCAGGTGAGGTGTCGGTCGAATACAAGACCAAGGAAACGGTGCGATTCATCACATCCAGGCGCACCCCATTAAGAAACAAATCTGGGTCGGTGTAGAACCGTGGATGGCGGCAGAAGTGCACACCTTAGTCTTGGCTAAAGAAAACCGAAACCTGTGAGCTTCGGCATAGCCAGAGACGCGGTTCAATGCCTGCTGGAGTCGACACTCAAGAGTTAGTATATGGGCCGCGCCAAAAGAGATCGAAAGGTCGTCCACGTAGAGCGTAGCGACAACATCTTCCGGCAGCGCCAAGGCGATGCCGTTGATGCTCAGGGCAAAGAGTGTGAGACTGAAGACACTTCTCTGCGTGACACCATCTTCCTGCTCCTTTGGGCCAGAGAGGGCCCCTCCCATCCGGAGGCGGAATCGACGATCTCGCAAAAATTAAGATTTAAACATTGGGTGGCGTCCACTCCTCCTCATCGTGTGGAGTGTTTCCAAGATACCGTATCCACATGGTGTATCATAGGCCTTCTCCAGATCGAAAAACACCGTGGCGTAGTGCTGTGTACGAAGAAAAGCCTTGCAGATGGCATTTTCCAGTTGGAACAGAGCCTCTGAAGTGGAGTGGAACTTGCAGAAACCGCACTGTGCAAAAGACAGATGGCCTCCGCTGTCCAGGAAAAAAGATAATCCAACATATACCAATTACTCCATCAACTTGCACACGCAAGAGGTTAGAGAGATTGGGCGGAAACCATCCGGAGTAGAGTGGTCCTCCCAGGTTTGCGAAAGGCGAGCACAGTAGCGATTCGCCAGGAATTTGGGAGGAGAACCTCCACCCAGATCCTGTTGAACCAATCTAACAGAAAGGCCATGCCTCACTCACCTAGGTGTCGAAGCATGATGTACGGGACGTTGTCCTTGCCATGGGCGGTGTCCGCGCACGAAGCAAGAGCGGAGCGCAACTCACTCACAGTAAACCTGTCGTTGAAAGGTTCCCTGCCTCTGGAGGTAAAGTCCAGCCGGCGGCCTTCCGTGACATCACGACGTGCATTGAATGCTGGCGGAGAAGCATCCCGGCTAGAGAATGCGGGAAAAGCCGTCGCGAAGGATTCCGCCACGGACGCGGGGTCCGAGATTGCGATCCCATTCTCCTGGAGAACGAGAGGGGAGTCGTGCGAGAACATGCCCCGAATCCTTTTGACTCGCTTCCACACCTCCGCTAGACGGGTCTCTCCCGTTAAGTGAAGACACGTATACTTGCAAAGAAGAGCGGCTGGCATGCTTTAAAATATATCGGAACCTAGCCCTAGCCCGACGAAATTCAGCGACAGTGAAATCGTTCGGGCGGCGCTTATAACACATGTAGACATAACGCTTGGGTTTGAGCGCCGTCTCACACTCGGCCGACCACCATGGGACTGATCGGCGTGAAAAGCGGCCAGACGTTTTAGGAATAGTAGTCAGGCACGCGGCGATGAGGTTGCCGGAGAAAAAGTCAAAGGCATCATCTACCGACCTAAACTCCTCGACTGAGATAGAGAATTCAGTCATTTCCTGAAATGCAGGCCAGCGCGCCCGCGCCAAGCACCACCGAGGTGGGCTCTCAGTCCGCAGTTGCCCTGAAAATGATAATGCAATGGGAAAGTTATCACTACCATGGAGGTCATCGACCACCCCCCAATCAAAATCAAGCTGTGCATCCGAAGAGCACAAAGATAGGCCAAGGCAAGAATATTAAGCGGTTCTCGAGCAGTGATGCGTAAACTCATCCACATTTAGTACACCTAACTTAAGCCTTTCGATCAGATCGGCAAGGACTTGTCCCCTGGGATTTATTGAGTAATCTCCCAAGAAAGGATGCATGCCTTCAGAACCCCAAGCAAGAGAAAGGGCCTCGGCAACCGTGCCACGACGCGGTGGAAGTCCCCCGAGTCGAAGTCAGCTGACAGGGGAATGTACGCAGAAATGATAGTATACCTCCTATCCAGGTGAAGCTGCAAAGCTGCTGCCTGAAAGGAGGTAACTAAAGTGAAAGGAAGAACGGAGATATCATGCCGGGTGTAAACCGCGCATCCTCCAGCCCGGCTATCCCGCGTTGGTGGAGTCGCATGACACTTATACCCCGAGTGGGCGGGCAGGGAGACGCGCCTAGCATGGTCTCCTGAAGAAAAATAGCTAACAGGTAACTGGACGAGATGAGCCTCCGCAGCTCCTCCCAGTTGGCCCGGAGTTCACGGCAATTCCATTGAAGGAATATGCCCTCCAGGTCTTGCTTGGAGGAGACGCGGGGGCGCTCTTCGAACAGAAGACCCTCACGGGAATGGCCGTACGCTTCCCGGAGACAGAACCTGGGACGCTGTTGGCCGGAAAAATAGCGGATGGCGCTGTCGCCTTCGAGGAATTAATGGGGGGGGGGGAGGGCTCGCTATGCGAGGTTTTTCCTCCCTCCGCCTCGAAACCTTAGGCGGGGGGGGCCCTTTTTTCGAGGAATCACCGTCTCCGAGCCACTCAGCCCACCACTAGGAATGGGCGAAGGAGCCGAAGCTCCTTTGTTGCTGTCCTCCTTTCTGGGGACAGCTTTAGTAACCTCGGAAGATGGCCTGGCGACAAACTTCAGGGGTGTTGCCTCCTGTGAGACTAACGACTCGGTGGAGGCGCATGGCCGTTTTGCCTAACGAGAAACGCTTACGCTGGGGGAAGAGGAAGAAACCCTGGTTTTAGCCGGAGCTGGGTATGAACCCTTTTTGCAGCCAGCTTTACCAGGGGAGCGCCCAGGTTAAGTAGAGCCCGCAGAAGGGCTCCGAATGGGCACGGAAACAACCGTGCTCGTTGAGCGGGATGGGCCAGCAGCAGAGGGTGCCTTTATAACTATTGAGACATAAGATGTCCCAGCAGAGCCGGGCCTGCCAGGACCACGTCCTTAGCCTCGCGGACTGAGAGTCGATCCTGGGCCTGAACGGCCAGGATTTCTTTCTCAGGGACGTATACACCACATTGCTTCGAAAAAGCGTGGTGCGGCTCTCCGCAATTGACACACTTGGCCACACATGATTTAGACTTATCGTATGCAGCCTTACACAGACTTCGGGTGACCCCGACTTTGCACGTCTACAAGAACGATTCGTATGGCCGAAGCGGTGACAGAAATAGCACCGCCGCGGCAGTGGCACGAATGCCTTCACGCGGTAGCGGTACCAACCGGCACGCACCGACTCAAGGAGCTTGTCGCAGTCGAACGTGACGAAGAGTGTAGGGATGGCTCTCGAGGCCCCTCCCTGTTTTCTCATCACACGTTCTACCTTGATCGCCCCATGGTCGGCCAGCTCTAAGGTGATGTCCTCTATGGAATAGTCAATGAGTTCCCTCGCATAAACTACTCCTTTCACAAAGTTCATGGTAGAGTGCGGCGTCACACTCACCGGGGTGCCATGAAGTGTCCGAAGAGCACTTATCTTGGCCGCCTCGGCGGGATTCCGCGCATTCGCTAGAAGGCTCCCGTCCGAGAAACGCGTCACATTCGTTTCTCTACCAATTGCCCTAGCTAATGCTCTCCTCTGGTAGATCATGTTGTTATTGGCCAACATGGTGCCATCAGTAGAGCGAATAACGAGGAAGCGTTTGAAACCAGCGGGCTTGAAAACGCCAGGTAACCTCTGAATGAGGGGCCCGGATGTTATCGAGGCTCCGCCCTGTGCACTTTTGACCTTGGTCATAGTCAGGGGCTCCGCATACGGAAGGGGGTAGAGGGGCGGGACGTGCCGATCTTGGCTTGGTCGCTTGCCAAAGTAGCAGCAGACTCATCCGTCCTAGCAGCCCCTACGGATGGAGAGGAGCCCCGAGTCTTCTTAGTCTTTTTTGTCTTAGTCTTTTTCTTTTTTGGAGAGGAGGGCGGAGAATGAACCCGCTTCTCCCCTCCGCCAGTAGGAGCCCCCTCGCCAGATGAACCGGCCTCAGCCAGGTCCTGCTCCAAAATGGAGAAGGTCCTGGCAGTCGTAGGGGCACTGGTCGGAAGAGATCCCTCCCCTCCTTTTACTGCCTCGGAAACCCTGGCCATTTGAGGAGGACCTTGCATAGGGGCGTATTCGGGTTCAGTTTTGGCGCCGATCTCGGATTCCCGCTATGGAAGGCCCTACCGTCTTTGGCTGGGTTGCCTCAAGGACCATGTCTATCTCTGGGGTCGCTTCCAGTTGGCCATCCCTTCACAGGACATCGCAGGTCACGTTGGCAGCGTCACCACTCATGTGTAGGGAGGCACAGGCCTTACCCCCGGCATGGTTAAGTATTCTTGCCAGCAGGTCTTTTGAGAGAAGCGAACGAAGTAGCCTAGGTTCCCTTTCCCCCCTAAGGGGGTTTGCCCTACCCAGCTGCTTCAATGAGGGGCGGTCGGTAATGGGTTGCCTGCTGGATTTCTTGGAGGTCCCCTTGGAAAGAAAAGGAGGGAATGCCGCCTAAGAGAAGGGGGTGAAGGGGAGGCCCCTACACCCGTAGTCGTAGGAGAGGAGTAAGCCTCTTCTCCGTTTAGAGAAATATGGAGGGTCCCCTGTGCAAGCACAGGTGATAGGGGAGACCTTCATTTTTTCGGTGGAGCTGCCCGAGGGCGGCTCCGTCGTTGGTACAGGGGGAATAAATGAAAGATTTATATTTTTTTCATCAGTGGGCATGGTGACCCTAAATTTTCTACGGGACGCAATAGCTCATCACCCCCCGCAGTAGCCTGCACTGCAAGGGGTGTGTACAGGCCTGGAAAAGCCAGGTCCCGCCATTCAGGACCACCCTTCCCGCCTGGTGGCCTGGCAGTCCATCGGCATGGCGGCTTCACCTTAGACACGTCGTAAAATTGATAGTGTGTGAAGAGGACAGGAAAATGGATGCGAGGAAGGTATGGGTGGGGATGAAGCAGGTTTTAGAAAAAAAACAATCCCGGACCGGAGCTCAGGGGTTAGGGAACATTGTCCTTTGCCCCCTCAGCTTCGATCCGGGACGGTTGGCTGAGAAGAAGGTCAGCATCTACCCTGTGAAATTAGAGGCCGAACAGGGAAAGTTGTGGGAGAGGTTGTATATAAAGCGACGAGGTAGGGGAGAAATACAGGCTGTCTGAAAGAAGGAGAAGAGGCTAAGCTAGGGTCTCCGAGCCGCTTCAATAGGAAGCGATCGGAAATTGGCTGCCTGCTGGCTTTCTTGGCAGTCCCCTTAGAAAGAAAAGAGGGGACTGCCGCTGGAAAAAGGAAGGTGCTCGAAAGCACCTCCAGAGAATGGGGCGAGAGGAGTCCCCTACACCCGTTATCGAAGGAGAGGAGTAAGCCTCCTCTCCGGTTACAGAAATATGGAGGGTCCCCTGCGCAAGCACAGGGTTGGGGACCTCTATTTTTTCTGTGGAGCCGCCTGAGGGCGACTCCGTTGATGACACAGGAGGAATTAAGGGGATATTTTAATTTTTCTCATCATTGGCAATGGTGACCCTATTTGTACATAAATAAGTGTGCTCAAACATAAGTGTAAATTGTGAACTTGAAGATAAGTGAATATATTTATGAATTAGCGAAGATGCCTGGAGCTCAAAGACTAAAGCACTGTTGCTTTAAATGCAAAAGTACTAGATGGATAATAGATTTCCCTGAGCAAACTTTTGAAAATATTACGTCAAGAAGTGTGTGCGAGTTTTGTAAGATGCAGGAAAAACATGAAAACGAAAAAGCAAAGTGGATGTCTGTAATAAACCACATGGAAAACCGAATCAATGCACTCGAATTAAAAAAGTGCAATTGTCGAGCAGAAGAAGAAACCAGAATTGCTCGAGTAGATCTAAAAGTCGTGAAATTAGAACAAGACGTAGCACTACTCACTGACAAAGATGATAATACAAAAATAGAAAAGGAAACTTTTATTCAAGTCCGAAATAAGCGTCCATTTAAACCAATAATACGTAAAGAATCAGTAGTTTGAACCCAAAATAGATTTGAGGAACTGTCAACGGAAGAAGAAGAAGAAGAAACGTACTCAGTTGGTGATTCGATAATTCGTAATCAAATAGATCACTTTGGAAGTTGGAACATCAAAAAACGCAAATTCCGCTGCTATCCAGGAGTAAAGATCAACCAAGTAACGGAACAAATAAGCAACTTCGATATAAAGAGCAAAAAGAGTGGAATCATAGTCAATGTTGGAAGCAATGATGTGTTCAACGGAATAAACTATAAAGGTTCAGAAAGCATAATGGAAGACTACACGAAAATGATAAAAACAATTCAATCGAGAACGGATAATGCAATTGTTTTTGGCGTACTACCCAGAATCCATGAGAAATATGAAAATCTAAGTCGAGCGATTTGGATTAATCAACGTCTGGAAGATCTTTGCAAAAAGGAAAATGTGAAATTTATTGACTTCTCGCTATTATTCTTCATGCATAACAGTAACATGTTTTCTCAAGACGGGATCCCCCTCTCCAATAATGGAAAGAAAAAATATGGGGAATTGCTGCAAACAAACCTACGAAACTTTCTGAATAATAAAGCATCGCAGTATCGAGTATGGCAGGGAAACGACCAAAGCCTCCCAAAAGAAGAAATCAGATAAATACACTAAAAACTATATTATTCAATGCGAGATCAATTAGAAACAAATTTACAGAGTTAAGAGCACTGGTAGCAATGAAGAAATACGGCATTATTGGAATAACGGAATCGTGGATTCACTGCCACTCAAGAGATATTATTTCAGAATTTCAACTACATAATTACAAGTTATTTCATAGAGAAAAAATACAGAGAGAGGGTGGAGGTGTACTTTTGTATGTCCGTGAAGATTTGCATCCTATAGAATGTACCGTTGACTCTAATTTTGAAATAATAACAGTTAAACTAAACCAAAAGAAGAATATGTATGTCAATTTGGTTTAGAGGAAGCCACACCAACTTCAGGAGATAGATGATCAATTTTATGAATTCTTGACCAACATCTGTAAAGACAAGCTATCATTGATCATTGGAGATTTCAATTGTGCTAAAGTGAACTGGCCCAAAAAAACTGCTGACTCAGAAGGCCAAAGATTGCTTAGTTTTATTGATGAAAATTACCTAACTCAGTGGGTAAAAGAACCAACAAGAGTTGAAAATATATAGGATTTAGTGTTAACATCAGACGATGAATTAATTTCAAATTTAAATGTAGGAGACAAAATAGGTAACAGTGATCATAACGCAATCGAATTTGAAATTAATACCCCACACGTTCGGAGAAATGTCAACATCACTAAACTAAATTTCAAAAAATCCAATTTTGCTGGTTTAAGAAAGAGCTTGAGCAACTATACGATTAATAATGAAGAAAGCAACGAATGATGGCGTGAATTTAAAACCAATCTTCTAAACAAACAGTCTCAATTCATACCAATGACTGTTATAACACTAAAAATGTCAACAAACCTAAATGGTTTTCTACAGAAATTATGAAACTCCTTAGAGACAGAGATATAGTCTACAAAATGCTCAAATCCAACCGTAGCATAGAAAACAGATATCATTATTTAGAACTGAGAAGAAAAGTTAAAACTGAAACCAAAAGAGCCAAACGAAATCAAGAAATATGAGCGGCTCTAAATTGTAAAAAAAAATCCAAAAGAGTTCTTTGCTTTAGTAAATAGCATAAAACCAATTAAAAACACCATCGGCCCAATAAAAGATAAATATGATATTTTGCAATTTGACGATATTGATGTAGCAAATACTTTGAATGAATATTTTGCATCAGTTTTTACAAACGAGAGCATAACTAATGACCAAATAGAAACTAATAAAAAGGCTATCACTAATCCACTCGAATCGGTTAGATGCTCGGTCGATAGTACAATAAAACTTATAGAGAAGATGAATAAATTCAAATCTCCGGCACCGGACAAAATATCTCCAGGAGTTTTAAAAGAAACCAAAGATCAAGTAGCGGAACAGCTAACGAAGATTTTTAATCTACCGTTAGAGAGTGGAATCGTGCCTCAAGACTGGAAGATGGCAAATGTAACGCCAATATTTAAGAATGGATGTAAAGAGACTGCTAGCAATTATCGCCCTATAAGCTAAACTTCCGTGGTTGGGAAACTCCTCGAAACACGCATTGCCGATAAAATAGTTGAGCACTTAGAAAAAAATAAATTATTAAATGAAACTCAGCATGGCTTCAGGAGAAAGAAGTCGTGCCTCACAAATTTACTAGACTTCTTTCATTATATAAATACTGTGTACGACAATAACAGATCTGTTGATATTCTGTATTTAGACTTTGAAAAGGCATTTGATAAAGTTCCGCATAGGAAGTTAATGTGTAAAGTAAGAGCCTTGGGAATAAAAGGAGAAATCGCAAAATGGATTGAGAATTGGCTCACTGATCGTAAACAGCGAGTAGTCATTAACGGACAAGCGTCAGAATGGGTTCCTGTTAGTAGTGGTGTTCCACAAGGTTCTTTCCTTGGACCTTTGCTTTTTATTATGTATGTTAATGATATAGACGATGACCTGCTATCAAAAATTTCTAAGTTCGCTGATGATTGCAAATTAGGAAAAGGAATAATAACTGAACAGGATGTCTTTGAATTTCAAAAGGATATTGATAAGATAGAACGATGGTCGGCAGAATGGAAACTACCCTTAAATCTTAATAATTGTAAAGTAATGCATATCGGTCATAAAAATCCAAGAGCAGAATATAAACTTTTCGATAAAAAGATTACAGTAACTGAAAATAAAAAGGATCTTGGAGTGTATATCTCAAATGATCTTAAGTTTACTCGGCAGTGCATTGAAGTTGAAAAGAAAGCACAAAGGCTTGTCGGATATATAAAACGCCAATTCACATACAAAATAAAACTACAATCTTAAATATGTACAATGCTTTGGTAAGACCCCAATTAAAATACTGTTCTCAGGTCTGGGCACCATACTTAAGAAAAGATATTGATAGATTAGAGAAGGTACAAACAAGAGCCACAAAATTAATTCCAGAACTACGAAATCATAATTAAGCACCAAGATTAGAAAGGTTAAACTTATTCAGCCTCGAAACAAGACGATTGAGGGGCCAATTAATAGAAGTGTTCAAAATCTTGAAAGGAATAGATAACGTAGACTATAAAAATTGGTTCGAATTCAGCACATCTAATACAAGAAATAACGGAATGAAAATAATGCCGAAGCATTTTCAAACAAGTTTATGCGGAAACTCCTTTGCATACAAAATTGTTTACAATTACCTGGAATCAGTTACCTGAAGATGTGGTTTCCAGTAATACAGTTGAAACATTTAAGGTAAGACTGGACAAAATTTTAAGAAATGTTAGATAATAAGTGACATGACATTGTATGTTGAAAATATAAAGCGAATGCTCATATAAAAGATTGTAAAATCGTTTCATTAATATTTGTTTGTTTTTATAGGCTAAGAATCTATTGTAAATATATTAGATAACATGTGACATGACAACATTTGTTGAAGAGATTTAAATAGTAGTAAAATGTCTTCATTAATATTTGTTTAGAGAAATTAACAATCTATGTTAACAAAAGAAAAAGAAAAAAGAGCATGTTCTAAATTGAGATTATTACGATAAGGTAGATTTTTGTTTTTGTATATAGTATTATTTCCTGCTTTCCTTTTAAAATTTCCTGGATGTGTCTAATTTCGAACACTGCCAGGTATATATTTTCACTTTTCCAAACCCGGAAACGGGTGGGAGAGGTGGGTGGGGAGAGACTTCATCTTTACTATCCTTTTCCTTATATGTGGTTGTATATAGTTAAAATTTAGAATAAAATTATAGGTACTTCCATTGAAATGGATCGAATGGTCTCTTGAAGTACTTACTTTCTTTGTAACTCTTTGTAACACTCTCTCTCTCTCTCTCTCTCTCTCTCTCTCTCTCTCTCTCTCTCTCTCTCTCTCTCTCCAACGTGGAAAGACAGTTAAACAGGATATAAAAATTAAAAGCTGTGTTGTTCAATGCCAGGTCTATCAGAAATAAGATGGTAGAATTTAAAGCGTTAGTAGCACTGGAAAAATACGATGTAATAGGTATTACAGAAAGCTGGATACATTGTCACACAAGAGATTTCAGAGGTGAATTTCAATTACAAGGGTATAAAATGTTTCACAAAGATAGACTTGGAACGGAAGGTGGAGGCGTAATTTTGTATGTGCGTGATGATCTCTATCCAACAGAATGTAATTTATCCTCTGACTTGGAAGTTATAGGAGTCAAGCTAAATCTCGAAAAAAGTTTATTTATATATTTAGTATACAGAAGTCCTCATCAAGCTGTAGATTCTGATCAAAGATTATACGAATGTTTATCAAATGAGATAAAGAACAAAATATCTTTAATTATCGGCGACTTTAACTGTGGACGAATAGACTGGTCTACTCAAATTTCAGACGCGGAAGGAGCAAGACTGATAAATTTTATAGATGATAACTTACTAACGTAATGGGTGAAAGAAGCCACAAGAGGCCCTAATATTTTAGATTTAGTATTATCAAGTGACGATGAATTGATTTCAAATTTAAACGTCGGAGAAAAGTTTGGTAACAGCGATCACAATATAATATATTTTAACATAAACGTTCAATCCATAAGAAGAATAACAAGCACTGTTAAGTTTGATTTTATGAAAGCAAATTTCGAAGGTCTGAGGGAAAGTCTTACAAACTATATTATAAAACCTGAAGACATTAATAAAGTGTGGCATGATTTTAAAAACAATTTACTAAATAAACAGGGACAATTCATACCATCTAAAGTTAGTACTGACAAAAAAATAATGAACCTAAATGGTTGTCCTCTCAGCTTAAAAAAGCCATTAGAGAAAGAGATAAAGCGTATAAGATAATGAAATCCAATATGAATATTGATAATAAAAAACATTATGTTGAACTAAGAAGAAAAGTAAAAAGTGAAACCAAAAGAGCAAAACGGAACGAAGAAATAAGAGTAGCTTTAAAATGTAAACAAAATCCGAAGGAGTTGTTTGCATTAGTAAATAGTAGAAAACCAATAAAAAATAGCATTGGTCCAATAAAAGACAAAAATGATATATTACAATATAACGATTTTGACATAGCAAATACTTTAAATGAATACTTTGCATCCGTTTTTGTAAATGAGAATACGAGTAATAAACCCACGCCAACTATTAATAATACCGGTATTAGACCACTCAAATCTATTAGATTAACCGAAATTACTACAAACAAAAATATTGAAAAAATGAACAAATTTAAATCTCCTGGGCCAGATAATATACTTCCACGAGTCTTGAAAGAAGTTAAAGACCAAGTGTCTGGACAATTGACACAGATTTTTAATAGATCATTAGAGAGTGGAATTGTTCCTACGGATTGGAAGCTAGCAAATGTGACACCGATATTTAAAAAAGGTCACAAAGAACTAGCTAGAAATTATCGCCCAATAAGTTTGACTTTAATAGTTGGAAAACTCCTTGAAACCCGTATTGCAGCTGAAATAGTTGAACACTTAGAAAAAAATAAATTATTAAAGGATTCACAGCACGGATTTAGAAGAAAAAGGTCTTGCCTTACAAATTTATAAGACTTCTTTCACTTTGTAAATGAAGAATATGATAATACCAGATCAGCAGACATTTTGCATTTGTATTTCCAAAAAGCTTTCGATAAAGTACCCCATAATAAATTGTTGACTAAAGTAAGAGCCCTAGGAATAGAAGGAGATGTAGCCAAATGGATCGAGAATTGGCTCACTGATCGCAAGCAGAGAGTAGTTATTAACGGCCAACAGTCAGAATGGACAATGGTAACTAGTGGAGTACCACAAGGTTCAGTCTTAGGTCCCTTGCTATTCATTATATATGTCAATGATTTAGACGATGAGCTCTTGTCAAAAATTTCAAAATTCGCAGACGATTGCAAGCTAGGAAAAGCAATAGTAACTGAGGATGATGTTATTAATTTTCAAAACGATATTGATAAAATAGAGAAATGGTCGAAAATATGGGAACTGCCCCTAAATCTAGAAAAATGTAAAGTAATGCATGTAGGCTATAAGAATCCCAAAGCGAATTACAAAATCTTTGATCAAAATATTAGCATAACCAATGGTGAAAGAGACCTAGGAGTTCACATATCTAATTATCTAAAATTTTCTCAACAATGTATCGAAGTGGAAAAGAAAGCAATGAAGCTTCTCGGATATATTAAACGTCAATTTAGCTTTAAAAATAAAGCTACAATTCTAAATATATTTAATGTATTAGTAAGACCACAGTTAGAATACTGTGCTCAGGTCTGGTCACCATACCTACAAAAATATATTGATAGATTTGGAAGAGTGCAAGCTAGAGCCACTAAATTGATACCGGAACTCCGAAATTATAAATATGAGAAAAGACTAGATATGCTAAATTTATTTACCCTAAAGAAAAGACGTCTGAGAGGTCAACTGATAGAAGTATTTAAAATAATGAAGGAGTCAATAATGTTAACTCTTCAACTTGGTTTCAACTTTACACAAATAATACACGAAATAACAGTTTAAAAATCGTCCCAAAGCGTTTCAGAACGAATATATCCGGAAACTTTTTTTCCCTGTAAAATTGTCAATTATTGGAATCAGTTGCCTGAAAAAGTAGTGGCCAGCGATTCATTAGAAACTTTTAAAAATAAACTTGACAAAATAATTTCATCGATTAAATAACGAGTGACAAAACATTATATGTTGCTAAAATTAGGATAAGAACAGCATGCTGTAAGCATAAATGTGTAAAATACCCTGTATAATATGCAAATAATTTTCTCATAGGTTATTATAAGTTTAAGATTTTGATGTAAAATATTGCCCTCAAAGGCAATTCTCAGACGAAATATAAAATTAAAAATTGATGTAAAAATTAAGTATGTACATATTAAGTTGTTTCTGCTTTCCTATAAAAAATTCCAGGATGTCTTTTGTCCAAACACTTCCAGGTACATATTCTTCTTTTATTGAACCCGTCATTGGGTGGGAGAGGTGGGTGGGGAGAGACTTCATCTTTGCTATCCTATTCCTTATCATTAGGATTGTAGATATTTAATTTAGATAATGACATTAGTACTTCCAATGAAATGGATCGAATGGTCTTTTGAAGTACTTAGCTTCCTTGTAACTCCTTGTATATATATATATATATATATATATATATATATATATATATATATATATATATATATATATATATATCTCCCTCTCTCTCTCTCTCTTCCTCTCTCTCTCTCTCTCTCCCTCCCTCCCTCCCTCCCTCCCTTCCTCCCTCTCTCCCTCCCTCCCTCTCTCCCTCCCTCCCTCCTTCCCTCCCTCCCTCCCTCACCTACAGTATTTGCGGGAAGTGGAAATTGTAAACAATGAATCTGTTGACCAGTTTAAGTCAAGACTAGACAAAGTCTTGAAAAGTGGCCGTTTCGGGACGCAAAACAATTGAGCAGCCATGTGCCCGCTCGATTGCTAGTCCAAAGGTACCCTCTTTGAATGGACCGTAAGGTCTCCTAGGGTAGTTTCTTTCCTTGTAACTCCTTGTAACTCCCTCCCTCTCTTTCTCTCTCTCTCTCTCTCTCTCTCTCTCTCTCTCTCTCTCTCTCTCTCTTTCTCTCTCTCTCTCACTCTGAAAATAGAGGGAGAGGGGTGACGCCCCCTTGTCGCGGGAAGATAGCTTGTGCGTACCCTTGACTTTTCGAGCTATGTCGGCGGGGGTACCTCTTCTGGGTACCCCTGGTAGGGCTTTCCTTGTCGATTTGGTCGAAAACGAGGTTCCAGACTAATTGCGTCATTCCTTCCTTTTTCTACTCTATCCTTCTCCTTTTTTACTTTTATTCTATCTCTCTCACTTATATAAAAAAGCCTACTCCTACCATGTCACTCTTTCCCTCTTTTTTCTCTATCTACATATAAGACCTGGCAGGCTACCTCATGCGTCAGAAGAGAGGCTTTGGAACCTCTATAAACAACGCCAATCGACGCTCACAGGTTGCGAGAGACTAGGACTAGATGTGTCCTATGCGTTGGGGCACGATGAATGAGATGAGGGGTGTGCCCCGTTAACCCCTTCCCTGGTGCGTAATTATTGACCATTCCCAGTGACCATTGACGGGTGCCTCTAGGAGCATCGGTCCGAGGTGATGGCCCTTTGTTCCCAGGTTGGTTGCCAGGCCAATAAAAAGCCTTGGGTCGAGTCTCTTGGTGTGGCGGGATATCCACTGAACGCTGCTCCGAGATCTTGGCCGTCGTGAAGGGAACTAGTAGGAGTTTAGTACGGGGTGTGCTGTGTTGTTCACCTGGTGAGAAATCGATGGCCCCTTCGGGGACCGTCAGGGCTGCTTGGTTGGGAGCCATAACACGCCGAGGTTTGACGACTCGGTCTGACGAACAGTAGCACATGGAGCGTGCCTTCTGAAAGATCTGAAACCTCCCCGATCGATAGGCGGGAGCGACTCACGCAGGGCGAACTCACCACCCCCTTTCTTTTTTATTGAGTGGTCACAAAGTATTCAGAGATATAAAGTGTTCAGCATGACTGGAAAAAAAGGACCTGGTGCGTTAAAATATACCTGCTCTTTTGCATGCTGCTCTATATACGTAGTTTCTTATTTCTAACAGAATTGGATGGATGTCAGTCATTCGTTCTAATGTCTGTAGGCTGCTGAAGGAGTCGGTGAAGATTGTGAATTCATCTGATGTTGGGTTATTGTATGCCCAATGTACTGCGTGTTTTAAGGCATGACACTCGGCAGTGAAGATTGATAATGTTTGGGGTAGTTTTTCAGAGAACGTGTAGTTATTTGATATCACCAAAAATCCTGTTCCGTCTATGAATTTTGATCCGTCGGTGTATATATGTATACCCATATGTGTTGCTGCGTGGGTAAGGAATTGGATTTTCTCTCCCAGGGGAGTAGTTGTTGATTGTTTTATTATGTTACCATGACATATCTTTAAAGTTGATTTCCAAAATGGAATATCTGGGAAAGCAAGTGGATTGATGGGGTTCATCGTTACTCCGATTTTGTCTATCCATAGGTCGCACTCTACTTCCAAATGGTCGTGGGAGAGTTAGGCGTGTTGTAAAAATACTATCCATTTGGTCATTTATAACGGCGCTCGAAGTCGGCGATGTTGGGAGTCGCTGGATGCGGGTAAAGAGGCGTAGAGAGAGTTTCATCCTACGGAGGTTGATGAGTGCAGGGCGCCTCTTGGAAGTAGAAGAGTAGATCTCGCATCCGTAGTCCAGTTTGGGTCGCACTAAAGAGCGGTAGATAGTCAGAAGTGATTTGCGATCAGCTCCCCAGTCGTGGCGTGACACTGTACGTAGGACGTTCATTTCTTTCTTACAAGAGTTTTTAATGCTTCTTATATGTGGTTCCCATGTCCACCTTCTGTCAAATGTTAGTCCTAGGAATTTATAGATCTCAACGACTGCAATGCTCTTTTGGTATATGTATAGGTCAGGTTCCCTAATACACCTTCTACGACGGCAGAAGTGGACGACTACTTTGGTCTTCTGAGCTGAGAATTGGTAGCCGTGGGTATTAGACCATCTCGTGATGTTGTTGATGGGGATCTAGAGGCGACGTTCTATTGTTGCCATTTTGGAACCTGCTAGGGAGATAGAGAATTCATCTACATAAAGGTTGGCTTTAATGCCTTGATGGAGGTTTTGTGACATATCATTGATTTCTATAGCAAAGAGGGGTACGCTTAAGACGCTGCCTTGTGGAACGCCTTCTTCTTGTATAAATGATTTGGATTTCGCGTTCCCTAATCTTACAGAGAAGGTGCGGTTGGTTAAGAAATTTTGGATGAAGAAGGGTAGTTGTCTGCGTAACCCGAGGTTATGGAGGGCTTTTAAGATGGCATAACGCCATGACGTATCATATGCCTTTATAAGGCCGATGAAAACAGCTACTACGTGCTGTTTCCTGGCGAATGCGTTACATATCGCCGATTCCAGACGGATAAGGGCATCCGTGGTCGAGTGAAATTTTTGGAATCTGCACTGCGATGGGGATATGCTGGATTTCGTTTCAAGGAACCATGTTAAGCGTACATTCACCATTTTTTCCATAAGCTTAAAAATGGTGGAGGTTAAAGCGATTGGGCGGTAGTTTTGGGGACTGGTTGGATCTTTTCCTAGTTTCCGGAAAGCTAGAACTGTAGCCCTTCTCCAGGTGTCTGGGAAGGCATTTTCCATCCATATGTTATTGAATATATCTAAGAGGAAGCGTTTACCCCCTTCCCCTAGGCGGCGTAGCATTGCATAAGGTATATTGTCTAGGCCTGGAGCAGTGTCTCTACATGATGCAAGAGCTGTATCGAACTTTTTTTTCTGAATTCTTCGTTGTAAGATTTGTACTCTTTTGATGCGAAGTTTAGAGGTGAGCACTCCCTCTCCAACCGGTATTGGGCGAACTCGGAGGTTGTGTTCGCTCTACTTGATATTTTGGCGAAATGAGTTACTACCGTGTCTGCTACATCAATAAGGTTTAAGATAGTGTTTCCATGTATCCGAAGTACGGGGGTAGGGTCTCGGCTGGGTTTACCTAGCATCCCTCGGATTTTGCTCCATGTGCGGTGGATGGGGGTTTTAGAGTTTATCGTGGAGACATAAGCTCTCCATGATTTCCGGCGGGTTTGTTTAAGTATGTATCTATATTTAGCTCTCTTTTTATTAAATTCCATTTTAGTCGTCGGATTTGGCCATCGTTTGTATGTTCGGTAGGCTTTCCTTTGTTCTTTCAGTGCGCCAGAACATTCTGGGCTCCACCATGGGGTAGATCTCTGACTGGGTTGTCCTGAGCTGGTTGTAATGGATGTTTTACCTGCTTGATATATAATGGATGTAAAGATTTCCAGCGGTTCCTCCGTCTCCGGGATGTCATCAACTTGGATATCAGTGATTTTGTTGAATTTTAGCCAGTTTGCTTGGTCCAGTCTCCATCCTGGTATACCCGAGGTGGGTAAACTCTCGTCTGAAGAAAGGATGATCGGGTAATGGTCGGTTCCTTTTAGGTCATCCAAGATTCTCCATTCAAAGTCCACTGTGATGTCGGGTGAGCAGAGGGCCAGATCTAACGCTGATAGGGTACCTGTTTGCATGTTAAATCTAGTACCTTCGCCCTGGTTCATGATTCCAAGTTGCTGGTTTTCTATTAGCTTTGATAGCTCCTTTCCTCTGGCGTTGCATATTCTGTCGCCCCACTCAGTATGACGACTGTTAAAGTCCCCCATTAGAATGAATGGAGTTGGTAGTTGTCAGATCAAGTCTGGTAAGGTGTTGACTGGAAGGGGCCCTGTGGGTGGGAGGTAGACATTTGCGATCGTGTATGGTTTCTTGATGTGCATGGTCACGGCGATTATTTCCAGAGGTGAATTTAATCTGATGGGTAATGTGGTAATGGGTAATGTGTAGATGGTACAGCCGACGGATGTGCTGCCATCATTTGGTATTGAGGTGGTTACGCAACTGTAAATGGGTAGCTTTCGTGGTGGGTGTATTCCCAACATGGTTTCTTGGAGACAGACGCAGGCGGGGCTCTCGTTCGCTACAAGAAGCCTTAATTCTTCCCAGTTGGGTCTGATTCCGCGGATATTCCATTGGATTAGGTTCATTATTCTTTTGTTTTGGTTCGAGAAGTGAGCAATTTGGTTTTTGCGAAGGGCGTGGCGCCCATTGATTTATTAGGGCCCTGTGGCCACTAAAGTCTGGTGTGGACTGGTTTTTGAGGTTTTGGTTCTTCTTTGTCACTGTTTTTCTTGTTTGTGTCTTGGGTATCTAGTGTTTAAGGCGGTATTGGTGTTCCGTCAATAATAGGAGCACAGATTATCATTTTTTGCTTCCCTTGGTGGGTGAGGGAGGTGGCTCGTTGGGGGCATGATTCGAGCTTCAATGTGTTTGGTGGGGACGAGGTCTTTTCCAAGTGGGCCTTGAGTCTCTTTTTTCTGTTCTACCTTCTCTTCGTAGATGATTTCAGTGGTAGGCGTTTTGATTGGTGGTGGCAAAACGCTGTCAGGGGGCGACTGAGATTTATGGGCGGACGATCTTTGGTATATCCTGAGTGTCCATTTGTTCAGGGTGGGGGTCGATGTGCTTAGGGATTTGCTGTGATTGCGATTTTAGGTTTACCTCTCTGCTAGGGATGGGGTTTAGCATCGAGGTATCGGGTGCAAGTGCCTCGCGATGCGGTAACTGCTTTTTGGGGGGCGAAGGAGATGGTCGATTGTCGACCATATGCGTGGGGTATGGGAGTTCAATATTCGGGGCCTGTGGTGCAGGCTCCTCGGGAAGGAGCGGTTGAGTTTTTGCTTTAACCCCGTGGTATGGGGGTCTGGTCACTCTGCTCATTTCAACTACAGAGGCATAAGAGTTTCCTCTTGTTCCTATAGAGGTCTGTGCCTTTTCTCTGGCATCTCTAAAGTTTAGTCTTTATTTTTTCACGTATGGATGCTAATACTTCTTCGAATTTGTAGACATTACATTTTTCGCTTGATGCTGGGTGGGGCTCTCCACAGTTTACACATTTCATTGGGCAATTTTCGATTTGTTCAGGGTGTAGTGCATCTGCGCATTTAGAGCAGGTGGGCGCAAAGCCCTGATTCCTGCGACGACAGGTGTTTGTAGAGTGCCCAAAAGTTTGGCAGTAGTAGCATCTTCTGGGACTAGGTTTAAATTCTTTAACTGTGAAGCGGCGCCATCGTAAATATATATATTTTGGTAGGATATCTAGGTCAAATGATATGAAGTAAGTGTTCGTTGGTATCTTGCTGTTGTTGATCGTTTTATGTACTCTGTGTACTTGAGTGACAGAGTACTCGCTTAATTCTTCAATTAATTCCGCTTCTGAGTATTAGGCGAAGTCTGGTTCTATTATTACGCCTTTACGCATGTTAAAGGAGGGATGTGCTGTTACTTTTACCTTATCTCCTGCCAGTTCTTTTAATAATAAGGTTTTTTCCGCTTGCTCTTTTGTTTTAACTTAGACTAGTATACTACCATCTGGTTGAGGCGAGGGAGGTGGAAATTGTGATCTGGGAAGTTGAAATAGTTTTGTGAAATCTTTACTCTGTTTGACCATACTTGTCTTCATTAGGTTTGTTTGTTGGCTTTCTGGTTTTATTAGGTAAAATCTTCTGAAAGATCGATCAACAAATTGTCCTGGGAGTACCTGCAGTGATAGCAGTACAAGCAGCGTTTTGGTGGATCGTCCTGGACCTCCTGCTTGCTGGGAGTTTGAAACTTCCTGCAGATTTCTTACTGATTTTGTTCGTTTTTGCAATGCTGAATTTCGATTTCCTGAGACCTTGCTCGTTTCTATGCAATTTTTTTTTTTTATCTGTGAGGTTGTTTTGGGGGCGATCTTGTGGTTAAAGTTCTCGCACCAGTTTTATCCACGTCTCGTGTTCTTTTCTTTCCTCGAGTTAGTAGGTTTGTATCCTTTTTTCTTCGACAGACTTGGAAGTAAGGGGGGTGGGGAAAGAGGAGGGGATGCGCAGCTTAAGACTTTCTTTGCTGGTTTCATTGGTTTTTTTAAGAGGGATTTATTAAAGAATTTGTTCGAACATGAACAGGAATCTCCCGCCCGCGAAAGTACCGTCTTGCCAGATCCCCTAAACGAGCGGACCCGAGACTCTAGAGAAAGGCCTATGACTTGGTTTCCATTAACCCCGCGAATGCCCATTGGCGCAGACAACGGGCCGGTACTAAACAACACAGTCGGCGTGTAAGCGCGGGGCCACTTACAGAGGTGGCCATGGACTTCACCGCCAGGTTACCTCAGGGTAAGCCTGGCGGACCATGCAGGATATACCTGGTGGGCCTTAACCCTTTTCCCGTCAACCCCGACCACGGCCCGGTCCCGCGAACCGAACGCCAACTGTGAAGTTTTACCCCTTCTTGGCGGCCAAAAAAAGGGGGAAGGGGATGGTTTGGTAGCCGCCAATATTCCGCAGTTATTGATGGGGGGGGGGGGACAAGCCAGGACAGACTTCCGAGAATCAGACCTCTCACCGACCGGAACTAGCACAGGCGAGCGGAGAAGTCCAATCCCATCGAAACAAAGACTTTGAAGAGAGGGAGGAAGTAGTAGAGTTGGGAAATAAATTGCCAGATAAGGCTAAAGGGTTGTTAGCGGAAAGGGGAGAAGAGGCTAGGCTGAGGCTGGACGAGGCGCTGAGGTCCGTCAGCACGGCGGCCAGGAAGGCAAATCGGCGCGCCCTCTACGGAGTGCCTACCATGGCTAACGAGCGACACCTGCCCGCGTCTGAAGTCAGAGTTTTCCCTCTCCTAGGTGGAATGTTAACCAAGACTATGAGCTCCACCTGCCCAGCCAGGTTATACCGCCTGGCACTCGATCGTTGGACACAATTTATGTATAAGCAGGGGCACCACGAGCAGGTAATGCGCCAACAATTTGGGTGCAAAGGCTAAGTAGCCCTAAAGGCTATATATTGCTCATGCAGCCCCGAACCCCTTCCCCGCGACATAATCCGGACCAGGAGCGCTTTTCGCTCACGAAGCGAGAGCGGAAAACAACTTAATCTAAACTTGCCTTTGAAGGATTCTCCGCCTCTGGAGGTAAATGCCAGTCGGCGGCCTTTATCGATATCACGACGTTCATTAAATGATGGTGAAGAAGTATTCCGGTCAGATAATGAGGAGAAAGCAGTCGCTCAAGACTCCCACTCTTGCGCGGTCAGAAATTACGGTCCTATTCCCTTGGAAAACGGGAAGGGGTCCTGCGAGGACATTCTCTAAACACGTTGACTCGCTTTTCCACCTCTGTTAGAGGGGTCTTCGCGGTAAGTGAAAACACGTATGGCCGTCAGAAAGAGTAGAGGACGTGCTTCGAAACTTACCGGAACCTAACTTTAGCTCATCTAAACTCTCCGACAGTGGAATCGTTCGGTCGGTGCTTATGGCGCAGGTATGCATAAGGCTTCTCTAGAGGGCCCTTTCACAATTGGCTTTCTACCTTGGAAACCATCGACGTGCTAATGTCCAGAAGTTCGAGTAATAGTATTTAGGTCCACGGCGATGAAGTTGCCGGATAACTCAACGGCCTCATCCACCGACCTAAACTCCTCGGCTGGGTTTGTTATCAGTCATTTTCTGAAATGCGGACCACCGTCCTCGCGCCAAGCATCACCGAGGAGTGAGGCTGGGATCTCAGGTGGTAGCGGTCAAGAAAGTCCTATTTGAATGGGAAAGTGATCACTATCTTGGAGGTCATCGACTACCTAAACTCCACAAACCAGGCTGTAATTCCAGAGAGTATAGGGATAGATCAAGACAGATGACTGAAGCAGTTCTTAGGCAGTGATGCGTGACCTCATCCACATTTATGACACCTATCTTCCGCTCGTCTACCCTTCAAATCCCCGAGCAGTAGACAGGCCCTTGCCAACCGTGCTACAGTCAGATTGAAGTCGGCTGACGGTGTAGTACACGCACAAATAACAGTATACCTCCTATCCAGGTGCAGCTGCACTGCTTCTGCCTGAAGGGAGGTATTAAAATCAGAGAAAAAAGGAAACATTATGTCGGGTGTAAATAGCGCATCCTCTTTTCCGGACCCCATACCGTGGTGGTGAGATCGCAAAACCCTTATAGCTCTTATGGTGAGCTGGGCACACGATACCAGCATGGTCACCTGCAAAAAAGATAGCTAACGGGGAACGGAAGAAGACGATCCTCCCCAGCTCATCCTAGTTGGCAATTTCCGCGGCAATTCTATTGTCGAACATCCCCTCCAGGTCTAGCCCGGAGGAGATACAGAAGCCCTCTTAGAAGATAAGTCCCTTAATGCGAATTGCCGTCCGCTTTTCGGAGAAAGAATTTCGGCCCCTGTTGGCCTAACATTGTGCTGATGGCGATATCGCCTTCGAGCAATTCTTGTGCTCGTTATGCGAGTCGTTCCTTTCTCTGCCTCGAAACCTTCGGCGTGGGGTGGCTTCTGAGGCAGGGTTTCCTACTTTGGCGGATCCACCCTCTCCGAGCCACCCAGTCCATCTTTAGGTGGGGGCGTAGAAGCCGAACTTCCTTTGGTGCTGTTCTCCTTCGAGGAAGGGAAGGGGGGGGGATAATACCTGCAGAAGCGTTCCGAATAGGCGCGGAAACGACCTCGAGAGGCCGGTATCAAATTGTCTTTTTTAAAAAACTGAGGCATAATACGTCGCAGGCAGCGCCTGGTGCACAAGGAGGTAGCCGGGCATGTAATAAAGATTAGAGATGGGCGGATCCACTAACGAGTAGAATTGGTGATCACCTATTATTATCATACCCTGGGTAGTAGAAGGATCAGACAAAAGGGGTAGGGAAAGGACGAGAGTTGGTACAGAAGACGAGGTAGGGGTGAACGGAAGAGGCAGGTTAAGCTGGGACCGGACGGGTAGCTGAGTCCCTTCAGCGTTACTGCCAGAGAAACATCACCGTGCCCCTTACGTGGTCATGTGGTGGTGTAACCTTGATACCCCCACTTACTCTAAGATTGTCAATCCTTTGCAGGCCCTTGCATTCTTCTATCCCCATTTTTTTCTGCGCTGCACCGTCTCCGTCTAGTTTCAGCTAAAGATTCCTTGTGCCAATTCACTGCTTATTTTTTTATTTTTTTCGGTCTGGCGAACTCGCCCACTTAATTTAATTTGTCGTTTGATTTTAAACTCTTATCCCCTTTAGACATTTTAAGTCTGTTGCGAAATGCCATTAGTTTAGTATTCTTTCATTTTAGTCTTTTTCCACTTAATGTGCTATTCTTAACTCTACTTTCGAAGTGGGGTTTTCTTTTCAATATATATACTTATTATTTTATTTATTATGTGGTTTTAAAATAAATTCGCTGCGTTTTTTAACCCTTTAAACTAAATTAAGCATAGGCAGAGGGTTGATGGGAAGAGGTACAACATAAGGAAATGCTGAGAAGGATCGTTAAGTAACCTAACTAGCATCTTCCCAAGGCCCCGTCAGAGTTCAAGTCAAACACGTGACGGGGTTTTCCCAATAGTTTGCCCTCAGGTCGGGAGGGCACGCAGTGCCTTCATCTATCTAATCTAACAATCTACACAAAGCAGCGCTCTCTTGTGGTTATTCTTAAAAGATGAGGATCAAATTCTACGGGTTATTCTGAACGTGGTTCATTTTTTAGAGTAACGTTTCCACGAAGGAAAATTCAGAAACCACTATTGGCTCAGTAATTTTTTCCTCATCGTATACTTACCACCAACTTTCTGCTGTTAACTTAGCTTTCTTGCCTTTTGTAAAATATCAAAGAATGACATTGCAAATGAGCTCTTTTGACAGTTTCATAATATTTATCATTTAATGATAAGGTAAATTAACAATACAAAATTAATATCCTAGAAAATGACGACTAAGCTATGTCGAAATGTAAGGTTTGGATTAGGCTAACCCTTACAGGTACGTAGGCTTTGAATTAAGTAGAGTAGACTAGTATAAAAACAAGCCTGCTTTCGATTATTTCTATCCATAAAATAATGCTAAACATGGAAAGAAAATGTTGCATTAGTTATGGGATGACCTTATAGATTTTAAAGGCTTCTCACTTTACGAGAGGGTGGGACTCTTTCCAATCCTTCCTTTTACTACTTGAAGTTGGATTGGGGGGGGGGGGAGTTGGGGGGTACTGAAGAGTGAGATTGTTTTTCGCCAACCCTAGGTACCATTTGACAAACTGGTACCCAGATCCATTTCATGTCGTGAAACAGGGTCTGGTAGTTGAATATTTTCTTCCATTCTGCTTTATTAAGCACTTCTTAGTCATTTGGGACACAGTTTGTTGATCAGTGTGGTCTTGTCACAAAACACACTGCCTGGTTTCACGGTAGAGTTATTTATATAGGTGGCTATGGAACGGTTTTTGTAATAAAAACCTGGGTCCCTGTCAGGCCCCAGCTTTGCCTCTTCTCCTTCTTTCAGAAACCCTGCGTTTATACCCTAATTCCTCCCATTCCCTACAAGCTCTCCTTCAACTTTCTCTGGTTGGCCTTTAATTTCCCAGGGTAGAGACCGACCAACTTCTTCTCACCCAACTATCCGGGATCGGGGCTGAGGGAAGAGGACAACTTTCTTTCACCCCTGAATTCCGGTCTGGGGTGGTGGGTTTTTGACAACCTGCTTCATCCCCACCCATACCTTCCTCACTTCAACCCTCATTTCTCCTTTCAATCACTATCCATGTTTCGCAGGGGCCAACGTGGAGCCGTCATGCCGATGGGCTGCCAGGCCACTAAGCGGGAGGAGTGTCTCCAAATGGCGGACGCTGGCTCGCCGGCCCCGCACTCACCTCTCGCAGAGCAGGCTACTGCATGGGGTGATTAGCATATGCATCCCGTAGAATAAATAGGGTCACCATGTTAATGATGAAGACCAAAAAAAACTAATCTCCCTCTACTTTCCCCTGAAAATCGACGGAGCCGCCCACTGGTAGCTCCACCCCCCAAAATGGAGTTACCCCACCACTCCTGTGCTTTCGAAGGGAACCCTTCAAAACTTTTCAACCGGAGAGGAGGATTACTCCTATCCTTTGCTTATGGGTGTAGGGGACTCTCCCTCACTCCCTTCTATGGAGTCACCTTTGGGCGACTCCCTCTCACCAGCGGCAGTCCTCCATTTACTTTCTAAGGGGACTGCCAAGAAAAGCAGGCGGCCCATAATTGCCCGCGCATGGTGGAAGCGACACGATAGGGCCAACTCTCTTAGGAGGAGGATGGAAGATAGAGCCCGTCAGCCCCTTCCCTCTAACGAGTTGCGTGCTTGTATATTGAGCTTAGAGGTGATCATCATACGTGCCCCCTCTCTTTCCCGACCAAAGACACTAAAAGCAATGGGACCTGTGATGTCTTTGGAGGGGGGGGGGGGTGATGGCCATATGGAGGCCCACCCTGAGATGGTTTTGGTCCCTGAGACAACCCATCCCCAAGTCTGCCCCTGTGCGAGGTCTTCCTCAGACGGCTCGGGTCTCCAAGACTTTACAGGGAGAGAAGGAATCTCCTCCTCCAGGTAATGCCCCTGTAGCAGCCAAGACCTTCTTTATCTCAGAGTAGGATCTTGCTGAGGCCGGTTCATTTGGCCTGGGAGCTCCTGCCAGCGGAGGAGAGAAAAGGGTTCATTCCCCGTCCTCCTCTGCTAAAAAGAAAAAAAAATGGGAAAATGATTTAAAAAGGACTCTGGAGGGCTCCTCTTCATCTGCGGGAGCCACGGGTACGGATCGGTCTGTTGCCTTTTCGGTAAGCAACTAGGCCAAGATCGGCACGACCGGCCCCATTGCTTTCTTGGGTGGGGAGTCCCAGACGAAGACCAGAACTACGCAGAGTTGAGCCTCGATTACGTCGGGTCCCCTCAATCAGAGACTACCTTGCGTTTCCGAGCCCACTGGCTTCAAACGCTTCCTCGTCATACAATCCACTGAGGGCAACATGTTGGCTAAGGGCAACATGTTGGCTAAGGGCAACATGATCCGTCAGAGGAGAGCCTTGGTATTTGTAGAGAGCCGAAAGTGACCCGTTTCTCGGACGGTACCCTTCTAGCGAATGCGTCGAATCCCTCCAAGGTGGCCATGATTAGTGCCCTTCGGGCACTAGACGGCACGCTCAGTGGAAGGAGTAGTTTATGCGAGGGAACTCGTGGACTACTCCATAAATGACATCACCTTAGAGCTTATCGACCATGGATCGGTCAACGTCGAACGTGTGATGAGAAAACAAGGATGGGCCTCGAGACCTACCCCTACAATCTTCGCCACGTTCGACTGTGATAAGCTCCATGA
This sequence comes from Ceratothoa steindachneri, assembly GCA_963969495.1. Classification (NCBI taxonomy): domain Eukaryota; kingdom Metazoa; phylum Arthropoda; class Malacostraca; order Isopoda; family Cymothoidae; genus Ceratothoa; species Ceratothoa steindachneri. The sequence goes on along the minus strand of OZ018333.1, from coordinate 51,051,639 downwards.
GTCGGTGCGTGCCGGTTGGTAACGCTACAGCGTGAAAACCTTTGTGCCACTGCCGCGGAGGTGCTATTACTTTCACCGCTTTGGCCATTCTAATCGCTTTTGCAGGCGCGCAAAGTCGAGGTTGCCCGAAGTCTGTGTAAGTTGCTCGGAGGCCACACACGATAAGTCCAAGTCGTGTGTGAACAAGTGTGCCAATTGTGGAGAGCCGCACCCCGCTTCCTTGAAGCAATGTGGTGCGAATCTCCTAGAAATAGAAATCCTGGCCGTTCAGGCCCAGGATCGTCTCTCATTTTTCGAGGCTAAGGACTTGGTCCTGGTGCGCCCGTCTCTGCCTGAGTGAGTCGCATTCCTCTCTCGCTTCGTGCGCAGACACGACCCCTGGTCCGGACGATTTCCCGTACGCCATGCTTCGAAACCTGGGTGAGCGAGGCCTAGCCTTTCTGTAAGATTTGTTCAACAGGATCTGGGGAGAGGGCATCCTCCCAGATTCGTGGCGAATCGCTCCTGTGCGCGCTCTTCGCAAAAAGGGGAAAATCACTCTACCTCTGCTGGTTTCTGCCCAATTTCCTGCGTGTGTAAGTTGATGGAGAAATTGGTAAATGTTAGATTAGCCTTTTCTTTCCGGACAGCCGAGGCCATCTGACTTCTGCACAGTGGGACTTCCGCAAGTTGCACTCCACTTTGAATACTCTGCTCCGACTGGAAAATGCCGTCTGCGAGGCTATCCTTTGTACGTAAGTAACATTACGCCACGTTTTTTTCTACCTGGAGAGGGCCTATGATACCGCATGGCGATACGGTATCATGGAAATAATCCACACGATGGGGGCGAGAAGACGCCTGCCAATCTTTATATCTGAATTTTTGCGAGATCGTCGATTCCGCGTACGGGTGGCGGGAGCCCTCTCCAGCCCAATGGAGCAAGAAGAGGGGGTCCCGCAGGGCAAGTGTCCTTAGTGTCACACTCTTTACCCTAAGCATCAACGGCACCACCTCTGTGCTGCTGGAAGACGTTCTTGCTAAGCTCTACGTGGAAAACCTTTCGATCTCTTTTGGCGCGGCCCAGATGCCAACTCTAGAGCATCGAATCTAATAGGGATTGAACCCAGTCTCTCGCCTTTGTGTTTTTCTTGTCCAAGACTAAGGTTTTTGTTTTTTATTTGCGTTTTATGCCCTCTTTCACCCCTTTGTGGGTCTAAACAGGCATGGTATTTTATAGTGATCAAAATTTAAAAGCGTGAATAATAGTCGTGAGTGTGTGAATGGTGATGTGATAAATGAAGTAAATTGAAATGAATGGGTGGTAGTAATGAAATGGTGCCTATGTTAAAAGATTTTAAAATTGCAGGAAGCGAAGCTTCATAATTTATCGGGTTTTACTTCCCTTCTTTTTCTTGATTTTAGTATTTAATTTACTTTCATTTAAGTCTGCAATCAGTGCCGTACTTGTTTTGGGTTCGTCGGCGAGGACTTTCTTTAGTGTTGGGCTGTTACCAAAATATTTTTTCCGGTGTTGGTGGAATCTAGTAGAGGTTAGTAGTATGTGTCGAATAGATAACGAGGCGTTGCAGGTAGTGCATTGTGGTGGGAGAGAATTTGCGAAGCGATAGCTGTGGGTAAGCTTTGTGTGTCCTATGCGTAAGCGTCCTAAGACGACTTCATCTCTTCGACAATTTCTGGGAGAACTCTTCCATTTGTTGATGTCATCTTTTATTTATCGTAGATGGTGATGGCCGTGTGCATACCATTCCGTCTTCCACTGGTTTTTAACTGCCTCGATAAAGAGGTTGTAATAATCTTTGTGGTAAGTTGGTTCAGTGGGCAATGAGTTATTTGCGACTGCTGATTTTGCAGCTCGGTCAGCGTCTTCATTGCCTTTTATCCCTATATGGGAGGGACACCAGCATAGGTTTAGGTTACGTGAAAGCGACGTTATCTGTCTTTGAATTTCAATGGCTAGGAGGTGAGTTTGGTTGCGTGATTTTATCATTGTCAGCGCACTGTTTGAGTCTGAAAATATTGTGGTTTTGTTGGTACCTGTTTTGACGGACTCGAGACCCATGTATATGGCAGCGAGTTCTGCCGAGAGGACGGAAGCGAAATCCGGAAGTCGGTCTGCTCGTAAGTGGTGCGGGAGAATTGCTGCACATGCCACGCCATCCGCCGACTTCGATCCATCTGTGAAGATAGACTGACATGGTTGATGGGACCTTTGGTGGTCCTGGAAAATGTTGGATAGCACTACGGGCGTCATTGTCGATTTCGAAGATGGGAGAGTTATTTGACATATTACTGAAGGTTGAATAATCCACGCGGGAGTAGTATAATAGTTGTCAGTGAGGATGTTTGGCTCTAGCAGGTTTAAACTTTATAAGAGTTTTTTATAACCCTTACCGTGTAGGTGATGTAGCTGCGGGTCCTTGTTGTCTGCTGGTAGCGTATTTTTTAGTATTCTTTTTAGTTTGTTGTTATGTCTGTAAACACGCGCAAGGTATTTTAGTTCTGCAACTTTTCTTTGGTGACGCAAAGGTAGTATTCCGGTCTCGGCGCAAAGTGAGGATGTTGGATTTGATTTGAAGGCATCAGTTGCTAGACGGAGGGCTTGGTTTTGTACAGGATCTAATTCCTGGATTACAAATTTTTATGCTGCTCCGTACAGATGACATCCGTAGTTTATTTTGGACAAGATGAGAGTCTCGTAAAGGTACAGGAGGGTGCTTATGTCTGCCCCCCAGTGATGATGCGACAGTTTTGTCCGAATGTTGGTGGCTTTATAGCACCATCTTTTAAGGTTGAAGATGTGGGGTTTCCATGTAAGCCTCTGATCTAATGTAAGACCTAGAAATTTTATGTTATTTTGAAAGGTGATTGGACGTCTTTCAAGTAGCAATGGAATATGCGGATTTTTTTTTTTCTTTTAAAGGTTATGACGGTTGGTTTTTCACTTGAAATTGTTAAGCCGTGTTGTACTGAGTAGTTCTCTATTTTGTCTATTACTTCTTGTAGGCAATTTGATACTTCTGTTACGCTGGTGCCTGGGAGCCAAATTGCCAAGTCGTCCACATATAATGAGAATTGATGGTAGGTGGTACTTGGAGAGTCAAATTGTTGATTGCTATTATGAAGAGGGTTGTGCTAAGCACACTTCCTTGTGGTACTCCTTCGTGTTGGCTGAATTGTATAGATGGGCTCCATGTAGATCTATTTTGAATTTTCTATTGTTAAGGAAGTTTTTGATGAAAAGTGCGAGTGGTCCCTGATTCCTAGCTCGTGTATGTTATTAAGTATATGATGTCGCCAAACCGTATCAGCCACCTTGGCAATGTCAAAAAAAGACCGCTGTAACAAATTTCCCTTTGCTGAAAGCTCGGCCGACGTCGTGGTCAAGGAGAGTTAGAGGATCTAGTGTTGAGCGGTATTTTCTATAGCCCTATTGGTTTGAGGACAGAAGGTTGTTTGTTTCCAGATACCATTTCAATCTAGCATTGACCATTTCTTTCTAATATTTTGCATAGGCATTGTGTCAAGGAAATTGGTCTATAATTCGTTGGGTTTGATGGATCCTTTTCAGGTTTTAAGAATGGGAGGACTAGCGCTTGACGCCATTCATCCGGGAAGGAGCCATTAGTCCAGATGCGGTTATAAATGTCCCCCAGGTTTTCTAAGGTGTTTGGGTGGATATTACTTATTATGAGGTTTGAGATTTCATCATCTCCAGGGGCTGTGTTAGGGCTTTCTTCTAGGCATGTTAGTAATTCGTTCATAGAGAAAGGTTTGTTGTACGGAAGGATTCTATTGGTTGAGAAGTCTAAATTTGTTGAATCTGTTAAAGTTGTCAGCGTTAAAAAGGTCTTGTTTCGAGATCCTTTGGATATGGTACTGAGGGTGTGCCCTATTATGTTAGCGACTTGTGTTTGTTTGCTGATGGTATTTCCGTTAATACAAAGGATAGGGCGATGAATAAGGCTGCGCTGCCCTGACATCTTTTTTATTTGTCGCCAAATTTTCGCGATAATGTTTGTTAATTTTAGATACATATTGTTTCCAGGAAGCTCGTTTAGCTTCTTTGAAGGTCCTTCGGTTGATGGCAGATGCTCTTTTATAGTCCATGTAATTCTGTAACGTTTTGGTTCTTAGGAAAATTCTGTGCGCTTTATCACGTTTTCTTTTATCGTCTTGGCACTGTTGGTTCCACCATGGAGTAGTGCGCTTGCTGTTGTTGTAGTTAGTCTTTGGGATGTGTTTCCGAGCTGCTTTCTGTAGTTCTGCCGTAAAGTAGCACATATTAACTTCTGGATTGGGTTGTAGTTTGGCTTTCGTCAATGTGAAAGCGGTCCAATTTGCTTTATAATAATTCCATCGTTTCCTGGAAAGTGGGGCTCTTTGAGCAAGAAGCTTAATAAGTATTGGGTAGTGATCGCTACCACATAGGTCTGAGTAAGCGCTCCAATGAGTTTCTGTGGGGAAATTAAGCGAGATTAGGCTTTAGTCTATGTTAGACAGTGTGTTTGTTTGTTGGTGATAATGTGTTGGGGTATTTGTATTTAGGATGTTGATGTATTGGCGCTCTATTAGGTCTGTTATGATGCCTCCTCGAGTATTTGTTTTCGTGTCGTTCCAGTAGTGGCTTCTGGCGTTGAAGTCACCAAGGATAAAGGGCTCTGGAAGTTAGTTGAAGAGGGCTTCGAGGTCCTGGCGGTTTAGGGGCAGGTTAGCGGACAAATATATAGAACATAATGTGATGAGCTCTAGACAACGTAGACGAACGGCTATCACATTTAGGAGCGTGTTTAACTGGTATTGCATGTTTGGGATATTTCGTCGCGTGTAGATCGCGGTGCCTTTGGTTGAGTCAGCTGTAAAGAAATGATAGTTATATTTGTTACTCAGATGATGTTGCGGGTTTGAGTGCATAGTCTCGTTGAGACAAATACACACTGGGTCTTTTTCTGTGATTATTTTTTGTAAAGATTCGAAGTTGGCCCGGATGCCACAAATATTCCATTGCAGGATTTGAGTTTGTTTTTCATATTCTTTGGTCTGTAGATCTATTTAGGAGGCTTGGAGGCTCCATATAGGGTGGAGCTACCGGACTTTGTATAGAGTTTGTGTGAAGTTTGTTTCGGCGTGCCATGGTGGTATCGGGTTCTGTATGTTTTTGTCCGTATTGTTAGTTTTCTTATTGAGAGTTTCCTTATATTTTACCTGAGGGCGCTGAAGCTTTGGTTCTGTGTTGCGCTGGGTGCTTATTAGAGGCATTTCTTTTTGGCTAGCGGGCGAGTGTGTTCTTTTTAAATACTGTATTGATAGTTGGGCTGTATGTCTGGAGGTATTTTCATTGGTATCAAGTTCCTTGTTTATTGCCAATTCTTATGTAGTTGAATGTGTGGACCTTGGTGGAGAGTTTGGTAATCTATGTGGTGATATTTTGGAAAGGAGAGAGTCTTTGGGGGGCTTTGTACTTCTATTTTGTGTTGGTGTGCTTGAGCAAGACGGTACTGTTTTCTCGGCTTGAGATGCCGGGCAGTGGGAGTCTGGTATCAAGCGTTGTGGGTTTGTGAGTTGCTTGTGGAGGGGTGAGGGTCGCTCGCTATCGTAGCATATAGTTTCGAAACTCGATGAGCTGTTTCTTTGGGTTGATTTAACTTCTGGGCTTTTAGTTGGTGAGGAGGAGGAGGCGGCAGATTTAGGTGATTCTTGGTGGCTTCAGTTTGTATGTGGTGTGGTTTTAACTTTGGGCTTTCTAGTGGTCCTTGGCTTTTTTCCTTGGATATTGCGGTTTTGTTCAGGGCTGTTAGGTCCAATATTGGTTTGGAAGTTAATTGGGTAGTTGGAGCTTTGGTGGTGGAAGCAACGGTAGCATAACTTCGAGTACTCGAGTTCTTCCTTCCTCGGCTATGACTTTTAAGGCTTGGTGTCTACGGATGCAAGAACGGACAGTTCTAATCCGTACCTCCTGATGGAAGTTGAAGTGTGAACATGTTCGCTTGAATGCGTGGTGGTTATCTTCACAGTTAATGCATTTTTCTTTTGTTTTGCATTGTTCGCTGTTGTGTCCTTTTTCGCTGCATTTGAAGCATAATTGTGGATCAGTTTTACAATATTTGGCCGGGTGACCAAACATCAGGCACGATCTACATTGAATTGGAGTGGGCAGTTCTTCCTGTATTCGGAGTGTCGTTCCTGCGAATCTAATAGTTTCTGGGGTGGTTTGTTGTTTGAATGTTATTTTAGCGATTTTCAGCGGAGTTGAGTGTGTGGGTGATTTTCTCTCGAAGATGGACACAGAGTCTATTTGATGGCCGTCATCTTCAAACAGCCTTTGTATCCCTTGGCATATGAAGGCCTCCGTGCTTTTTGGTCCAGGCATAAATCTGTTGAGTAGAACCGTGCCTACTCTCAGGTTGTGATTATTTTTGTCCGTTGGTTTTATTTCATTATCACATAAGGCGGTGAGGGCCAATAGTTTTTTTTATATTTTTTCGGACTTGGCTTTAACTGTATCCTCTGTTCGGTCATTATTGATTGAGAATTCTGGTTGTGACTCTTCTGTAACGACCTCTAATTGTTCTCGCAGTTTGAGTGCACAGATTGGTTCATTTTTTGTGGTTTTATCGTTATATATCTGGACCAGCAAGCCGATCTGAATATTATTCGGAGGTCGTTTATTTATGCGTTTTGCTTTTTTTTTGTTGGGTATTTGTTTGTTGATTTTTGTAGATTTGGTGATTTAGGAATATTGTCTATGGCCAATAAGTAAAATTCAACACCCCTGCCCGTAGGCCCACACTGAACCCAACAAGGGACCGGCATTACTTAGCGCCTTTTACATGGCCCCGGCCGGTACCACTAGGCGGGACGTTATACGCCTTCACCGCTACCCCTTGGAAACCCCGGACCCAACTCACGCATAGCACGGTAGGTTGATCAGAGTACCGGATCAAGCTTGGTGACAGGCTTCTGAGCGGTTAGGGTCACCACGCCTAACATCGGGTCGTGGGAAAGTTCAAAGCCATGTTTCCCAGTTATTGGCTGGGACCTAGATGAATTGCCTACCATGGCTAACGAGCGACATTTGCCCGGGTTTGAAGTCAGAGTGGCCCCTCTTCTAGGTGGAATGTCAACCAAGACTATGAGCTCCACCATCCCAGTCAGGTTATCCGCCTGGCACTCGGTCGTTGGACACAATTTTTGTATAAGCAGGGGCACCACGAGCAGGAAATGCGTCAACAATTGGGGTTCAGAGGCTAAGTAGCCCTAAAGGCTATATATTGCACATGCAGCCCCAAAACCCCATGGTACGGGGATACAAGGAGACGCATCAAAGAAGTGGTAGGGAAGTTTGACAACCCTTAGTCTGGATCCTACTACAGCTACCTTACTGGCATGGGTGACCCTACCGGACTAAAAGTCCCCCGGCTCAGCTAGCCTAACTCAAGCAGATCACGCAAGCTCTCTCACCGAAGGCAAGGTGGTTGTTTTGAGAGAGAGAGAGAGAAAAATAGAGAGAAATAGAGAGAGAAAGAAAAAAAAGAAAGAGAGAGAGCGAAAGAGAGAGAGAGAGTAACAAGGAATAACAAGGAAAGAAAGTACCCTAGAAGACCTTAAGGTCCATTCAATGAGGGTACCTTTGGAATAGCAGTCGAGCAGGCACATCTCTGCTCAAATGCTTTACGTCCTTAAACTGCCATTTTTCAAGACCCTGTCTAGTCTTGACTTGAACTGGTCAACAGATTCACTGTTGACAACTTCCACTGGAAGTGCGTTCCGACTACCGCAGATACTGTACGTGAAAGTTTTCCACACAGATCGCGGTTGTAACGCTTCAGTTCAAGTTTACACACGTGATTTCTTGTTCTGCTCTCAACAAGTGAGAAAATATCTCTGTAGTCAACATTGTCGAACCAGCGAAGTATTTAAAAAACTTCGATGAGCAGACCATGCAGTCTACGGGTTTCCAACGAGAACAGATCTAATTCCCTTAATCCATCTTCATAACTTTTATGTCTGATAGAAGAGGGAATCAGTTTGGTTGCCCTGGCTTGCACGCGTTTCAATCTAGCAATGCACTTTCTAAATGAAGGACTCCAAAATTGTACGGCATACTCCAGGTGCAGTCAGACAAGTGAGTTGTATAAACACAGTACAATCTCCTTGTTCAAATATTCAAACTGGCGCTTTATGTAGCCTAGGCGCCTTTGAACCTTTTCTCCGCCTTAATGCACTGTTTCGAGAACTTGAGGTCACTATTGATTGATACACCCAAGTCCTGCTCAGTGTCGGTGGATTCAATAGCAGTGCCCTTAAAGATATATTGAGATTGGGGATTTCATTAGCCGATATTTTATCACTTTGCATTTGTTCACGTTAAAAGGCATTTGCCACGTATCCGACCACTCCCCAATCTTCCGAAGATAATCTTGCAGGCAGACAGTATTTCCATCCTTTGCAACGTTCATACCAAGCTTGGTATCGTCGGCAAATTTGGAAATCTTGGCAACCATGTCACCGTCCATGTCGTTGACGTAGATGATGAATAGTAATGGTCCCAGGAGAGAACCTTGAGGCACTCCGCTCGTAACGGGCACCCACTCAGAAGCCTGTCCATTCACCACTACCCGATGCCGTCTGCCATTTAGCCATTCTTTATCCAGCCTGCTACTTTTCCGTCCATGCCCAGCGCTCGCACTTTCCAGAGAAGGCGGTGGTGTTGTACCTTATCAAAGGCTTTCTAAAAAGTCTAAGTACACATCATCTTTCGCCTTGTCCCGTTCTTGCTCACTGAAGACCAAGTGGAAGAATTCCACAAGGTTCGTCAGGCATGACCGTTGCCTTCGGAAGCCGTGTTGGGAACTCCTCAGTAGCAGGTTTGACTCAAATGCAACGTCATTTTGTCCACCATGATGCTTTTGCATCTGAATGCTTTAATGTCCCCTCCTCTTTCCTCAAAGGGCCAATCATTCGATAGATTGGTTTACGGCAGTTTACATATCCAAAAAACTCCTTGGATTCTCTTTAGAGAGTATCGCCACTTGGAGTTCCTCAGACCGCTTAGCCTTCCTTATGCTGGACTTTACTCTCCTAACAAACCTCCGGTATTCATTATAGTAACTCAAGATCTTCGATTGCAGGTACAAAATTCTCTTCTCCCTAAGCAGTTGGCCGATTTCTCGATTAAATCACTTTGGTTGAACAGAAGAGCAACGGGGGCATATCAAAGGGATGAAACGCGATTGAAGACTCATGAATGTGGTTTTGAAACTGTTCCACGAATCTTCAACAGCCTCGCACACTTCTAGCCTCGGTCAGTCAGTCCAGCAAGAATACCTGCAAAGTCTGCTCTTCTCAAGTCAAGTTTCCTTGATTTACTAGTTGCAGGCCCTGCCTTGAGGACTTTTACTACAAATCTAATTAGTCGGTGGTCACTGCCACAGAGCAATTCGCCAACAGAGAGGTTCTCAACGATGTCATCCTCAGAGGTGAAAACCAGGTCGAGGATATTGTCTCCTCTCGTTGGCCTTTACCCATTGAGTCAGGAACTCGTTGTTCGCGAACTCCAGGAGTAGTGCGTTTTCGCCACAGGGTTCTCTGGTTTCCGTTTTTTTTAGCCCATCTGGCGACTGCCCACTTGGACATAAGTCGTGGAAATACGATAGCCAAGAACTAGGCTAATTTAAAATAAAAATATGAAAACATAATGATAAATATTGGAAAACTTAACAATTTGAAAGCAATCTCCGGCGTCGAGGGGAAGTCCCCCTCACCCCTGTGCAGGAGCGTGCAATCTACAAAGAGAACAATAACAAAAAAAGAGAACCTACTTAAATAAAGGGGAGAAGCCCGGCCTACCCCCAAAAGTCAACAAGTCCACAAGTCAATGTCCACGAACTCTTCCCAAGTACAAGGGACAGGCGGTAGTGACTCCGCCCATCCCGGTACCGGGACAGGTAACGTGCGCGAAGATCACCCAGACTGGGACATTCGACAAGAATGTGCCAAGCAGTCTGGAAGAGGACGCAGTCGTCGCAAAATGGCGCAGGCGAGGGCTCCATCGAATAGCGATGCGTCACACGAGTGTGTCCGATTCGGAGACGACGGAAAGTGTCCTGAAGCCGTCGCAAAATTGGGGGATAGGTCCATGGGAACAGTCGCGGCGCCATGGCACGCAACTTTAAGTTTCCTTCGACCGTCTCCCATCTTCTTTGCCAAGCAGACCGAAGAGCTGCCCGTATTCGTGCCATGTAGTCGGTGTGAGAAAGAGCGAAACGCTGGTCCGGTCGCAGAGTCCTCGCGGACTCTTTGGCGCCCTTATCAGCGCGCTAAATCCCTGCAATTCCTACATGTCCAGGAACCCATCAGAAGATAATCTCGACATCCGCTAGGCTCGCCAAAACCGTGGCGTCACGGATATCGCGAACCAGGGGATGCGGAGATTCCAATGCCCCGATAGCACTCAGGGCGCTTTGTGAGTCACTATAGATCACAATCCGGTCTCCGAACCGGGCACGTCGTGTAATCTCCCGTACCGAGTGGAGTATTGCCACCAGCTCGGCCGTGAAGACAGACGCAGTGCCTGGCAGAGCCCCGCTGACTTCAAACAGAGGGGAAACGGCGTGGAAGCCGACCCCCTATTGGGACTTGGAGCCATCCGTATACACTGGCACAGTTCCAGCGTGACACGAGGTGTGCTCCAAAAAGGTCGAACGCAATACTCATGGTGCGGTACAAGCTTTGGGAGCAGAGGCGTGGCGACAAATAGCCAAATGTGGTACCCTCCAGGGTGGCGTCCTGGGCAGGGCCAGGGGCACCACCGGCCCGAGAGCTATATCTAGCTCTCGAAGGAGTTTCCTGGCCCTAAACCCAAATGGCTTAGGGTATGACTGGCGTCTCTCGGCGGCATAGGCACTGTCGAGATCAGCTGCGGATGCAGTGAAAGCTGTTGGCGACTGAGACAGGCACCGGGCTCGCGCGTACAGGCAAGTGATGCACAGCACGCAGCGAAGAGCGAGTGGCATCTCCTCAGCATCGACCAACAGGCTCTCAATTTCGGAAGTGCGGAAGGCACAGGTTGCAAGGCGAAGGCCGGTGTGGTGAATAGAATGGACCTTCCGCAATAAACGCTTGGGTGTGGATGCATAAAATTCGCATCCGTAGTCGAGCTTTGAACGAACAAAGGATTTTTAAAAACTAGGGCAGTAGCCCTATCAGCGCCCCAAGCGCTGAACGTCACGGAACGTAGAATATCCATGGCGTGGGTACAAGAGACCCTAAGGCTGCGAATATGAGCCTCCCAGATGAGGCGTCGGTCGAATACAAGACCAAGGAAACGGTGCGACTCAACTACATCCAGGCGCACCCCATTAAGAAATAAATCTGGGTGGGGGTGGAGCCTTGGATGGCGGCAGAAGTGCACCACCTTAGTCTTGGCCAAACAAAACCGAAACCTGTGTGCTTCGGCATAGCGAGAGACGAGGTTCACTGCCTGTTGGAGTCGACGCTCCAGAGTTGGCATCTGGGCCGTGCCAAAAGAGATCGAAAGGTCTTCCACGTAGATCATAGCGAGAACATCTTCCGGCAGCACCGAAGTGATGCCGTTGATGCCAGGGCAAAGAGTGTGACACTGAGGACACTTCCCTGCGGGACACCCTCTTCCTGCTCCTTTGGGCCGGAGAGAGCTCCCCCCACCCGTCCTCGGAATCGACGATCTCGCAAAAATTCAGATATAAAGACTGGGAGGCGTCCCCTCACCCCCATCGTATGCAGAGTTTTCATGATACCGTATCGTCATGCGGTATCATAGGCCTTCTCCAGATCGAAAAACACCGTGGCTTAGTGCTGTCTACAAAGGAAAGCCTCGCAGACGACATTTTTCAGTCGGAGCAGAGCATCCGACGTGGAGTGGAACTTGCGGAAGCCGCACTGTGCAGAAGACAGATGGCATCCGCTGTCAAGGAAAAACGCCAGTCTAACATTTACCAATTTTTCCATCAACTTGCACGCGAAAGAGGTGAGAGAGATTAGGCGGAAACAGGTTGGAGTAGAGTGATCTCTCTCCGGCTTGCTAAAGGCGAGCACAGTAGCGATTCGCCATGAATCTGGGAGAATACCCTCCACCCAGATCCTGTTGAACAACTCTAACAGAAAGGCCATGCCTCGCTCACCCAAGTGTTGAAGCATGGCGTACGGGACATCGTCTGGACCATGGCTGGTGTCCGCGCACGAAGCGAGATCCAAGCGCAACTCACTCACAGTAAACTTGTCGTTGAAGGGTTCTCCGCATCTGGAGGTAAAGTCCATCCGGAAGCCTTCCGCGACATTATGACGTGCATTGAATGTGGCGGAGAAGAATCCCGGCTAGTAAATGCGGAAAAAGCCGTCGCGAAGGATTCCGCCACGGACGCGGGCTCTGAGATTGCGGTCACATTCTCCTGGAGAACGGGAGGGGGGTCCTGCGAAAACTTGACCCGAATCCTTTTGACTCGCTTCCACACCTCTGCTAAAGGGGTCTTCCTGTTAAGTGAAGACACGTATGTCCGCCAAGAATAGCGGCGGGCGTGCTTCAAAATATACCGGAACCTAGCCCTAGCCCGACGAAATTCAGCGACAGTTAAATTGTTTTCGGGCGGCGCTTATAGCGCATGTAGGCATAACGCTTCTGTTTGAGGGCCGTCTCACACTCGGCTGACCACCACGGGAGTGGTCTGCGTGCAAAACGGCCAGACGTTCTAGGAATAGTAGTCAGGCCCGCGGCGATGAGGTTGCCGGAGAAGAACTCAACGGCCTCATCTACCGACCTAAACTCCTCGACTGAGATAGAGAATTCAGTCATTTCCTGAAATGCAGGCCACCGCGCCCGCGCCAAGCACCACCGAGGTGGGCTCTCAGTCCGCAGTTGCCCTGAAAATGATAATTCAATGGGAAAGTGATCACTACCATGGAGGTCATCGACCACCCCCCAATCAAAATCAAGCTGTGCATCCGAAGAGCACAAAGATAGATCAAGGCAAGAAAATGAAGTGGTTCTCGGACAGTGATGCGTAAACTCATCCACGTTTAGGACACCCATCTCAAGCTCTTCGATCAGATCAGCAAGGACTTGTCCCCTGGGATTTATTAAGTAATCTCCCCAGAGAGGATGCCTGCCGTTCAGATCTCCAAGCAAGAGAAAGGGCCTAGCATCCGTGCCACGACGCGGCGGAAGTCCCCCGCGTCGAAGTCAGCTGACGGTGGAATATACGCATAAATGATAGTATACCTCCTATCCAGGTGCAACTGCACAGCCAATGCCTGAAAGGAGGTATCTAAAGAAAAAGGAAGAACGGAAACATCATGCCTGGTGTAAACCGCGCATCCCCTAGCACGGGCATCCCGCAGGGGTGGGGTCGCAAGATCCTTATACCCCGGGAGGGCGGGCAGGGGGCACGCGCCTAGCATGGTCTCCTGCAGAAAAATAGCTAACGGGGAACGGGACGAGACGAGCTCCGCAGCTCCTTCTATTTGGCCCGGAGTCCACGGCAATTCCATTAAAGGAATATGCCCTCCAGGCCTAGCTCGGAGGAGACGCGGGGGCCCTCCTCGAACAGAAGACCCTCACGGAAAAAGCCATACTCTTCCCGGAGGCAGAACCCCGCGCGCTGTTGGCGGACAGAGCGCTGAAGGAGCTGTCGCCTTCGAGGACTTATTGGGGGAGGTTGGGCTCGCCATGCAAGTCTTTTCCTCCCTCCGCCTCGAAACCTTAGGCGGGCGTTGCGGCTTTGGAGGCGGGGGGCCCTCTTTTCGAGGAACCACCGTCTCCGAGCCAATCGCTCCACTACTAGGCGTGGGCGAAGAAGCCGAAGCTCCTTTGTTGCTGGCCTCCTTTCGGGGGACAGCTTTATGAACCCCCCGAAGATTTCCTGGCGACCAACTTCAGGGGTGTTGCCTCCTGTGAGTCTAACGACTCGGTGGAGGCGCGTGGCCGTTTTGCCTTACGGGAAACGGTCAAGCTGGGGGAATAGAGAGTAGCCCTGGCTTTAGCCAAGCCTGGTTATGAACCCTTTTGCCGCCAGCTTTACCAGGGGAGCGCCGGGGTTGAGTAGAGCCCGCAGAAGGTCTCCGAATGGGTGCGGAAACAACCTTGCTCGTTGGCCTGGATGGGCCAGGAGCAGAGGGTGCCTTTCTAACTGGTCAACAGATTTACTGTTGACAACTTCCACTGGAAGTGCGTTCCACTTACCGCAGATAGTGTAAGTGAAAAAATTTCCACACAGATTGCGGTTGTAACGTTCAGTTCAAGTTTTAAGCCGTGATTGCGCGTTCTGTTCTCACTCAGTGTGAAAATATCCAGGTAGTCAACATTGTCGAACCCTCGAAGTATTTTGAAAACTTTGATGAGCTGACCACGCAGTCTACGGGTTTCCAGCGAGAACAGATTTAATTGCCTTAGTCTATCCTGATAACTTTTATGGCGGATAGAGGGAATCAGCTTGGTTGCCCTGGCTTGTACGAGTTCCAACCTTTCGATATCCTTTCGAAACAAAGGACTCCAAAATTGTACGGCATACTCCAGGTGCGGCCGAACGAGGGAGTCTGCCTCGATTCACTGTTTCGAGAACTTGAGGTCACTAGTGATTGTTACACCCAAGTCCTTCTCAGTGTCGGTGGATTCAATAGCAGTGCCCTTAAGGATATACTGAGATTGGGGGTTTCCGTGGTCGATATGCATCACTTTGCATTTGTTCACGTTAAAAGGCATTTGCCACGTGTCCGACCACTCTCCAATCTTCCCAAGATCTTGCTGCAGGCGGGCAGTATTTCCATCCTTTTCAACGTTCATACCAAGCTTGGTATCGTCGGCAAATTTGGAAATCTTGGCAAACATGTCACCTTTCATGTCATTGACATAGATGATGAAGAGTAGTGGTCCCAGGACAGAACCTTGAGGCACCCCGCTAGATACGGGCACCCACTCAGAAGACTGTCCATTCACCACCACCCGTTGCCGTCTGCCACTTAGCCAGTTCTCGATCCAGCCGTCTACTTTTCGGTCTATGCCTAACCCTCGCACTTTCCGGAGAAGGCGGCGGTGTGGTACCTTATCAAAGGCTTTCTGAAAGTCTAAGTACACCACATCCACCGCCTTGTCCCGATCGTGCTCACTGAACACGAAGTGACAGAATTCCACAAGGTTCGTCAGGCATGACCGTTGCTTCGGAAGCCGTGCTGGGAACTCCTCAGTAGCAGGTTTGACTCTAAATACGACGTCATTTTGTCCACCATCATGCTTTCCATGAGTTTACCGACTATCGAAGTCAGACTGATAGGTTGGTAGTTTGATGGTTCGCTTCGGTCTCCTTTCTTGAAGATAGGAGTCACCTCCGCTTCACGCCAGTCTCTAGGAACGCATTCGGTCCTGATTGACATGTTGAAGATTTCGCTCAGGTATCGTTACACTTGATCGCGCACTCCTTTTAACACTTTAGGTAGAAACCCATCCGGGCCAGGTGACTTATTCGTCATTAGCTCACTGATCTTCTTTTTTATTTCCCCTTTGGTGAAGTACATATCCTCCAGTTTTTCCCCCGAGTAGGAATCCATTGGCTGGGAGATGGGACCACACTCTTCAGTAAACACTGAAGAGAAGTAGTCGTTGAGGAGGTTAGCATTTTCTACATCTAAGTGCTTTAATGCCTCCGCCTCATTTCTCAAAGAGTCAATCGTTCGACTGAATGGTTTACGGCTGTTTACATATCCAAAGAACTCCTTGGGATTCTATTTACAGAGTCTCGCCACTCGGAGTTTCTCAGCTTGCTTAGCCGCCCTTATGCTGGACTTCACTCTCCTGGCTAGCCTCCGGTATTTTTCAAAGTCACCCGAGATCTTCGATTGCCGGTACACAGTTCTCTTCTTCCTAAGCAGTTGGTCGATTTCTCGATTAAACCACTTTGGTTTAACAGAAGACCAAAGGAGACATTTCAGAGGGATGAAACGCAGGTGAGAAAGAGAGAGAGAGAGAGAGAGAGAGAGAGAAAGAGAGAAAGAGAGAGAGAACTACAGAACTACAGAAATAGGAACCAGTAAAGACCCTAAGGTCCGCTCAAGGCCAGTCCGCTTACACATTCTAACGTGTGTGTGAGAGAGAGAGAGAGAGAGAGTTACAAGGAGTTACAAGGAAAAGAAGTACCTCAAAGGCCTTGCGACCCATATCGAGGAGGCACTTTTTGTGGTTTCGATTCTTAGCATGTACTGATTACTTGCTATGAGATCATCAACTTTTCAAATATAATTTGTCAAGTCTACTCTTGAACTGTTCAACACTGCTACTCTCAACAACCCCCGCTGGTAGTTTATTCTATGTGTCGCAAATGTCATATGTGAATGACCCACCCACCGGAATGGTATTGAATCTGGGCAGCTCCACCTTCCACCCGTGATTTCGAGTCATATTCCGGTTGATGGTAAAGAATTTAGTGGAGTCGACATTTTCAAATCCTTTCAAGATTTTAAAAGTCTCTATTAGACGACCGCGCAGTCTTCGAGTCTCTAACGAATAGAGATCGAGCTCTTGCACTCTTTCTTGGTATGACTTGTTCCTTAGCCATGGGATCTGTTTCGTGGCCCTGGCTTGCACCTTTTCCAGACGATCGATGTCTTTTCGATAATAAGGAGACCAGAACTGAACAGCGAACTGTAGGTTAGGCCTCACTAGCGAGTTGTACAAGGGCAAAACAACCTCTTTTGTTCGAAAGCTGAATTGCCTCTTGATGTAACCCAACAAGCGATGAGCCTTTTTCTCCACCTGTAAGCACTGCTCCGAGAATTTGAGATCGCTGCTAATCAGCACACCTAAGTCCTTCTCCACATCAGTAGACTCAAGACGCATACCTTGTAGCTCGTAGCCTGACCGGGGGTCCGCATACCCGATGTGCATCACCTTACACTTGTCTAAGTTGAAAGGCATCTGCCACTTGTCAGCCCACTCGCCGATCATCCGTAGGTCATCCCTCAACATCTCGATGTTTTCGGGATTTGCTACATTAGCTCCAAGTTTTGTGTCGTCGGCAAATTTCGCTAGACGACTCACCAGTCCTTCATCTATATCGTTGATGTAGATGATGAATAATAGAGGGTCTAGCACGGAGTCCTGAGGGACTCCGCTCGTTACTGACGACCCCCGAGAGGTGTGGCCTCCGATGGTAACCCTCTGTCGCCTGTCTGACAACCAACTTTCTAACCATTTTGCGACCTTTCCTCTTATTCCTAGGGCATGTACTTTCGCCATAAATCGGCGGTGGGGGACTTTATCGAAAGCCTTTTGGAAATCCAAATAAAGTATGTCCACCGCTCGACTTCTGTCAAACGCGCTCATTATACCGTGGAAGAATTCAAGCAAGTTCGTGAGGCACGAGCGCTTTCTTCGGAACCATACTGTGTCTCTCTCAACAGGTCGTGAGACTCTAAATGATTCATCATCCTATCCCCTATGATGCCTTCCAGTACTTTGCCCACGATTGAAGTTAGACTTATTGGTCGGTAGTTTTTTTGCGGTGCCACGGTCCCCCTTTTTGTGGATCGGGGTGACATTGGCCATAGGCCAGTCTGCAGGTACTTCGCCACTGTTGAGCGATGAGTTGAAGATCTCAGAAAGATGAGGGCTCACCTGATCTTTCACCTCACGCAGTACTCTTGGCAGGAAGCCGTCAGGACCTGGGAATTTATACGCATTTAACTGACCTAGCCTTCTAGCATCTTCTTCGGAAGTTGTAGTTATTGCTTCTAGTTATTCTAACTCGCGATCTATCACTATCGGCGGTCTGGGTATCTCTCCACCCCTTTCCCTCGTGAAAACCGAGGAGAAGTAGTCGTTGAGTATGCCAGCTATTTCCTCATCTGAATCCTGGAGAACGCCGTCAGCGTCCCTCAGGGGTCCGATGCGTTGGCGTACTGGTTTTCGGCTGTTCACGTACGCGAAGAACTCCTTGGGGCTCTCTTTGGAGAGAGAGAGGCTACATGAATTTCTTCATACGCTTAGCCGTGCGCACTAGTGCCGTAACCGTTCTACTATGGGTCACATAGGCTTCATGGTGCATCGCACTACTATTCCTCTTCCATGCTCTGTGCGCTAACTTTCTAGCTTTAATAGCACTAGCAATTTCTTGGGAAAACCACCTAGGCTGAATGCTCGCTAGTCTGACAGCCTTCGTGGGAACGCAATCGGCCTGGCGATCCATAAAACGATTTTTAAAGTCGTTCCATTTGGAATTCTTCCCGCCTTCGTTAGTTGGTTGCATCTGGCCAAGTGCCTCCCGAAGCCCATTGAAGTTTGCACGTCTGAGATCCAATTTAGGTGCTCGTTCATTAGTACCTTGCGTACAGGGAGCACATACTCCAAACCTTACCATGTTATGGTCACTACCCCCTAGGCACTCATCCACTGACAGGTCAGAGACGAGGTCATCTTCAGTGGTAAATACTAGATCTAGAACGTTGCCCCCTCGGGTAGGCTCGCCGACCCACTGAGTCAGAAAGTTGCTGTCAGCAAAGTCTACAAGCCGAGATCCCTCTCCGTCGCCCGTTCGGTCACTACAGTCGACTCGGCAATTGAAGTCTCCTACCAGCAGCGAGGGAGGGCCGTCTAAGAGACTGGACAGTTTTTGGTACAGGTCTATATCAACCTCTACCATCCGATGAGGAGGTCGATAGGCCACTATGAACCTGTACATTGTATTGTCGACCTTGAGGTCGACTCCTACTACCTCATGCTTTGGGACAGTTCTGCATTCGATGGGAGATAGATGGACCCGTACATGCACCAGAACTCCACCACCTTCCCGGTCAGCGCGATCTTTATGGAAGGTCGTGTAACCGGGTACTCCAAACTCACCTATGAAG
The DNA here is from genome assembly GCA_963969495.1 of Ceratothoa steindachneri. Classification (NCBI taxonomy): domain Eukaryota; kingdom Metazoa; phylum Arthropoda; class Malacostraca; order Isopoda; family Cymothoidae; genus Ceratothoa; species Ceratothoa steindachneri. The sequence goes on along the minus strand of OZ018333.1, from coordinate 51,032,769 downwards.
TCCCTGGTGTCTGCACGAATCCAAGACTCCGTGACGGCCACTATGTCAAGCATCTCTGATGACATCAGTGCTCTAAGCTCGCAGAACTTGTTCCTTATTGAGCGGGCATTTAATAGAATAACTCTTAAGGTGCGTCCGCTAGCCCTACTGCCCCCTCCACTTCTCCGTTTCCCGACGGTTCGTCGTGCGTCCTCCCTCCGAAGCTGGATTCGGAGGCTCTGTATCGACGGAAGGATTGGGTGCTGGGTGCTCGACCTCGGCTGCCGAGGGCGCTACTTCGTGGGATTCTCCCACTGGGGTCTCAGTCATCCTTTCTCCTACATCGGATTTCTTTCCCTAATATAAACAGCGGCGGATGAGCTCACGCAGCACACCTCTTCCACGGACAGACAGGTGAGTGCCATCCTCACTAAAAAGCCCTGACCGACCGTAGAATTCGTCGAAGGGTTTGACGAAACATACGGCCATTCCTGATAGGATTTCAACTAGCCTCCAATTTATGCTCAGAGCCTTTTGGTTGGCCAAGGCACCCCTGGAGCGTCTCGGTATGATCCCAACGACGATTGGTTTCGATGTTATTTCTTTCAACGAGGCTGCTAAACTTTTGACATCTTCGATGATGCGCTCAGTAAAGCCTGCAGAGCCTCCCCGTAGGAACAGATCGTTTCCACTGGCTTGGGCCACTACCGGCGTATCTTGCTGTCCTAGTCTAATTTTTTTAACTTTGTTATGATCTTTCGCGTCTTCTTACCTGGTAGGTACGTAAACGCCACATTTCCTTGCGCATCCCGTTTGGCCGATTTGTCAGGCCCCTCACTTGAGAGTCACCGATAACGATTGGAGACTCCCGGGCCGAGTCCAGGGGAGCAAATCTATTTGACGTTGGGAGTGGTGTTGGTATCGAAACCTCTCTGGGTCAATGGGCTGCCCTTCTGACATGAGTGAAGCAATCATCACTTACTCTTTCGGCAACGGCTACGTCGGAACCATCATTATTAGGGGAAGGGAAGGATTAAAATTGTTTTTGTTTTTCTTTTTCTTCTTCACTTGCCCACTAGTCTCTCCGGGCACTGACGATGCAGTGTTGCCATTTTGATTGAGTGGCTCTCCGGCAGTTGGAGTTGACTGGGTCGCTAATTTTGCGGCCAATTCTACGACCCTATCCTCGAGACGGCTAAGCTTGCACACGTGTTCTGACACAATAGTCTCTATTTTCATGTCGAGTGCTCAAGCTCTCTCCTCCGAAGCCCTATAGAGATCTTGTATCTCCCTACAGTAGGCAACTGCTTCTTGGACCTCACCCTTCAGGATGCAAGCGGTGCCGACACTGCACGGGTGGCATTTCGAAAAACACCCTTCTGGGAAATCCACACACCACTTATCCTTTTGACATGTTGCGCATGTATATTTTAGAGCACCTGGGCCTCTCTTTCCTGTCATTCTGAAAGCTTTATAATTAATCACTTTACGAACAATCAATAAGAAAATAGGGGGTTTGGTGAGTTCTTCCCGCGTGAGTCGCTCCCGCCTATCGATCGGAGACGTTTCGGATCTTTCAGAAGGCATGCTCCATGTGCTGCTGTTCGTCCGACCGAGTCTTCAAGCCTCGGCGTGCCGTGGCTCCCAATCAAGTAGCAAAGACGGTCCCCGAAGGGGCCATCGATTTCTCACCAGGTGAACAACAACGAAGCACGCCCCGTACTAAACTTCTACTAGTTCCCTTCGCGACGGCCAGGATCTCGGAGCAGCGTTCAATGGATATCCCGCCACACCAAGAAACTCGACCCAAGGCTTTTTGTTGGCCTGGCAACCAACATGGGAACAAAGGGCCGTCACCACGGACGAATGCTACCAGAGGCACCCGTCAACGGTCACTGGGAATGGTCAATAATTATGCGCCAGGAAAGGGGTTTACGGGGCACTACCCTCATCCCATTGATCGTGCCCCAGCGCCTAAGACCCCTCAAGTCTTAGTCTCTCGCAACCAGTGAGCGTCGATTGGCATTGTTTATAGAGGTTCCAAAGCCTCTCTTCTGACGCGTGAGGTAGCTGCCAGATCCTTATATTTAGAAAGATTGAGAATGAATTGATAATATTAGGGTTCTGTTTTGTTTATAGTTTTTTTTCTTTTCTTTTTATATAATAAGTTGAAGAGATAGGATAAAAGTAAAAAAAAGGATACAGTAAAAAAAAAGAATGAAAGAATGACGCACTTAGTCTTGAACCTCGTTTCCGACCAAATCGAAAAGGGAAGCCCGATCAGGGGTACCCAAAAGAGAGGTACCCCCGTCGATATAGCTCGAAAATTCAAAGGTACACACAAGCTCTCTTGCCGCGACAAGGGGGCGTCACCTCTCCCTCTACTTTCTCTAAAAGAGAGAGAGAGGTAGAGAGAGAGAGATAGAGAGAGAGAGAGAGAGAGAGAGAGAGAGAGAGAGAGAGAGAGAGAGAGAGAGAGAGAGAGAGTAACAACAAAGAAAGAAGGTACCCTAGGAGACCTTACGGTCCATTCAAAGGGGGTACCTTTGGACTAGCAATCGAGCAGGCACATGGCTGCTCAATTGTTTTGTGTCCCTAAACGGCCGCTTTTCAAGACTTTGTCTAGTCTTGACTTGAACTGGTCAACAGATTCACTGTTGACAACTTCCACTGGAAGTGCGTTCCACTTACCACAGATACTGTAAATGAAAAAATTTCCATACAGATTTCGGTTGTAACGCTTCAGTTCAAGTTTGAAGCCGTGATTGCGCGTTCTGTTCTCACTCAGTGTGAAAATATCTTGGTAGTCAACATTTTCGAACCCTCAAAGTATTTTGAAAACTTCGATGAGCTGAGCACGCAGTCTACGGGTTTCCAGCGAGAACAGATTTACTTCCCTTAGTCTATCCGCATAACTTTTATGTCGGATAGAGGGAATCAGCTTGGTTGTCCTCGCTTGTACGTGTTTCAACCTTGCGATTTTCTTTCGAAGCGAAGGACTCCAAAATTGTACAGCACACTTCAGGTGCGGCCGAACGAGGAAGTTGTACGGACAATAGTAGTGGTCCCAGGACAGAACCTTGAGGCCCCCCGCTAGTAACAGGCACCCAATACGAAGACTGTCCATTTACCACCACCCGTTGCCGTCTGCCACTTAGCCAGTTCTCGATCCAGCCGGCTACCTTTCCGTCTATGCCAAGCGCTCGCACTTTCCGGAGAAGGCGGCGGTGTGGTACCTTATCAAAGGCTTTCTGAAAGTCTAAGTACACCACATCCACCGCCTAGTCCCAATCGTGCTCACTGAAAACGAAGTGGAAGAATTCCACAAGGTTCGTCAGGCATGACCGTTGCCTTCGAAAGCCGTCCTGGGAACTCCTTAGTAGCAGGTTTGACTCTAAATACGACGTCACTTTGTCCACCACGATGCTTTCCATGAGTTTACCGACTATCGAAGTCAGACTGATAGGTCGGTAGTTCGACGGTTGGTTACGGTCTCCTTTCTTGAAGATAGGAGTCACCTCCGCCTCACGCCAGTCTCTAGGAACGCATTCGGTCCGGATTGACATGGTGAAGATTGCGCTCAGGTGTCGTGACACTTCATCGCGCACTTCTTTCAACACTTTAGGTAGAAACCCATCCGGGCCAGGTGACTTATTCGTCATTAGATCACTGATCTTCTTTTTTATTTCAACTTCGGTCAAGTCCATATCCTCCAGCTTTTTCTTCGGGTAGGAGTCCGTCAACTGGGGGATGGGACCACATTCTTCAGTAAACACTAAAGACAAGTAGTCGTTGAGGAGGTTTGCATTTTTTGCAACTAAATGCTTTAATGTTCCCTCCTCATTCCTCAAAGGGCCAATCGTTCGACGGATTGGTTTACGGCTGTTTACATATCCAAAGAACTCCTTCGGATTATCTTTACAAAGTCTCGCCACTCGGAGTTCCTCAGACCGCTTAGCCGCCCTTATGCTGGACTTCACTCTCCTGGCTAGCCTCCGGTATTCGTCAAAGTCACCCGAGATCTTCGATTGCCGGTACACTGTTCTTTTCTCCCTAAGTGATTGGCCGATTTCTCGATTAAACCACTTTGGTTGAACAGAAGATCGGCGGGGGCATTTCAGACGGATACAATGCGATTGAAGACTCATGAATGTGGTTTTGAAACTATTCCACGAGTTTTCAACAGCATCGCACACTTCTAGCCTCACGTCAGTCAGTCCAGCACGAAACCTTGCAAAGTCTGCTCTTCTCAAGTCAAGTTTCCTTGATTGACTGGCAACAGACCTTAACTTGGGATCTTGATAGTAAATCTAATTAACTGGTGATCACTTTCACCGAGCTCTTCGCCTACAGAGAGATCCTCAACGATATCATCCTTAGAGGTTAAGACCAAGTCGAGGATATTGTCACCTCTCGTCGGTTCTCTGAACCATTGAGTGAGGAACTCGTTGTTATCGAACTCCAGGAGTAGCGCGCTCTCGCCACAGGCTGCTCTGGTTTCCCAGTCAACTTGTCTGTTGAAGTCGCGCATAACGATGCACACTCTGCCTTGAACAAGTTCACCCAGCAGCTGGTACAGTTCCCTGTCCTTCTCAACGGGTTGGGAAGGGGGTCTTTAAAGCACCAGGGTCCTGTATCTGACAGGACCTATCTCTTGGTCAACGCCTAGGAGCTCGTGGTCGGATATAACGTTGGAGTTCGTAGATTTGATTGTATCCTTGACATACAACATTACACCGCCACCCTCTCTGTCTGGCATATCTTTGTGGAAGAGTTGGTAGCCAGGAACCGTGAAATCGCCTTCAAAGTCTCGGTTTGAGGTTTTTATCCACGATTCTGTTATGGCTACCATTTCGGGTTCTTCCGTCGCTACGAGGCCACGGAGCTCAGGAAACTTGTTCCTGATTGAACTCGCATTGAACAGAAGAACTTTCAGGGAGTCCCCTAATGTAGGACTCCCTATACTCTTCCGTTTCCCGGCTTCTTGTTTTTCGCGGTGGCACCATTTTTGACAACCTCCGAGAAGGTTGTTTGGGGAGTGACTCGGGCGTACTGGCGTACGTCCGCCTTCCCAATGGACCGGACACTCCTTTGGGTGCGCTTCACGACATTCTGGATGAGCTTGACTAGGAACGCCTTGCCCTTAAAGGAGAGGTGCACCCCGTCCCTTTGGTAGAGGTCTTTTCTATCATAGAATACGGCGTATGGGTCCACAAAAAAGACACCCTCAGCCGTACACAGGTCTGCAAGGCGCCTCTTTAACGACATGTTCCTCCAGTGGGCAGTCCGGCTTGGACCCCACCTCGGGAGCATCTCCATCACGACGCGTCTGCGTGTTTTCAATCCACAGTCGTCGACAGCGCCCATAACTGTCCTCATAATCTCACCTGTAGGGCCTACCCTACCTCCTCTGAGGTAGAGGTCGTTGCCACTTACCATAAGGGCAACGACTGAAGTCTCTGAAATTTAAGACTTCTCGGCCTCAGCTCTTACCTGCTGATTCCCACAGCCTGAGAGGCAGCTTACCTTAACAGTTGTGCGATGGCGGGCTGCTAGCAGGGGCTTCAGACCCCGTGCTTTAGAATCACCAATAAGGGTGACTCTTGCACATTTGTCTGCGGACGACCTAGTCTTTCCTTTCGGAGGCGACTTGCCGCATTCCTCTTGTATCTCTAAATTTTTCTTCTTCTTCTTATTCTTCCTCTTATTCTTCTTTTTGACTCCCTTTGTTATCTCTTCTTTTGTTTCCCGTTTCTCTTCTTCTGCTTCTACTTTCTCTTCCTCTGTTTCCACTTTCTCTTGTTCTCTCTCTCTTTCTCTTCTTCTCTTTCTACTTTCTCTTCTTCTCTTTCTACTTTCTCTTCTTCTCTTTCTACTTTCTCTTCTTTCTTCTTTCTTTTCTTCTTTTTGGCTCGTTAAGGAAACCCTTCAGCAGAAGAAATCGGCTGTTGGACGTCGGGAGCCTTCTCGCCTGAGCATCTGCATCTCTCTCTTTTTAAGCGTTGAACTTCCCTTTTAAGGAGGGAGTTCTCCTCTCTCAGTTGAGCGATGCTCTCGCCCAGGCGCTTCTCGAGTTCGCAGAAGTCACAGACACTGACGCCATCTGTAAGTTCCTTGCAACTCCTTCCCCCAAAGTCTTCACTCCATCTGTAGACTTTGCATATTTTGCAGGTTAGCTTTCGAAACGGAGGACCATTCTTCATCGCCATGTTACAAAAATCTCGGACCATACGCATTAAAAAAAGGAATCAGCTTGGTTGCCCTGGCTTGTACGCGTTCCAATCTCACGATGTCCTTTCGCAATGAAGGACTCCAAAATTGTACGGCATACTCCAGGTGCGGTCGGACAAGTGAGTTGTACAGGCACAGTACAATATACAGGTTCTGATAACCAAACTGGCGCTTAATATAGCCTAGCATCCTTTGGGCCTTTTTCTCCGCCTCAATGCAGTGTTTCGAGAATTTTAGGTCACTAGTGATTGTTACACCCAAGTCCTTCTCAGTGTCACTCGATTCAAGAGCAGTGCCCTTAAGGATATACTGAGATTGGGGGTTTCTGTGGCCGATATGCATCACTTTGCATTTTCCCACGTTAAAAGGCATTTTCCACGTGTCTGACCACCCCCCAATCTTCACAAGATCTTCCTGCAGGCGGGCAGTATTTCCATCCTTTGCAACGTTCATACCAAGCTTGGTATCGTCGACAAATTTGGAAATCTTGGCAACCATGTTACTGTCCATGTCGTTGACGTAGATGATGAATAGTAGTGGTCCCAGGACAGAACCTTGAGGCACCCCGCTAGTAACGGGCACCCACTCAGAAGACTGTCCATTTACCACCACCCGTTGCCGTCTGCCACTTAGCCAGTTCTTGATCCAGCCGGCTACCTTTCCGTCTATGCCAAGCGCTCGCACTTTCCGGAGAAGGCGGCGGTGTGGTACCTTATCAAAGGCTTTCTGAAAGTCTAGGTAGACCATATCCACCGCCTTGACCCGATCGTGCTCACTGAAAACGAAGTGGAAGAATTCCACAAGGCATGACCGTTGCCTTCGGAAGCCGTGCTGGGAACTCCTCAGTAGCAGGTTTGACTATAAAAATACGACGTCACTTTGTCCACCATGATGCTTTCCATGAGTTTACCGACTATCGAAGTCAGACTGATAGGTCGGTAGTTCGACGGTTGGTTACGGTCTCCTTTCTTGAAGATAGGAGTCACCTCCGCCTCACGCCAGTCTCTAGGAACGCATTTGGTCCGGATTGACATGTTAAAGATAGCGCACAGATGTCGTGATACATCATCGCACACTTCCTTCAACACTTTAGGTAAAAACAGGTCCGGTCCAAGGGACTTATTCGTCTTTAGGTCAGCGATCTTTTTCTTTATTTCTCCTTCAGTAAAGTCTATTGCCTCCAGCTTTTCCCCTGAGTAGGAATCCGTCGGCTGGGGAATGGGACCACACTCTTCAGTAAACACTGAAGAAAAGTAGTCGTTGAGGAGGTTAGCATTTTCTGCATCTGAATGCTTTAATGTCCCCTCCTCATTCCTCAAAGGGCCAATCGTTCGACGGATTGGTTTACGGCTGTTCACATATCCAAAAAACTCCTTGGGATTCTCTTTACAGAGTCTCGCCACTCGGAGTTCCTCAGACCGCTTAGCCGCCCTTATGCTGGACTTCACTCTCCTGGCTAGCCTCCGGTATTCGTCAAAGTCACCCGAGATCTTCGATTGCCGGTACACATTTCTCTTCTCCCTAAGCAGTTGCCCGATTTCTCGATTAAACCACTTTGGTTGAACAGAGGACCGACGGGGGCATTTTAGAGGGATAAAACGCGATTGAAGACTCATGAATGTGGTTTTGAAACTGTTCCAAGAATCTTCAACAGCATCGCACTCTTCTAGCCTCGCGTTAGTCAGTCCCGCGCGTAGACCTGCAAAGTCTGCTCTTCTCAAATCCAGTTTCCTTGATTTACTAGTTGCAGGCTCGGCCTTGGGGACTTTGACTACATATCTAATTATTCGGTGGTCACTGCCACCGAGCTCTTCGCCAACAGAGAGGTCCTCAACGATGTCATCCTCAGAGGTGAAAACCAAGTCGAGGATATTGTCTCCTCTCGTTGGCTCTCTCACCCATTGAGTGAGGAACTCGTTGTTCGTGAACTCCAGGAGTGGTGCGTTGTCGCCACAGGGTTCTCTGGTTTCCCAGTCAACTTGTGTGTTGAAATCACCCATGATGATACACACTCTGTCTTCGACAAGTTCTCCTAGTAGCTGGTACAGATCTCTGTCCTTTTCAACGAGTTGGGCAGGAGGGCTATAAAGCACCAGGGTCCTGTATTTGGCAGGACCTATCTCTAGGTCAACACCTAGTAGTTCATGGTCGGATACGATGTTGCAATCGGTCGAGTTGAGAGTATCCTTGACATACAACATCACACCGCCACCCTCTCTGTCTGGCCTATTTTTCAGGAAGAGCTGGTAACCGGGAATCGTGAATTCACCTTCAAAATCTCGGCTTGAGGTTTTTATCCATTACTCCGTTATGGCCACCATCTCAGGCTTTCTCTGTTACTACGAAGCCACGGAACTCAAGAAACTTATTCCTGATTGACCTCGCATTGAACAGAAGAACTATGAGGGAGTTCCCTAGTGTAGGACTCCCTACGCTCTTCCGTTCCCCGGCTTCTCTGTTTTTGTAGGCACACCCTTTGTGACGACCTCCGAGAAGGTCGTTCCAGGAGTGACACGGGCATGCTGGCGCACGTCCGCTTTACTCTGTTTCGAACGCTCCTTTGGGTCCGTTCCACGACATCTTGAATTAGGTTGGCGAGAAAGGCCTTCCCTTTAAAGGAGAGATGTACCCCGTCCCTTTGGTAGAGGTCGTCTCTACCGATAAAGGTACGATAGGGGTCCACGAAGAAGACTCCTTTTGCCGTGCAGAGATCCGCCAACCTTCTGTTCACTGCGAGAGAGAGAGAGAGAGTTACAGTTACATAGAGTTACATAGATACACAGATCACACGGGCCTTACGGCCCAGACTAAGGTGATCTGGCCTTAAATCTACTGCCACTTACACATAGAATAGTAGAAGTAAAGGATAGAAAAGTTTTAGGCTCTCCCCACCCTCCACTCCCTCCGGCAAAAGCCGTACATGAAATAATTTGGGAAAAGTACCTTGCAGGTGTAAGAAGACAGTAGCTGAAAGAAATTTGCATTGAATAGTAATTAAATGAAATGATTATGAAAACCACTTACATAAACCTGAAAAAGTTATTTTTTTGTAATATTATTTTATTTTGTAGCTTATGCTAAACAATTCTAATATTTGTTAAGTGTTTGTCTAATCTCATTTTAAATGAATCTATAGTTCTGCTGTCCACTACTGCGTTTGGCAAATTATTCCAATCATTAATAATCGAGTAAGTGAAGAAGTTTTTTATTACATCCATAGTGGCTATTTTACCCTGAAGTTTTGAATCATGTCCACGGGTGGGACACTCCCCTGTCAGTGTGAACAAGTTATTGGCATTAACGTTGTTAAATCCTGTAAGTATTTTGAAGCACTCTATAAGCTGCCCCCTTAGTCTTCGTTTTCTGACGGAAAATAGATTGAGTTTTTTTAGCCTCTCGTGGTAAGGTTTGTTGCGTACTGACGGGATAAGTTTTGTCGCTCTGTGTTGTACAGCTTCTAATTTATCTATGTCTTTTATTAAGTAAGGGGCCCAGAACTGTACAGCGTATTCGAGATGGGGCCTGACAATACTTTTATATAGTGGCATAATTATCTCCTCGCTTTTATAAGTAAAGTTTCTTTTTATAAATCCTAGTGCTGTGTTAGCTTTGTTTGCAGCAGCTGCGCATTGGTTTGATGTTTTTAAGTTTTCTGTAATTATTACTCCTAAATCTTTAACCTGCTGGGTTGTGTTTATTAAGCCGCCTTGCATTGTATAGGTGTATTTTTTGTTTTTTGTTCCGCACTGAAGGATTTGGCATTTGTCGATATTAAATGGCATTTGCCATTTCTCAGACCATTCGGTAATTCTATTTATATCAGCTTGCAGGCTAGCCCTGTCATCTTCGCATAATACTGAGTTACCTATTTTCGTGTCATCTGCAAATTTAGATATGATATTATTTATTCCAACGTCTATGTCATTGATGTATATAGTAAATAAAATAGGCCCCAGGACTGATCCCTGGGAAACACCGCTGGTAACAGATACCCAGTCCGATTCCACGCCATTTATTATCACTCTCTTCTTCCTGTTTTTTAACCAGCTACTAATCCATCCGTATATATTACCGTTAATTCCTAGCGTACGCACTTTGTTCATGAGTTTCTGATGGGGAATTTTGTCAAATGCCTTTTTGAAATCTAGGTAAATTATATCTAATGATTTAGTATCGTTATATAGGTTGAAAAGGTTATGGTAAAAGTCGATTAGGTTTGTTAAGCACGATCTCTTAGACCTAAAACCATGCTGGCTATCACGTATAAGGTTATTGTTTTCGAGGAACTCTACTAGCTTGTCTCTAATGATCGTTTCGAGCAACTTTCCAACTATTGAGGTTAAGCTAATGGGTCTGTAATTACTGGCCTGGATTTTACATCCCTTCTTAAAGATAGGTGTGACATTAGCTTCCCTCCAATCATCAGGGACGACCCCATGCTCGAGAGATTTGTTAAAAATGAGAGCAAGTGACTCTGCTAACTCATTATGGACATGTTTTAAGATTCTCAGGTAAAATTTATCAGGACCAGGAGTCTTGTACGAGTTCATTTTCTTTAATTTATTAATTACTAGTTGCGGATTTACTTCCAGGCTCATTAGTGATGGGTGTCTGACCTGTATAGACTCGTTGTTATCGTTATTTGTATATCCTAAGGTGAATACTGAACTAAAAAACTCGTTTAAAATATTAGACATACCCATATCATCTGAAATAATTTCACCCAACTGGTTTTTCAAGGGGCCAATCCCGCTTCTCATTTGCCTATTTCTATTGATATAAGTATAGAAGTGTTTGGGATTAGTGGTGCTTGCTTTCGCTATCTCGATTTCGTATTGACGTTTCGTTGATCTTATGAGTGTTTTAACCTTTGTTCTGCGAGAGAGAGAGAGAGAGAGAGAGAGAGAGAGAGAGAGAGAGAGAGAGAGATAGAGAGAGAGAGAGAGAGAGAGAGAGAGAGAGAGAGAGAGAGAGAGAGAGTAACAACAAGGAGTAACAACAAGGAAAGAAGGTACCCTAGGAGACCTTACGGTCCATTCAAAGAGGGTACCTTTGGACTAGCAATTGAGCGGGCACAAGGCTGCTCAATTGTTTTGCGTCCCTAAACGGCCACTTTTCAAGACTTTGTCTAGTCTTGACTTGAACTGGTCAACAGATTCACTGTTGACAACTTCCACTGGAAGTGCGTTCCACATACCGCAGATACTGTAAGTGAAAAAAATTTCCACACAGATTGCGGTTGTAACGCTTCAGTTCAAGTTTGAAGCCGTGATTGCGCGTTCTGTTCTCACTCAGTGTGAACATAACCCGGTAGTCAACATTGTCGAACCCTCGAAGTATTTTAAAAACTTCGATGAGCTGACCACGCAGTCTACGGGTTTCTAGCGAGAACAGATCTAATTCCCTTAGTCTATCCTCATAACTTTTATGTCGGATAGAGGGAATCAGCTTGGTTGCCCTGGCTTGTACGCGTTCCAATCTCGCAATGTCCTTTCGCAATGAAGGACTCCAAAATTGTACGGAATACTCCAGGTGCGGTCGGACAAGTGAGTTGTACAGGCACAGTACAATCTCCTGGTTCCGATAACCAAACTGGCGCTTAATATAGCCTAGCATCCTTTGGGCCTTTTTCTCCGCCTCAATGCAGTGTTTCAAGAACTTGAGGTCACTAGTGATTGTTACACCCAAGTCCTTCTCAGTGTCACTCGATTCAAGAGCAGTGCCCTTAAGGATATACTGAGATTGGGGGTTTCTGTGGCCGATATGCATCACTTTGCATTTCCCCACGTTAAAAGGCATTTGCCACGTGTCCGACCACTCCCCAATCTTCCCAAGATCTTCCTGCAGGCGGGCAGTATTTCCATCCTTTGCAACGTTCATACCAAGCTTGGTATCGTCGGCAAATTTGGAAATCTTGGCAACCATGTTACTGTCCATTTCGTTGACGTAGATGATGAATAGTAGTGGTCCCAGGACAGAACTTTGAGGCACCCCGCTAGTAACGGGCACCCACTCAGAAGACTGTCCATTTACCACCACCCGTTGCCGTCTGCCACTTAGCCAGTTCTCGATCCAGCCGGCTACCTTTCCGTCTATGCCAAGCGCTCGCACTTTCCGGAGAAGGCGGCGGTGTGGTACCTTATCAAAGGCTTTCTGAAAGTCTAGGTAGACCACATCCACCGCCTTGTTCCGATTGTGCTCACTGAAAACGAAGTGGAAGAATTCCACAAGGTTCGTCAGGCATGACCGTTGCCTTCGGAAGCCGTGCTGGGAACTCCTCAGTAGCAGGTTTGACTCTAAATACGACGTCACTTTGTCCACCATGATGCTTTCCATGAGTTTACCGACTATCGAAGTCAGACTGATAGCTCGGTAGTTCGACTGTTGGTTACGGTCTCCCTTCTTGAAGATAGGAGTCACCTCCGCCTCACGCCAGTCTCTAGGAACGCATTTGGTCCGGATTGACATGTTAAAGATAGCGCACAGATGTCGTGATACTTCATCGCACACTTCCTTCAACACTTTAGGTAGAAACCCGTCCGGTCCAGGGGACTTATTCGTCTTTAGGTCAGCGATCTTTTTCTTTATTTCTCCTTCGGTGAAGTCCATTGCCTCCAGCTTTTCCCCCGAGTAGGAATCCGTGGGCTGGGGAATGGGACCACACTCTTCAGTAAACACTGAAGAGAAGTAGTCGTTGAGGAGGTTAGCATTTTCTGCATCTGAATGCTTTAATGTCCCCTCCTCATTCCTCAAAGGGCCAATCGTTCGACGGATTGGTTTACGGCTGTTCACATATCCAAAAAACTCCTTGGGATTCTCTTTACAGAGTCTCGCCACTCGGAGTTCCTCAGACCGCTTAGCCGCCCTTATGCTGGACTTCACTCTCCTGGCTAGCCTCCGGTATTCGTCAAAGTCACCCGAGATCTTCGATTGCCGGTACACATTTCTCTTCTCCCTAAGCAGTTGCCCGATTTCTCGATTAAACCACTTTGGTTGAACAGAGGACCGACGGGGGCATTTTAGAGGGATAAAACGCGATTGAAGACTCATGAATGTGGTTTTGAAACTGTTCCAAGAATCTTCAACAGCATCGCACTCTTCTAGCCTCGCGTTAGTCAGTCCCGCGCGTAGACCTGCAAAGTCTGATCTTCTCAAATCCAGTTTCCTTGATTTACTAGTTGCAGGCTCGGCCTTGGGGACTTTGACTACATATCTAATTATTCGGTGGTCACTGCCACCGAGCTCTTCGCCAACAGAGAGGTCCTCAACGATGTCATCCTCAGAGGTGAAAACCAAGTCGAGGATATTGTCTCCTCTCGTTGGTTCTCTCACCCATTGAGCCAGGAACTCGTTGTTCGCGAACTCCAGGAGTAGTGAGTTCTCGCCACAGGGTTCTCTGGTTTCCCAGTCGACTTGTGTGTTGAAATCACCCATGACGATACACACTCTGTCTTCGACAGGTTCTCCTAGTAGCTGGTACAGATCTCTGTCCTTTTCAACAAGTTGGGCAGGAGGTCTATAAAGCACCAGGGTCCTGTATTTGGCAGGACCTATCTCTAGGTCAACACCTAGTAGTTCATGGTCGGATACGATGTTGCAATCGGTCGAGTTGAGAGTATCCTTGACATACAACATCACACCGCCACCCTCTCTGTCTGGCCTATTTTTCAGGAAGAGCTGCTAACCGGTAATCGTGAATTCACCTTCAAAATCTCGGCTTGGGGTTTTAATCTACGTCTCCGTTATGGCCACCATCTCAGGTTCCTCTGTTGCTACGAGGCCACGGAGCTCAAGAAACTTATTCCTAATTGACCTCGCGTTGAACAGAAGAACTTTTAGTGAGTCCCCCAGTGTAGGACTCCCTACGCTCATCCGTTTTCCGGCTTCTTTTGTGTGGCAGTACCCCTCTTTGCCACATCTAAGAACGTCGTTCCAGGAGTGACACGGGCATACTGTCTTATGTCCACCTTCACTCGGGGTCGGACGCTCCTCTGCGTCCGCTCTACAACATCCTGAATTAAGTTACAGCCTTTCCCTTGAATGCAAGGTGCACTCCGTCCCTTTGGTAAAGGTCGTTTCGACCGTAAAATGTGCGGTAAGGGTCCAGAAAGAAGACCCCTTCCGCCGTACAGAGGTCAGACAGGCGCTGGTTCAGGGTCACGTTCGTAGAGTGAGCTGTCCGGCTAGGACCTCTTCTTGGGAGCATCCCTACAACCACCCGTTTGCGAGTTCTCAATCCACAGTCGTCCACGGCTCCCATGACCGTGTTGAGAATTTTCTCGCTGGGGCCTACTTTGCCTCCTCGGAGGTAGAGGTCATTCCCACTCACCATCAGGGCAACGACTGAATTCTCGGAGATCTGAGATTTCTCAGCCTCTACCCTGATGTGGTGGTTTCCCCGTCCTGGCTGGCAGCATACCTCCACACTAGTGCGAAGGCGGGCCGCTAGCAGGGGTTGCAAACCTTGTGCTTGGAAATCGCCCACAAGGGTAACCCTCGGACATTTCCGTGCAGAGGTTTGAGGCTTTCCTTGCGGAAGCGAACTCTTGGTTCCCTCTTTCTTCTCCATCTTATTTTTCTTGTTCTTCTTTTTCTTATTCATCTCTTTTCCCTTATATTCCTTTGTTACATACTCTTCTGTTTTTCTATTTTCTTCCTCTGCTTCAACTTTCTCTTTTTCAGCTTCTACTTTATCTTCTGTTTCAACTTTCTCTTCTTCCTGTTTCTTTCCCTTCCTTTTCTTTTTCTTTGAGGGTTTATCCATAGCATGCGGACCTAGCTCTGGGGGTAATACTGCAGATGCAGTGTTTAGTACAGATCTTGACGTTAGCTCTGCTATTCTGACCTCAAGCCTGCGAATCAGTCCGGCGTGTTCTAATTCGAGGCTGCTTATTTTCTCCTCCAACTTCCTGGATCTTTCCTCGGAAGCCCTGCATGTTTCTTTTAGCTCCTTGATTTGGACGTTTAAAATACAGTCGGTGCAGGAACTGGCCGGGTGGCATTTCGAAAAACACCCCTCCGGACAGTCCACGCACCACTTATCTATGTGGCATATTGCGCACGTGTATTTTAGAGCTCCTGGTCCTTTCTTGCCGGTCATTCTGAACACTTTCTCTCTTTCAATACTTTGCGACCAATCAATGGTAAAAAGGGGGGCTGGTGAGTTCTCCCCGCGTGAGTCGCTCCCGCCTATCGATCGGAGACGTTTCGGATCTTTCAGAAGGAACGCTCCATGTGCTGCTGTTCGTCCGCCTGAGTCGTCAAGCCTCGGCGTGCCGTGGCTCCCAACCAAGCAGCACAGACGGTCTCCGAAGGGGACATCGATTTCTCACCAGGTGAACAACAACGAAGCACGCCCCGTACTAAACTCCTACTAGTTCCCTTCGCGACGGCCAAGATCTGGGAGCAGCGTTCAATGGATATCCCGCCACACCAAGAAACTCGACCCAAGGCTTTTTGTTGGCCTGGCAACAAACATAGGAACAAAGGGCCGTCACCACGGACCAATGCTACAAGAGGCACCCGTCAACGGTCACTGGGAATGGTCAATAATTATGCGCCAGGAAAGGGGTTAACGGGGCACTACCCTCATCCCATTGATCGTGCCCCAGCGGCTAAGACCCCTCAAGTTTTAGTCTCTCGCAACCAGTGAGCGTCGATTAACGTTGTTTATAGAGGTTCCAAAGCCTCTCTTCTGACGCGTGAGGTAGCTGCCAGGTCCTTATATTTAGAAAGATTGAAAAAAGAGTGAGAATGACTTGATAGTAGTAGGGTTTTGGTTCGTTTTTAGTTTTTTTCTTTTCTTTTTATATAATAAGTTGAAGGGATAGGATAAAAGTAAAAAAAAGAGAAGAATAGAGTAGAAAAAAAGAATAAAAGAATGACGCACTTAGTCTGGAATCTCGTTTCCGACCAAATCGAAAAGGAAAGCCCGATCAGGCATACCCCAAAAGAAAGGTACCCCCGTCGATATAGCTCGAAAATTCAAAGGTACACACAAGCTCTCTTCCCGCGACAAGGGTGCGTCACCTCTCCCTCTACTTTCTTTATGAGATATATATATATATATATATATATATATATATATATATATATATATATATATATATATATATATATATATAGAGAGAGAGAGAGAGAGAGAGAGAGAGAGAGAGAGAGAGAGAGAGAACTACAGAAATAGGAACCAGCAAAGACCCTAAGGTCCGCTCAAGGCCAGTCCGCTTACACATTCTAACGTTAGTGTATCATGCTCTTTTTTTGTTATATATATATATATATATATATATATATATATATATATATATATATATATATATATATATATATATATATATATATTAACTATTTAAACTCTACGGTACACACTTATCTACACGTGTTCCCTTGACATGCAGGTTTAGCTATCCCTCAAATACACTAACATAACACGCTTTTTCGAACCGGGGGGGAGGGATAGGACAGTACTCTCTTCTCCCGCAGGCGTCGCCTGCTAGTAATGAAAATTATATACTTATAGGACAGACAGAAAAAGAAAAGGGGAATTCACATTCACTTCATGCATGGAAGCGTCACTGGCATCTTTCTATTCATCATTTCATTTTAATCCTCAACTCCTTATAATATATGACGTTTTAATCTGTGCTCCTACTACGTTATATTCACGCTATTGAAGTACTCATCAAGTCGGTTTTTGAACATATTAACTGACGTGCTTTCAACTACACGGTTGAATATCGGCGTAACATTAGCACGCTTGAACTCTAATGGAACTAGGCCTTTCTCTATTGATTGATTGAAAATCGTGCAGAGCGGTCTTGCTAATTCATTTTTTAGTTCTTTAAGATGTGTTGGGTACACCCTATCGGGCACGGGTGACTTCGACATTCTTTTTCATTTTATTAATATATGAGAGAATCTCCCCTTCATTTATATTGGATAGGGTATTTTGTTTTTCAAAATTTATGTCCTCGCCTAGTGTTTCTAATTGCGTCACGTATTCAATAGTAAAAACGCTCGAGAAGTGCTCATTTAATATTTTAGCAAATTGTTCTGGGACGTCCGTCATAACACTATCTTTACCTTTGATCGGCCCTATTGAACCCTTTATGGGCTTTCTACTGTTAACGTAACTGTAAAACCGTTTCGGTTCGTGTTTCGAATTTATAGCAGTCTTTTTCATATTTCAACTTAGATTCTCTAATGGCCCGCTTTACCAGCCTTCGAGCGTCTACGTATTTTTCCCGATTAGTTGTTTCGTTGTTT
The DNA here is from genome assembly GCA_963969495.1 of Ceratothoa steindachneri. NCBI lineage: Eukaryota > Metazoa > Arthropoda > Malacostraca > Isopoda > Cymothoidae > Ceratothoa > Ceratothoa steindachneri. The sequence continues at coordinate 51,015,294 of OZ018333.1, read as the reverse complement.
TTTTAAACTTTGATAGTCTTTATTACGCTCCCGAATTAAGTTAATTATTAAAGGGCTAACCCACAGTGCTCTCTTTGACTTTCCATTATTTCGACGAACGTACTTAACTAACTCGGAATCCACCGTGAGCAATTTTGCTGTAGCTCCGAGTATATTCCTTGTACTGTCTTATTATCAAAACATCTCCCCCAGTCTATCCTTTTAATCTAGTTACGGAAGGTTTCAAAATTAAAACTCCCAAATCGTGGGATTAGTTGTGAACTCTCTTTTACCTCAACGCTCGTATTAATTTCAAACCTAATTACATTATGGTCACTCGTCGCCAATTGCTCACCCACGCAAACGTTTTCTAACAAAGTTTCCTCTGTTGAAATAATCAAATCCAGTATATTTTGTTCACGCGTAGGTTCCTCTACTTTTTTCACAAGAAAATTATCCTGGATCAAATCTACTAATCTCTCCCCAACTTTATCCGGAGTATAGTTTGTAAAGTTAACGTTAGGGTAATTGAAATCTCCGCAAATTATTGTTTTTGCTTTTCTCACTATGGATAAAAGGCACTCAAAGAGTAGTACGTTCTCTGATTCTATTAGAGATGGGAGGCGATAGGTAACGGCTAAGTTAATTTTATTATTTTTAGCACACTCAAGCCCAATTAACAGAACCTCGCTCTTCATATTTACGGTCGTGGCGGCCATCGATATCGCATTTATCCCCTCTTTTACGTAAGCTAAAACTCCACCGCCTCTTCCATTTAGTCGGTCCTTATGATGGATTTTGTACCCTTCTATGTATATTAAATTCCGCAATAAAGTCTCTAGAAGCTGTATCTAACCACGTCTCGCTAATACATATGATATCGTAATCGCCCTCCTGAATCACGGCTTTAAATTCGGGAAGTTTGTTTCTCAAACTCCGAACATTGGCGTAAATACATTTTAATTTTCCTTTTAAATAACAACGTCCCTCTCTTGTATGACTGAACCGTTTCCCTGCTCGTGGCGTGAAATCTCCTTCGGCGCATTTATGGCTTGGGGGCAAATAACTTCCGTACTATAGAGGTTGCGGAGGCTCTCATTTACAATCCTGCCCAGCTTCGAATTACCCAGAGAATTAAAATGTATACCATCATTAAAAAAAAAGTGACGGTCTGTCCTGAAAATCATTCCAAAAATTATAAAACTTAACCCCCATTTCCTACAATAAACTTTTGAGACATTCATTAGTGTAAATTGACCTTGACTGCATTCTCAGAGTCGCTCTTAATCTTGGAATTATCCCAATTACCCCAACTCTATTCGCCTTCGCTTAGGCCGGTATAATTAGGTCTCTTGCTCGATGAACAATCTCGGTAGTCGAGCTGTCAAAACGGTGTACGTCATTTCCGCCCGCGAGTGTGAGGATAGCTTGATCTTCACATGGCTCGTTCAATCTTTTAATTTCATTAACCACGTGGTTTATTCTGCCCTCCCGGTAGGCAGATTTTCTTTCGCTTAGCTTGATTTCTTGCTTCGAATTCTGAATCCTGGTTCTTTATTAGAGAGTCAGAGATTAGAATACTCTCTGTTTCCCCCTCGATTGGAGTTAATAAGGCAAATTTATTAGAGCACGTAATTTCAAAACGGTGAGATGTTCTCGTTGGTCTAGCCCCGCCCCGTTTCTAACCGGCCTAAATTGAGGTTCGGGCGGTCTATACGAGTTTAAGATACGCGCTTGTTCATTTATAATAAATTGCGGGTCACTCTTCTCTATACGGCTCGATCGGCGGCTCTGAGGGCGATTTTCGCTTCTCCGAGGCTTATCGAAAGATGCCCGCACGCCGCTGGCCAGTTCGTCAATCTTACGGTTCGTTGATTCTACGTCTCTCCCGACAGAATTAACCTCTGATCTAACTTCACGAATCGCGTTGGTCAGTTTTAGCTCGAATGCCTCATTTAGCAGACAAAACCGACATATTCTAACGTTATTAGTATTTGAGGGAGCGTATATTTCATTATTAAATGAAGCCAGGCAGCGATCACAGTCAAATTTCACGATAGGCATTGTAAAACACTAAGATTGTTTAAAATTAATTGAAATTTATGGATCTAATGGAATATAACCGACACTAAATGTAGTTTCTATCTCTTTAATTTTACGACACGAAGTTTGGGCACAGAGGAAGTAATTTTTTTTTTTTTAGGAGCACAGTGATAACACGTCTTAGCAGGAGAAGGGCTTGGCCGAGAGAGAGAGAGAGAGAGAGAGAGAGAGAGAGAGAGAGAGAGAGAAAGAGTAACAAGGAGTAACAAGAAAAGGAAGTACCCTAGGAGACCTTACGGTCAATTTAAAGAGGGTACCTTTGGACTATCAATCGAGCAGGCACATGGCTGCTCAATTGTTTTGCGTCCCTGAACGGACACTTTTTCAAGACTTAGTCTTGACTTGAACTGGTCAACAGATTCACTGTTGAAAACTTCCACTGGAAGTGCGTTCCACTTACCGCAGATACTGTAAGTGAAAAAATGTCCACAGATTGCGGTTGTAACGCTTCAGTTCAGGTTTGAAGCCGTGATTGCGCGTTCTGTTCTCACTCAGTGTGAAAATATCCCGGTAGTCAACGTTGTCGAACCCTCAAAGTATTTTGAAAACTTAGATGAGCTGACCACGCAGTCTACGGGTTTCCAGCGAGAACAGATTTAATTCCCTTAGTCTATCCTCATAACTTTTATGTCGGATAGAGGTAATCAGCTTGGTTGCCCTGGTTTGTACGCATTCCAACCTTGCGAAATCCTTTCGAAACGAAGGACTCCAAAATTGTACGGCATACTCCAGGTGCGGCCGAACGAGGGAGTTGTACAGACAAAGTACTATCTCCTTGTTACGGTATCCAAACTGGCGCTTTATGTAGCCTAACATCCTTTGGGCTTTCTTCTATGCCTCGATGCACTGTTTCGAGAACTTGAGGTCACTAGTGATTGTTACACCCAAGTCCTTCTCAGTGTGGGTGGATTCAATAGCAGTGCCCTTAAAGATATATGGTGATTGAGGATTTCGGTGGCCGGTATGCATCACTTTGCATTTGTTCATGTTAAAAGGAATTTGCCACGTATCCGACCACTCCCCAATCTTCCGAATATCATCTTTCAGGCAGGCAGTATTTCCATCCTTTGCAACGTTCATACCAAGCTTGGTATCGTCGGCAAATTTGGAAATCTTGGCAACTATGTCACAGTCCATGTCGTTGACGTAGATGATGAATAGTAGTGGTCCCAGAACAGAACCTTCAGGCACTCCGCTCGTAACGGGCACCCACTCAGAAGCCTGTCCATTCACCACCACCCGATGCCGTGTGCCATTTAGCCATTCTTTATCCAGCCTGCTACTTTTCCGTCTATGCCAAGCGCTCGCACTTTCCAGAGAAGGCGGCGGTGTGGTACCTTATCAAAGGCTTTCTGAAAGTCTAAGTACACAACATCCACCGCCTTGTCCCGATCGTGCTCACTGAAAACGAAGTGGAAGAATTCCACAAGGTTCATCAGGCATGACCGTTGCCTTCGGAAGCCGTGCTGGGAACTACTCAGTAGCAGCTGTGACCCTAAATGCAACGTCATTTTGTCCACCATCATGCTTTCCGTGAGTTTACCGACTATCGAAGACAGACTGATAGGTCGGTAGCTCGACGGTTGGCTACGGTCTCCCTTCTTGAAGATAGGAGTCACCTTCGCTTCACGCCAGTCTCTAGGAACGCATTTGGTCCGGATTGACATGTTGAAGATTCGCCCAGGTGTCGTGACACTTGATCGTGCACTTCTTTCAACACTTTAGGTAGAAACCCATCCGGGCCAGGTGACTTATTCGTGATTAGGTCAGTGATCATCTTTTTTATTTCTCCTTCGGTGAAGGAGAAATAAAAAGCTTTTCCCCAGAGTAGGAATACGTTTGCTTGGGGATGGGACGACACTCTTCAGTAAACACTGAAGAGAAGTAATCGTTGAGGAGGTTAGCATTTTCTGCATCTGGGTGTCTTAATGTCCCCCTCCTCATTCCTCAAAGGGCCAATCGTTCGATGGATTGATTTACATATCCAAAAAACTCCTTGGGATCTCTTTACAGAGTTTTGCCACTCGGAGTTCCTCAGACCGCTTAGCCGCCTTTATGCTGGACTTCACTCTCCTGGCTAGCCTCCGGTATTGGTCAAAGTCACCCGAGATCTTTGATTGCCGGAACACATTTATCTTCTCCCTAAGCAGATGGCCGATTTCTCGATTAAACCACTTTGGTTGAACAGAAGACCGACGGTGCATTTCAGAGTGATGAAACGCGATTAAAGACTCATGAATGTGGTTTTGAAACTGTTCCAAGAGTCTTCGACAGCCTCGCACCAGTCAGTCCAGCACAGAGACCTGCAAAGTCTGCTCTTCTCAAATCAAGTTTCCTCGATTTACTAGTGTCAAGCCCTGCCTTCGGGACTTTGACTACATATCTAATTAGTCGGTGGCCACTGCCACCGAGCTCTATGTCAACAGAGATCGTCAACGATGTCATCCTCAGTGGGAAAAACCAAGTTGAGGATATCGTCTCTTCTCGTTGGTTCTCTCACCCATTGAGTGAGGAACTCGTTGTTCGCGAACTCCAGGAGTGGTGCGTTCTCTGGTTTCCCAGTTAACTTGTGTGTTGAAATCCCCCATGACGATACACACACTGTCTTCGACAAGTTCTCCTAGTAGCTGGTACAGATCTCTGTCCTTTTCAACGAGTTAAGCAGGAGGTCTATAAAGCACCGGGGTCCTGTATCTGGCAGGACCTATCTCTAGGTCAACACCTATTAGTTCATGGTCGGATACGATGTTGCAATCCGTCGAGTTGAGAGTATCCTTGGCATACAACATCACACCGCCACCCTCTCTGTCTGGCCTATCTTTCAGGAAGAGCTAGTAACCGGGAATCGTGAATTCGCCTTTAAAATCTCGGCTTGAGGTTTTTATCCACGACTCCGTTATGGCTTTTAAATATCGGAATGATCAGTCCCTCCTTCAAGTTTGTTGGTATGTCATCATTGTCCAAAGGTTTTCTCCATATTAGGTTGATAGGGGTAGACAGTGCATATTGACACTTTTTCAAGAGTATTGCTGGTCCATTATTATTTGTCATCTATATAAACAATCTTTGGTAGGCAGCTAATAATAAAGTGTCAATTTTTGCGGATGATACCAAATTAGCAGCTGTAGTTAAAGATATTGATGATAATTTTAAAGTGCAGGGGGATTTAAATAAATTTTTATCCTGGGCACATAAGTGGCAAATGACTTTCAACCTTGATAAGTGCAAAGTTATTAACATGGGAATAGATACTAGAGAATATCACTATGAAATGGATGGGCATTGGCTGAGCTCAGTAGAGGATGAGAAAGATCTAAGAGTAGTAATAGATAAGTCATTAAGGTTTTCTAAGCAGTGTATTGAAGCAAGAAATAGGGCAAATAGAGCGCTGGGTTTCATTAAGAGAAATGTCAGTTACAAAAGTAAGGAGGTTATTCTTAAACTCTATAACTCTTATGTTAGTCCACATCTAAAGTACTGTATACAGGCATGGTCCCCACATTTTAGACACGATATTAACCTTCTTGAGTCAGTTCAACGGAGGGCAACAAAGATTATTCCTTCCCCGAGGCACTTTGAATATATAGATAGACTGAGGGTATTAAATATGTTCTCGTTCGAAAGGAGGTGTGTGAGAGGGGATATGATTGAGCTCTTTAAAAAATTTTCTGGGATAGATAAATTGGATGTTAGCAAGTTTTTTTGAGTTAGATGATTGAAATCGGACTAGAGGTCACCACTTGAAAATTAAAAAGCAAGGGTGTAGGTTGGATTTAAGAAAATATTTTTTCACCAATAGAGTGGTAGACTTCTGGAACAAATTGCCGCGGAGGGTATTAGGTAGTCCAAATTTAAATGTATTTAAGAGTAGGTTGGATGAGTTTATGGGGAGGGAAGGTTGTGATGGTTCCTAAGTTTTGTATATATTAATATTGTTTGTATATATCTATAGCTGCATGATTTATTTCTTGACAAGCCTTGATTGGTGATACCCTTGTTTGTGGACACAATCCTCTGGATGTAGTTTTCTTCAAAAAAGAGGCCATTTGACTCAGATGACCTTTGATGGGCCCTTGTGGCTTTTATCATCTGTTATATTATGTTGTGGGGGGTGGGGGTGATGGATGCGGATGACCTTTGATAGGCCCTTGTGGCTTTTGTCATCCGTGAAATTATGTTATGTTATGTTATGTTACCATATCAGGTTCTTCTGTTGCTACGAGGCCACGGAGATCAAGAACTTGTTCCTGATTCACTCCGCATTGAACAAAAGAACTTTCAGGGAGTCCCCCCGAATGTATGACTCCCTACTCTCTTCCATTTCCAGGCTTGTTTGCTGGAGCGGCCCCACTCTTCTTGCGACCTCCGAGAAGGTCGTTCCAGGAGTGACACGGGCGTACTGGCGTACGTCCGCCTTCACTCTAGGCCTGACACTTCTTTAAAGTCCGTTCCACGACATCTTGTATCATTTTGCATTGTACGGCCTTTTCTTTAAACGAAAGTTGTACTCCATCCCTTTGGTAGAGATCCTTTCTACCATCGAAGGTGCGGTAAAGGTCCACAAAAAAAGACTCCCTCCGCCGTACACAAATCTCCGAGGCGTGGATTAAGGGAGACGTTCCTCGAGTGAGAGGTCCGGGTGGGACTTCTTCTCGGGAGCATCCTGACCACTACACGTCTGCGTGTTTTTAGCCCACAGTCGTCCACAGCCTATCCTTCCTCCTCTGAGGTAGAGGTCGTTGCCACTTACTTAATATCCCCTCCTCATTCCTCAAAGGGTCAATCGTTCGACGGATTGGTTTGCGGCTGTTTACATATTTAAGAGAGTCACAAGGAAAGCAAGCACCTTAAAAAGACTCTCGATCTATGCCGAGAAGGTACTTGTATAAGTTTCGTATCCTAATATATACATAAAGAAAAAAATAACTAGTAGTTGGAGACAAATGGACAGTAAAGTTGAAAGCTCCCCCCACCTCCTCTCCCACCCGCCACGCGGATACGGAAACTGAAATGATACCTGGTTCAGTTGATATATAGTGCTCAACCAGGAATTTTTATAGTAAAGGTTTTGAAACCTACCTAGTTAGAGAATCACGATACGAAAATTATCATCAGACACTTAAAAAAAATTAAAATCCAAATAATCATTGTTTTCCTTTTTTAAAATAATTGTTTTATTTTATTATAGTTGAAATTTCGTCATTTAACTATATACACCTTATAGTGTATTGTTATCAATGTGATTTATCTTCGGTTAATAAATCAGCCTAGATAGAGTTTCGAAAACCATAACCATAAATTTTGTTTGATCGAAGATGTCTGCCGTTAACTTTAGGCCTAAAGGCGACAGCGAAATAAATTTTGGAATAATGACTTGGGCGTTAAGAAAGACAATTACACAAATATAAATATACTCATAAAATCAACGAATGTACAATGAGATAAGTAGGTTAGGTAAATATGGTGAATAATATGGTGAAACAATAAGATGAATAATATATAATATCGTGTAGTAATGTAGTGATTAATATAGAGTATCTATAATGTAGTGTAGTAATTTAGAGTGTATATATATATATATATATATATATATATATATATATATATATATATATATATATATATATATATATATATATTGTAGTGTAGTAATTTAGAGTATCTTTGTAGTATCTATGTAGTATCTATAATGGACTGAATTGGTGTTTTATACGAAGAAAGCAGCGAGTGGGGGGGGCAGCAGAGCGTGCTCTTTTGATCTAGCTGGGAACGTGTGTTTGTTTGTTTGTGTGTGGAATTTAAGAGATGTTGTTTGGAACAGTATATGTTAATAATTAATGAATTAATTAATTATTAAGTTTAACATAAAATTATTTAATTTACAAAAGTTGAAGTACATTAATTGAGAGTTTAAATTGACAAAGTTAAGTAGAATGATTGAAAGATTAAATTAACAAAGTTAAAGGATTGCATGAATTATTTAAATGACAAAAGAATTTAATTTTATGCATAATAAATGATTATATATATATATATATATATATATATATATATATATATATATATATATATATATATATATATATATATATATATATATATATATATATATATATATATATATATATATATATATATATATATTTAAGTTTCAAAGGAGGTTTTTATTATAGGAATACCCAGAAGCATTGCTATACACCTACATATCTATATTTGGATCCTAAGAATCTTTTATTTTCTGACAGTTGAAATTTCGTCATTTAACTTATATACACCTACATAATAATGATTTCCTTTTTGACTTCATTTGAATATCTGCTGGTTCTGAGAATCTTGTCATTATACATATTTCTATTTTACATACACATTTATCGATCCCATTTTATTTACAAATTAATAACTGTGTGTATGTGTATGATTTTGTCTAGTTTTTTTTTAAAAGTATCAACAGCTTTACTAGATATTAATTTTCGTGGTAGTTTATTCCATATGTTGACAATTTTGTATGAAAAAAAAGTTTCGTTTGATTTTTCTATACCGCAATGGTACCAGTTTGATTCCGTTGTTCCTTCTCTCACAGTCATTTAACTTAAACCTTATCTCAGCTTCTACATTTTCTATCTTATTTAATATCTTAAACCTTTCTATGAGTTGGCCTCGAATTCGCCGCGTTTTCAGTCTGAAGAGATTTAGTATTTCTAATCTAGTTTCATAGTTGTGTTTTCTTAACGATGTTATTAGTTTTGTTGCTCTTTCTTGAACTTTCTCAAGCCTTTCGATATCCTTCCTCAAATTTGGGGGCCAGAACTGTATACAATATTCCAGATGTGGGCGAACTAATGCATTATATAAATTCAGTACTATGGTTTCGTTTCTGCATTTAAATTGTCGTTTGATGTATCCTAGGATCCTGGAAGCTTTTTTTTTCAGCTTCTATGCATTGAAGACTAAACTTAAGATCATTCGATATATATACTCCTAAATCTTTCTCGACCTTTGTTTCTGTTAATTCCGAGCCAAACAATGTATATACAGCTTGTGGATTTCTGCTTCCAATATGCATTACCTTACTGTTGTCTAGGTTTATTGGCAGTTTCCATTCTCTTGACCATTCTTCTATACAATCAATATCTCTCTGAAGTTCTTCGGCGTCTTCTTTATTACATAACCATTTCCCAATTTTGGCGTCATCTGCAAATTTAACAATTTTTGACATGAGACCTATGTCCAAATCATTAATATAAGTTATGAATAGTAGGGGGCCCAACACAGAACCCTGAGGTACCCCATTTGACACTTCTGTCCATTCAGAGGCAGATCCATTGATTACTACTCTTCTTCATTTAGGTTGTCTGGGTTAATTCTTGATCTTCTTTTTCTTGATGCATCTTCCTTTTTTTAACGACGATGTGATGATTCCTTCCAATTCTGATGACTTCTTGATGCTTCTTGACGATTTTGATGGGATGAGATGAGTTGAGACGAGTTAGTCCTTGAAAGTCGTATTTCCTTGAATTCCGTTTTCTTTGAGCGCGGTTTTCTCTTGAGTCGATTTCTTGGTCCTTTTGGATGAGTTAGTCCTTGAAGCATTCTACGTTTTCTTTGAGAATTTTCTTCGTAAAAATTTGTGGACTGTATGGGATCGGTCTTGGGTCTTTGTATCCCGAGGCAAGCACTCTACTGTTACGACACGTCTTAGTCCGTATTGACTTGGTAATTTAATGGGCTATTTATATTCTCGCTTTTGGAAGGAAGTTTTTCTCTTGTACATCTTCGCACCCCTACACAGCTCCCTTTCTAGAACGCGGAGCGAATTTGAGGATTGGGGAGAGACTAGTCTTGGATTTCTTAACCGAGGAGTAGTAGCTCTTACTCCCCGGCCCCCGAGTCTGCGGGATGAGTGGAGCTAATTTAGTGGGATTGAGGAGAGGGAACTAAGTTTTCGACGCTAATCAGTAATATCCTTTCCCGGGTCTCCGGTTCCTAGCAGCACTTTTTCTTAAACTCTAGTAGGAGAGCAGGTGCAGTTGTAACGAAGATCAGAAGATTGTTCGGCCTTTGAGGGTCACCAGTTATGGGAGGTGGCTCTTTCTTATAACTTTATTTATTTATCAATATCATTCATCTTGTGATTTTCTGTATTCGTATCTATGTATTATTTCTAGACTGAAGATGCCCCTTCAAACATTGACTCCATGTATCTGACTCATAGTATTCTTGTAGGCTGGGTTCCTTCTTCATTTAGGTTGTCTGGGTTAATTCTTGATCTTCTTTTTTTTTATGTATCTTCCTTTTTTTAACGACGATGTGATGATTCCTTCCAATTCTGATGACTTCTTGATGCTTCTTGACGATTTTGATGGGATGAGATGAGTTGAGACGAGTTAGCCCTTGAAAGTCGTATTTCCTTGAATTCCGTTTTCTCTGAGCGCGGTTTTCTCTTGAGTCGATTTCTTGGTCCTTCTGGATTAGTTAGTCCTTGAAGCATTCTCCGTTTTCTTTGAGAATTTTCTTCGTAAAATTTGTGGACTGTATGGGATCGATCTTGGGTCTTTGTATCCCGAGGCAAGCGCTCTACCGTTACGAGACGGCTTAGTCCGTATTGACTTGGTAATTTAATTGGCTATTTATATTCTCGCTTTTGGAAGGAAATTTTTCTCTTATACATCTTCGCACCCCTACACTATATCGAGACGCATTTTGGATCAGCCAGTTGCAAATTTCTGTGACTCAGGGATGGGACGCATTAAAAGATCTAATTGACTGTAAAACACTCCTTGAGTCGAAAAAAAATGACAAAATCACTAAAAGGTAAAATTTGGATGAGCCTAAAGGCTAAAAGAATTGCTGAAAGTCGGCGGTAAAAATGGATGCTGCTGGCGGCAAAGATAAAGTTAGGAATTCTCCTCCTGGGTAGATGGCTGCAGCGCCCACGCCACTGTCCGACTTAGAGCCATCCGTGTATAATGGGCAGCATTGTTTGTGTGAGATCGAATGCTCTAAGAACAGGCTCTTAATGATGCGAGGGTCCATGGAAGACTTCTCCAGGCTCCACATGTTGATACATACTGTGGGGAGAGGAGCACGCCAACTAGGGGTCAGTGAGGATGGAAGGGTAAGGACCCTTGGAGCACCCAGGTTAGAGAGATGATCTCCTATGCGAAGGTTCAAAGGGCAGGGTAAAGATGGAAATTTATCATATATCGCCGTTGATTCGGCATCTATAGACCTCTGATACAGGGCTTGCTGTACCCGGCAGAGATATCGCATGCATATTTGAAGTCTATGGTAAAGGCTGTTGACAGGAAAAGTACGGAAGGCTCCACTGGAAAGGCGAACTCCGAGGTTTCGAATGGGTTTCAGCATTTTAAGGGCTGAAGGGCAGCCGATGAGTAAATTTGACAGCCATAATCCAATTTGGATTAAACGAGGGCTGTGTATAATGTCCACAATGTTTGTCGGTCGCTGCCCGACAAAGTGTGTGAGAGGACTTTCAAAATGTCTAGAGCCCGCAGACAGCCTGTTCGAAGTTGACGTAGGCGTGGTAACCAGGATAACTTTGGATCGAGAGTTACGCCAAGGAACCGAAACTCGGAGACAAACTCTATATCTTCGCCTTGTAGGGAAATAAATTGCTTTGTTTTTGTTGGTGAAAAAGCGGAATCCCTTAAGTTGTGCTCATTTGGATACAGCATCGACCGCCAGTTGTAGCTGACGCTCTGCTGATGGAAAGCGAGGTGATGAACAGTATAGTGCTAAATCATCGACAAACAGAGCTGCCAATAAACCCTCTAGGAGAGACGAAATAATATCATTGATGGCAATTATAAAACATAAGATACTTAAAACACTGCCCTAAGGAACTCCCTCCTCTTGGGGTTGCAGGTCAGAGTATGCGTCTCCAACACGTACCTTGAAGGATCGAGATGCTAAAAAAACTTTGAATAAATGACGGTAAAAAGCCTCTCACCCCACAGACGTATAGCTGCTTCAAGATGCCGTATCTCCATATTGTGTCGTAGGCTTTCTCAATATCGAAAAATATGGCCAGGACTTGGTGCTTTAATGAGAAAGCTTTCCGGCCATAAGTCCGACTTAAGGGGCACGGTTGTATGAGGGCTAACTTGAAGGGCCGACAAGACAATAGGGAAGTGGTCACTCCCATGGAGATCATCAAGAATTGACCCTAGAAATTTCGTGAAGCAATCCGGTGAACAAACAGACAGGTCAACACAGCTAAAAGTCCGTCTGGACATGATAAGAGGTAAAATCGCCAGTATTTAAAACACAAAGAAAGTCAGATAATAAAGGAGACTCTAAAACACTGCCTTTGGCATTTCGAGTGATGTCACACTAGTATGGGCGACGGGAGTTAAAAAATCTCCTAGTAATAAAAATGGGGAGGGCAACTGGTCTATAAGTTCTAAAATGACGGGTCTTGACAATGATAAACAAGGGGGTAGGAAAATAGAACAAACGGTAAAAAACCTTCACGGCAACAGCTTGGAGGGTAGTATGTAGGGGAAAGGGAGAAACATGTTGGGATGAAGATACCATGATTGACACAACCCCATGAGAGGAGCTTCCAGCAGGAGCAATAGAGTTGAAAGTGAGAAAGCCGGGTACCGGCGAAAAGGGCCGTATACCCAGTTTATTCTCCTGGAGACAAATAACAGCGGGGTGGAGAGTCGTCAAAAGAATTTTGAGTTCTTCCCACTTTGGAAGAACGCCTTGGCAATTCCATTGTAAAATGGAAGATATTATGTGGGACGGTTAGATACCACTGTGGATATCTTTTTCTCTTTCGTGGCCGATATTGTATTTGAGGTTCGTCCCAAAGAGCTTGGGAGACGGAGAGCTGATTTTGAGGATCCTGCTTTTGCAGGGAAAGAGATCCTAGAGGGACTAGTAAATGGGTTTTTTTTTTGAGGGCTTTGGAGAACCGACCGAGACCCTTGATTGTAATTCGGGCTCATAACCTGGCGGAAAAGGAAGATCGAGAAGGGATTTTCGACGGTAGATCCGGATTCATGGGTCGGGGGTATTTTCGGGGGCTGAGGGGTTGGTCCAACCGCCGCGATTGGTGATGTTGGAGTATCAACTGCTTCCATCGGATCATGAGTAGAAGGGTGAGTGGAACAGACAGGCGATCTGAGCGAGGTTTGTGGACCTGGGTGTATGTCGTTTGAATCAGGATGGGGCCTAAGTCATATGACGGGTAGAACGGACTTAAAGGCATAGAATGTTCAGCCATAGGGGAAGATTCTAGGGGTTCAGCCGAGTTTGCTCCTGATGCTGCCCGCTTATTGGTGGTCGATGACCCAAGTGAGGAAGCCTTCCTCTTACCATTGGGCTTTGGGTCACGGGGGCGGGTGGATGAACCTTCACTGGTCGATGTTGAGGATTCTTTCAGATAGCGTCTAATGTCAAGTGTCTCACCTTGAGCGTCTCTCCCAGCTAGAGCTGCTGGAGAGAGGGGGGGGGGCTACATTGGTTATCTCGGTGTGAGAGCGATATCCTGAATGTTTCTGTTACTGCGAGTAGATGTAGAATGAAGTGCTTCAGGCTGGTCGGAACTCGAGCGTGATGGTCGGTTTCGTCAAGCGTCACGTAAAACGTCAGAGAAGAAACGGGCCGAGTGGTGAGGTTTGTTCTCGAGCACACTGGCGGGCCTTTCATATCTAGAGGGAGGGAGTCGCGCAAAGCGAGCACCTCCTTTTCACATAAATATATAGAGCAGAGTTTTGACGCAGCAACGTGGGTACCTCCGCAATTGGCACGACGAGGTGTTTTGGTGCATTCGGGGCAATGTTAGGCAGAGCTACAATTCACGCAGGAGCGGGGGTACCGACAGGCACGACCAACATGTCCAAAGATTGCAATTGAAGCAGCGTCTGGGTAGTTCGATGTAGGGACTTACCGGGACACAAAGGTACCCAGCTTTAATATACTGCGGCAGTTCTTGTCGTTCAAATATAAAGATTGGGAGGCGTCCCCTAGACCCAATAGTGTGGAGTCTCCAAGGCCTTGTCGAGATCGATAACCATGGCATAGTGCATGCAGTCTACGAAGGAAGGCCTCGCAGACGGCATTTTCCACTCGCAGCAGAGCATTCGACGTGGAGTGAAACTTGCAGAAGCAACGCTGTGCATAAGGCAGATGACCTCCGCTGTCCAGAGTAAAGGCTAATCTAACATTTACCAATTTCTCCATCAACTTGTACAAGCAGAAAGTTAGAGAGATTGGGCGGAAACCGATCGGGGTAGAGTATCTCTGCCCGGTTTGCGAAAAGCAAGCACAGTAGCGATTCGCGAGGAATTTGGGAGGATGCCCTCTTCCCAGATCCTGTTAAACAAATCTAACAGAAAAGCCATGCCTTGTTCACCCAGGCGTCGAAGCATGGCGTACGGGACATCGTCCGGACCAGGGGCGGTGTCCGCGCGCGAAGCGTGCGGAACGCAACTCACTCACAGTAAACCTGTCGTTCAAGGGTTCTACGCCTCGGGAGGTAAATTCCAGTCGGCGGCCTTTCGTGACATCACGACGCGCATTGAATGCTGGAGGAGCAGAATCCCGACTAGAGAATGCGGTCGCGAAGGATTCCACCACGGACGATGGGTCCGAGATTGCGGTCCCATTCTCCATGAGAATGGGAAGGATGTCCTGCGAGAACTTGCCCAGAATCCTTTTGACTCGCTTCCCCACCTATGCTAAAGGGGTCTTCCCGTTAAGTGAAGACACGAATGCCCGACATGAAGAGCGGCGGGCGTGCTTCAAAATATACTGGATCCTAGCCCGACAGTGAAATCGTTCGGGCGGCGCTTATAGCTTCTGTTTGAGGGCCGTGTCGCACTCAGCTGATCACCCCGAGTGATCGGCGTGCGAAACTGCCAGACGTTCTAGGAATAGTAGCTAGGCCTACGGCGATAAGGTTGCCGGAGAAAAGCTCAACGGCCTCATACACAGACCTAAACTCCAGAGAAGAGGATGGGGGAGAGTGCCCTGTGAACAGGGGGGGAGGGACCTCTATTTTTCGGTGGAGCTGCCCGAAGGCGGCTCCGTAGATGGTAAAGGGGGAAGTATTTGATTGAGAATGTTAATATATGGGCATGGGGACCCTATTATTAACACAGGAAGCAAACGCTCATCACCCCACGAGGTAGCCAGCTCTGCGAGGGGTGAAAACGGGGCCTGCATAACCAGCTCTCGCCATTTGAAGCCACTCCTACTGCCTAGTGACCTGGCAGCCCGTCGGCATGGAGGATCAACCTTGGGCACGGCGTAAATATCGATAGAGATTGTAAGGAGAAAGATAGTCGATGTGAGGAAGGTGTGGGTGGGGATGAAGTAAGTTGTTAAAAGCCCACCACCCCAGACCGAAGGGGTGAGGGGTGTTGTCCGCTCCTCCTTCAGCCCCGATCCCGGATAGTTGAGTGAGAGGAAACTGGTCAGCATCTACCCTGTGAACTTAGAGGGCGACCAGAGAAAGTTATATTTGAAGTTGTAGGGGAAGTGAGGTAGGGTTAAAACACAGCCTGTCAGAGAGAAGAGGCTAGGCTGGGGCCGGACGGGGCGCTCAGTCCCGTCATCACGGCGGCCAGAAAGGCAAATCGCCGCATCCCTACGGGAGAGGGCAGTAGCCAGACATGTTACCAAACTTGTCAAAACCTGCCTACACAAGAGACTCGAAAGTGACAAATTAAGCGAGGGAAAAAAAAGGTGCTAGGCTTTATCTCGCGCGTCCACTCCCGCCTTTACCATCTTGAGTTTTCAGACTTTTCAGGTCTCCACCGTGGGTGCCTTGAATTGTATTCACACCTGTGTAGCGACGCACACCAACCAGTTGTCCCGGGACAGTGCGACAGGGTGGATTTCCTTACTAGATTGGCCAGGATCTGAAGATGTGTAATGAGAGACCCAGAAACTTTTAGCTGACCTGGGAGCCAACAAGGCAGAGAAGCCCGCCTTCTATAAGCACCCGAGAACGGCCGCAGGAGGCTGGTTAGAAAATTATACGCAGGGAAGGATTATTGGAGCAAACATGTCCCAAAGCCCAGGAAACTTTTAAGTCCTGGTCTCTTGTGACCTGCACACGTTAAAGGGCCAGGTTTATATATAGAGGTTCCAAAGACTTTTCTGCCAGCACATGAGGTAGCCGGTCAGGTCTCAGTAAAAGTAACGCTGAGAGGAGGGGAAAGGGAAGCGCACCAACTTTCCCAGGCCCCATCATAGTTCAAGTCAACCCAGTGACAGCAGGGCTTCCCAAATCTGCACTCAGGCTGCGAGAATGTGCATCTCCTCCAGACACCAAGTGTAAGAGGCTACACCCCTATGGGGTAATGATCGTTTGAGCGAGGAGGTGGATGGTATTGGGTATTAGAGGTGTGTATAGATTGACTTTGTGCTGGTGTACTTGGTGCCTATTGCCTAGGAATGAACCAACTGGTCGAGATAATACAGCACACAGTACCCCATTTCTATCAAATGGCCAGTGTGGACACAATAATGGGTGGCCTTGTGTTTAATAGGAAGTAAAGGGGTGATGAAGGGCAGAGTTTTATTGCCATTGAAGCGTGCCCACCCAATTTTGTGGTCAATTGGTAGATGAAATTGAAGAAGACCTACCATCATCAGTGGTCATTTTTGGGATGGCATAAAGAAAAATATTACAAGATGACAACTTTATTTTCTTCTAATTCAGAACATTTGATAATAAACAATATATCTTTATACAATAAAAAAAAACATTAGAGCTACCATGACCTGAACATATTATGCCCATTTACCAATATCAGGTTTCATTTCTGAAGGAGTCACAACTCTTTTTTTACTTACATGCAACCATTGCTTAATTAACAATGCTATCACAACAATAAATTCTGACTTAATCTTCAAATTGGGTTGTTTTTTACTATATACAATTCATAAAAAGCATTAAACTTAGAAAATTGGCACCAGAATTACAGAATTATCTTCTGCTACATCATAAACTGCAATGATGACTTTAACATTCCCTTGGCTATTTACTGCTCCAATGAGAATAATGGAATAGAATCCTGCCACTATAGGATGTTTTTTTGCACTACACAAGCCAACAACCGACTGGGAGGTGGGGTCATTCTTGATCAAGGTCAGGGTGAGAGATCAGGTGAGGTCAAATGCATCTGCCATTTTCACATTGACTATAGTCTCAAGCTCAAAAGGCAGCCACTTGAAGATGCAAATGAAATATTCACAGCGTCAGGATTTTTTTCTAACCGTATCCCTCTGATTTTGTTCCTATACATCAGTGGTCTATCATACATAAATTGATGTATTGGTAGGTTCAGTTGCATATTAAAATTGTGTACATTTAGCATGTCTGATGAGTGGAAGAATGCTGTGATAGTACTTTTGTATGAGGGAAAAGGGGGAAAAGCTGAATGCAAGAAGTCTGTTGATTATTGTAGGCAAAGTGTATCATAAGATTCTGGTTGAGAGCAAAAGGTTAATTGAAGGATTGAAACAGGATGAGCAAGGTGGGCTGAGAGCCGAGTAGGGGTGTGTTTGGATCAGGTATTTGTACCAATACAGTGAGTGGTTTGATTAAAGTGTGTGGATGGGAGGTATGACAAGTGTGTGATAACACCATGGATGTTTAATACCTTTATGGATGGACAACTGAGTTGAGTAGGAATGGTAATGAGATAAGAGTATGGGTTTAATGAGTCCTGTCTATACTGATGACCTGGTTGGTGCTAGTGGGTGAGGGTCAGAGAGATTGGGACAGATTTGGGCTAAAAATAAATACAAAAAGGGTGTGTGTGTGTGTCTGTGTGTGATGTGTATTACAGTACATGCTGTCATCTTTGAACAAGTGTGATATTTTAAGCATCCAGGATTTATTATGAAAATAATAATGGGACAGATGAAACTGATTGTAACCACAAACAAGGTTTTAAATGATATGAAAGTATGATGGTTTAAGGTAAGGAACCAGTTGGGCAGCTGCCCAATCGAAGTGGATTCTAAGTGGCAGTGCAAAAAGAACGAAGCAAATTAGTTATCTAAGAGGGAGAAGACAACTATGTGATAATTTAAAAAATGAGGGTTTAGAAGATTCCTCTGCCAAAATGAAACGAAGGAGGGACAGGAGAGGGGGGATAGTTAAAAAGGTTGGGAAACAGGACGACCGGAGAGTGGCGAAATGAAGGCATCCCAGTAGATGCTGGGCAACAGATTGATCCCCACCACAAAAATGACAACAAGGGCTGATTCGAGGATCTGCCGAAACAATCTTGTGTTGGGTTACCGATGCGAATGCGGCAAGGGCCACCTCTAAGGACCGTAGTCTGGGGGCTAGAGGGACCAAAAACGATCAGGCTTTTTGATTTTATATAATTTAAATGGTGTAATTAAAATAATATTTAGGGGTGTCCCTGCAAGGTTGAACAATGGACCATTTTCCTTAATATTTGACTTAAACTATTTAAGGGAATCATCAACACAAAAACACTCAAAGAGGACAGTTGTGAACGCATTATTGAAACCATTCTCTTGAACCCACCATTGAAGCCATTTGATGCTTATGAATGCACTATTCCCTTACCCCACTCCTCCCTAGCACTTGGGAGGGGTGGGACAAGGGGATGGGGTAGAGGCGTTAATGGTGTGTCGTTGTGCTACAGTGCATTCTCTGATACCCCCAGTAAGTCTATGCCCTTGTTTAATATCACGGTGTCTAATTCTATGCACTTGTATGTTCACTATTACATTGTATATTTCTAATTTAGTTGTTCATCTTCTGTTTAAAAGTATTTAAATCTGTTGAAATTGAAATAGTTACTATCTTTATGATTTTTTCGTGTATCTGTTTGCAGATGGTGAGCTCTACTAGAAGCAAAACAGAGTTTTATTTGATAGATCACAGCGAGCCCATGATTGGTGGAGCAAAGCTTCCTAAGATGAGACAAGTGATTGCATACTTTTTTCATTGGCATTTCAACTTAAAAGAGGAAATTCGGACATCGTCAAAAGCCTCATGCGAGGCAGTTCTTGAGTTTTGGGCAAAAGCGAATATTCCAGTACAGGCAAAGCAACATGTAATAAAAAAAAATAGAAAAAGTGTTTTCTAACTGGAAAGCGCTGCAAAAACACTCAAGAAGGACAACTGCAACACATAAGGCAAAGGAAAGTGAATTTTTAAAAAGTCTCGACACTGACATTGCCCATCAAAATGCTATAAACATTATGCAGATCAAAGAGGATAAGGATTTTCTCCTCGCACAAAGGAAAGACTGTCGGCGAGGCGTCCTTGGATCAGTTCACAAAATATTGGTGCAGAAGGAAAAGAAGGTGGAAGCACATTCCATTGCTGCAGAACGTCGTCGTCAGCGAGCAACAGTTGAAAAGGAACATAAGAAAAGAAGGAGACTGCAAAAGACCATTCATGGCCTACACTTGGCGTTAATGAGCAAAGTGGTTATCACCAGTTTGTCCTCATCAGGTAATGAGTCTAATGACACAGAGAGTGATCAAAAACAGGGCATCAGCAGACCTTTGGAAACTGTTGTGCCAGTTCCGCCTCTGTCTAAGTGCGCATGCGTGGGGAATATTGTGACGCCGACATTAGCTGCTGCCCTTGACCGGACTAAAACGTCATCAAGAGCTGCAACATTCATTCTTACAGAGACAGCTTCGAGCTTAGGTTATAATGTTGAAGAGAAACATAAATCAGAGCTCCATTCACTGGAAGAGAATCAGCATGTGGAGAGGCTTCCAGTTCTGATAACTGGTATTGGTACCAGTCAGCTCTTGTGTGTTGCCAAGCTCAGGAGTGGAACAGGTAGCGAGCAAGCAAATGCTCGCTTATCAGCATTGAGAGACTGGGGACTGGAAGATCAGATTGTAGGGATGGGATTCGACACCACAGCCACCAATACAGGAAAGATTTCCGGAACCTGTGTCATCCTGCAACAGCAATTGAAGAAAGATCTCTTGCATCTGGCAAGCCGCCACCATGTTCTTGAGTTCAGCCTTGGAGCAGCATTCACCGCTTCAATGGGTCCAACGTCTGGCCCTGAAGTACTTCTTTTCAAGAGGTTTAAAACACATTGGCACACCATTGATCATGGTCCAGGTTCAATAAGCACCGGAGCCGACAGTGCCGAGGTGAAACAGTTTCTGATTAATAGTAAAGACAACCTAACAGCTTTCTTTGAAGATGTTCTCAAGAATAAGAATCTGTCTTTGAGATGACTACCGTGAGTTGGTAGAGTTGTCTCTGATCTTCCTGGGAGGTACTCCTCCATGAGGAATTCGTTTGTTAACTCCTGGGCCAATGCACCATGCCAGATGGATGAGTAAAGCAATTTACTCATTGAAAGTGTGGATGCTGCAAACACAGTTCAAGTTGACTCATTGTGAAGAGAAAGGACTTCTGAGATCTGCATCTTCATTGTACTTCTGTATGTCAAGGCATGGATACAGGCTCCTTTGGCAGCAATGGCTTCCCATCAAGACCTTGAGATGCTGAAAGCTAAGGCTGGTTACCACAACAAGACCATAGCTAAAGCCACTGCATAAAAAAAAAGACAAAATATTCTTGAATTCATATTAATGCATTAATGAATATTTTCTCCTTTTTTTCATTTTTCTGTGCAATTTCTCATTTCCTGTTAAGATAATGAAAAAATTTACAAGAATAAAACGTTTTTATAATTGGAACATCCATTTTAGACAAAGTTTTTGCGAGATCCAGCTTTTAACCAAAAAGCATTGTTTTTCTCTCATAAATATTAAGGTAAATGTTAAACCTTCCAGGGGCACCCCCTAAATATTAATTGAATAGCACGATATTTGGTGATCATTGTTTTTATACCTAATGGAACAAAAATTGGTGATAGAGTGAAACTTCAATTTTTGGGGTGAAAAACACCCTACTCCACATGCTTGTACAAACTGTTGGAGGTGGAGCATGCCAACTAGGGGACAGCGATGCTGGAAGGGCAAAGACCCTTAGAGCACCCAGGTTGGAGAGATGATCTCCTATCTGGAGGTTCTACCTATCAAATGCCGCCTTTGACTCAACAGCATAAAAGCATCAGTAAATCTCTGATATATGGGCCTGGTGTACACAGCAGAGATATCGCATAGAGATCTGGAGTTAATGATAGGGCAAGGAGAACACCTCACTCTCACAGTAAAGGCTGTTGATGAGAGAAGTACACAAGGCTCCACTCAAGACAAACTCCGAGGTTGCGAATGGGGTTCAGCATTCTAAGGGCTGAGGAGTAAATTTGGCAAACATAGTCCAATTTGGAATGGACAAGAGCAGTATTTAGTGACCACAGTGTTTGACGATCACTGCTCCACGATGTGTGGGAGAGCAGTTTCAAAAGGTCTAGAGCCCACAAACAGCCCATTCGAATATGGCGTAGGTGAGGTAAAAAGGATAGCTTGGGACAAAGATTTATGCCCAGAAACCGAAACTCATAGACAAACCCAAAATATCTACACCTTGTAGGTAGATATGTGGCGGAACAAGAGCCCCTCTACCACAGTCGAAATACATTGCCTTAGTTTTGTTCATGGAAAAGTGGAATCCCCTAAGTTATGCACTTTTCAAAAACACATTGACTGCCAGTTGCAGCCAACACGCTGCTGATGGGAGGCGAGGCGAGGAACAGTATAGTGCCAAGCCATCGACGTATAAGGTCGCCGATACACCCTCTGGGAGAGAGGAAATGATATCATTGATTGCAAGGTCTGAGTAGGTGTCTCCAAAACGCACCATATGGATAGAAATGCTATAATCTTTTAAAAGGGAGCAAAAGACTTCTCATACCCCAAAATATAGCTGCTTTAAGACGCCGTATCTCCACGTTGTATCGTAGGCTTTCTCAATGTCGAAAAATATGGCCAAGACTTGGTGCTTTAACGAGAGCTTTCCGGACCGATCCTTGGGAAGGTACTAAGAGGTCAAGGGTACTATGACCCTTGCGAAAAACGAACTGAAATGGAGACACTAAGTGATTGGTTTCTAGGAACCAGTTCAGGTGCACCATCTTCTCTAGCAACTCACTAAGACAGCTGGTACAAGCTATAGGGCGGCGGTAGTAATCTGCATCCAACCCATTCCTGCCTGGTTTGACAAAGGAAAGGACAATCCCAACGCGCCATGATGATGGGTAAAAACCCTTCACCTATATAAGTTTGTACAAGTAAAGTAAAAAAATAACAGTGTAGATCGAGGTGCCGAATCATATCAAAATGGATCTTGTCAAGGCCAGAAGCTGGACTGCAAAGGGACAATGCAGTGCGCAACTCTTGGATGGAGAATAGGGCATTATACAGAAGGTTAGATTTTGTTGTAAAATTGAGAGGATGAGACTCTTTAGTTTGATTTATATGCTAGAAGTGGTCGGCCAAGGCATTGCTGACCACCAGGCTGACATTGACTAAGGATGCCTGTAAGTTGAGAGTGGGGGTATTATGACTAGCATAACAACCCGGTATCTTTGTTGTAGGGGTCATAAAGGAAATTGATGAAACGTAGCGGTGCCATGAAGTTCAGCGAGTCTGACAAAAGGTTCTTTGGCAAAACGCCCGAGCTCAGTTTCGGTCAACCTTATTGTGCAAGGTTGGGTTGTGACGGAATCAGGTATGAGCTAACTTGTAGTTTTTGACAGCCGTTGCACACACTGAGGTCTACCAGGGCACGGTTAAGTGACCCATTATGGGTTGCCTCCGTGGAATGGTCTGTGTGGCCGCGTTGTAGATAATCGCTGTGAAGTACGCCATTGCCATGTCCACGCCATTGAAGGTCCCCAAGGAGGCACTTGTGAAAGATGCCTCTCGGAAACCTTCCCAATCGGCATGGCCTAAGTTCCACTTGAGAGGCATGGTTGTATGAGGGCTAGGATGAACGGCTAACAAGACAATATGGAAGTGGTCACTCCCATCAAGGTCAGCAAGAGCTGACCATCAAAAATCATTGAGGCAATCCGGGAAACAGAGAGACAGGTCAACACAACTAAAAGAATCCGTCTGGACATGATAAGAGGTACAATTGCTGGTGTTTAAAATGCAAAGAAAGTCAGATAATAAAAGACTCTAAAACACTGCCTTTGGCATTCGGGGATATCATCCCAATATGGGTGACGGGCATTAAAATCTCTGAGTAGTAAAAATGGGAAAAAGTAAGATGGTGTCAACTTTGGTGTATGAGCATGAGACTATGGTATGGAAGAAGGAAAGATCCTGAGTGAGAGCATAGCAAATAAAGAGCTTGAGAGGGATGTTTGGTGTGGAAAAGATGGATAGATGAGGAATCAATGAGCAAGAGGTGTATGTACAGAGTGCAGTGGGTAATTTGTGGTAGTTGACAACTCTGAATTTCATGCATGTGTGTTGTCTGGTGTCGGTTCACTCTTCTGCCTATCATAGTAGAAAAGGCAAAACTGTGCTGCTTGGGAGCCCCTTTGCAAAAATCTCTAAGTGTTCAGGTGTTGATCAGAGGATCAGGGTAGTTGGATCAGTCAGGCTGTGATTATGAGAGTACAGAGGCACGGAAACCTCACTCTAAGTGATCTGATAGGAAAAGAACCACCAAATTTGTCACAGAGATACAAGTCATCATTGACAATTATCCCAACAAATTCAATGAGGTTCATAGCTGGGAAAAAGGGAGTGTCAGCCCCTCTCATCAGGCGCATGAGGACATCTACTCAGACAAGATGAGAAAAGGCCAGCTCTGTTGCAGAAGATGAAGAACAAGCGGAAGGAATATGCTGCAAAGCTTGTTAACAAACTAGGGCATTCCTTAAGTTGGCACACTTTGGTTCTTCTTAGATGAGAAGGATTTCTGCCAATACCAAACAGGTAGTGAACTGGCAAAACAACCACTGGCTTGCTGTGTCCTCCAAAGATGTACCATAGAGTGCTGAAGATAAAGTTCTGTCAACATCATTATGTTTGGGATGGTCAACAGCGAGGACAAACGTTATTGCCCCCGTTTATCCTCCCGGAAGAGTTGGTGTTACCCTGGATCCAAGAGGTCCCAGATGGAAAGCCAATACGTATGGAAGCAGGACCTGGCATCATGCCAAACAAGCAGAAGGACCCAGTCTTGGCTGTTAGAAAGTTGATTGAATAAAATGAATAGTACAGCAATCCTTCGAGTCTTTAACATATAACTTTGGTAAATATATCTATAAATGAAATGATATTTTCTTTTAAATTATAATTAGGCAACAAATAACACACCACACTCTGTACACTTATTACGAAGCTCTCAACAGAGGACAGAATGATACGTTTGGATGAAGTTAGACACATTTTTATTGTTTTAACATAAATGTGAGTGTTCAAATTGTAATATTAATCAATGTTGCCACCATTGGCTTCAAGCAGTCCCGCAGAGCACTGAAAGCTGCAAATGAGGTGATTGTGGTCGGACGGCTAAGGTGGCCCAAAGTCCTTTGACCACAACCACTCTTGCACAGTCTTGGCTGAGGTACTGTCCTACTGAAAGACTTACTCCACCGTCTTTGTGTTCTTTCTCATTCAGGGGACTTTTGTGTAATAAGCCGTGAACCACACCAGCAGCATCTTGTTGCTATTTTAAGACATGATGACTAGCATCATCAAGGAGGTTGGATGCTTGGTTGTGCACATGTAGCTCAGAGATATTTTGGCTGAAGCTTACCATGCAGTCATTCTGGTTGCTGATGACTGGATCTAGTATGGAGGTTCTTTCATCCTAAAAAAAATGAGAATTTGATTGCCATCACTTTCAAGTCATTGAGAAGGTGACAATACCTTTTCCAACATTGTTCTCCCATACAGTCAGTGAACAGAGGCCTTTCCACGCATCTCAAGCTCTTGTCACCCTCCTCCTTGATGTCTTTGAACATCGTGGCCACTGAGATGTTCTTCCTCTTCGTGAGCATTGTCAATTTGAGCTTCTGATCACTTTCAAAGACCTTTCTTACAGTTATACGGTTAACCACTTGAGGTTTGCCTGAACCAGGTCGATCTTTGAGGCTTTCTCCATTCTTGGGACTCTCCGCGGCTCTGTGGAAGGAGATCCGGCTGACGTGGAGACGCTTAGCAATGTCTATCTTGTGGTCCACTTACAGGTGAGCAGAGATCTTGATTCTTTTCACTTCCACCTTAATACACCTGCACACAATGGAAGGAGACATTTTACTGACACTACTGGAAAAGTATCACTTTTAGTTTGTTTGACAGAACTTTTTCTATCACACATAAACCACTGGAAAGAAAAAACACTCCCCATCTTGAGTATGTAAATATGAGTAGTCACATAGGGAACACATAGTCCATGTTGGGGTATGTGGATATGACTGCTTGATTAGTGAATACAAATCTTCCAGGGTTTCATTAGGTGAAGATGGGAATGGAATGAAAGCAGTGATGTTTGACATGGAAGACATGGTGCCAAGGACCCTTTTGCCTTTGGATTGACATTGGGTGAGATTTTTTTTCCTTTTATATAGATTTTGTATAATCTTTTTGATGATTAAGATCATTTTGATGCATTTTGTGGAAGAAAAAAAAGAAAACATTTTAATGTTGGAGAAAGGAATTTTCCATTCTTTATGATGATTTTTTTATTCCTATAGCTCTTCCTGCACATTTTTCAGCACCTTGCTGGAGCTTGAAAACTGTTGAGTATCATCATCACCAGTTTTCTAACTTAACTTTATTTTTCCTGTATAAGTGCAGAGATTCTTTTACAGATTTTTGAATTTGAAAATCTGTAAAACTAAAATATAGGGGGGAAAAAATGGGGGGTAGGGGGGTGAATAATTTTTTTTATATTCTATTAAAAATTACTAAAATGCATCGGATGATAAAGGATAAAAAAAAATCACTTTACCTTAAATAAAAGTAATTTACAAAATAAAAATCTTTTAAGTCATAAGTATCAACGTGTGGCAATCCTTATCAAGAAAAAAAAAAATAAAGCTGAATGTCTAACTGTCATGAAGTTTTGAAATGTGCCATTTATTTAAACTCAGGCTTGAAAGAGCATTCAAGTAAAACTCATGCAGGTGATTATGAAGGCAAAGGTCACTCTTTTAATAAGATTAGGCAAACTTTGGAACAATTTTTGTCTAAAAAATCTCTTGATGATGGAATGAGCAGGTTTAGTTTTAGAGAAATTGCCCCAAGTGAATTTATATAATAAAGCAATGATTAAATAAACTGGAGTAAAAAATTTGATTTGGAATTATGAAGCCAGGAGAAATGAGTCAGCCAAATTAAAGCAGGATTTCATTAATAGCTTTCATTTGATAAGGATCCATTCCCCTCAGAATATCAAGATCTAAAATGTTAAACTATAAGAGCCCCCCCCCCCCTGGTTTAAAGGGCTCATTCAGTGTTTATTATCTGGCATTATTGTGGGTGTTACAACAGTTTTAACCAAATTTGACAATACAAATTACTTCATTAATTGTCTCTCAACCAAGAAATTGATCTATGTATAATATTTGATTAAAAATCAATTTGAATTAATGGCCTTTGATTCTGCTCAAACCGTTCATAATTTCAGATATTGAGGAGTTTCAGTGAGGTAATTAGAAAAAAAAAGGAAGATTTAAAATTTTTAGAAAATTACCATTGAACCATTACACTGTTCAACACACATTTTTCATCAGACCTTATATACTTTTCTAAATGCATTTTCCATGCTGAATCTGAATCTGCCTTCGGTTTTTCTATATAGCACATACCATTTTTAAGATATGCCAAATATTCAGAATGGCCACCTGCGATTATAAAATGTAGTATATTACTGGTATTGCTCTATTGCATGCATCATTATTGTACTACTAAGATGAACAAACTAGACACTTTGTGAGTTTTTGCTGGTTAAAGGGGTATAGAGAAGAATTCATTTACATTTGTAACCTGCATGCATATTTTTGCGCAATTATTTATAATTCTGTTTTATGCTTTCAGGTTCCTCATGTGATGCGCATCTTCTGCGTTGATCATAAGAGGCTTCCAAATATTTTTCACAAAGCAGTAACAATGCCTCGAGAGTGCAAAAATCATCCAGATAAATTCTGCTATGTTTGTGGGCATTTTACAACAAAATCTCAGCAGTGTACTCTCACAAATGATATAAAGAAAATGTACAAACTCTACTTTGGTTGCCTTCTGGGTGACCAAGATAAAGCATGGGCACCACACCAAATTTGTACTTCCTGCTTTAATGGATTAACAAAAAGAAAGCTTCAATGCCCTTTGCTGTTCGGATGATATGGAGAGAGCCCAGATATCATCTTGAATATTGCTATTTCTGCAGTGCGACCACAAAAAGGGTTTCTGCAAAGAACAAGCACAAATTGTTTATCCAATCATGGATTCGGCGCGCCGACCAGTTCCACATGATGTATCTTTGCCAATTCCAGTTCCACTTGATGATAGCAGTACTGAAGGTGCATGCACATTAGATGCGGATGTTGAATATGAGGATGCTAACTCTTAGCCAAAGTTATTTACTCAGGAAGATTTGAATGATCTTGAGAGATGTCACTGTCAAAGGAGAAAGCAGAACTTCTAGCAGAGGAAAAATTCTTACTCAAGAAAAATGTGCATGTGAGTTACCTTAGAAAGCATAATCGTGATTTAACTTCATTCTTCACAGTTAAAGGACCTCTCTACTACTGCCATGATATAAATGGATTGTTCGAAGCCTTGTCAAGACATATGAGGCATCTCTTTATTGATGCTTCAAAGATAAGTCTGAAAGCTGTCCTCTTACACAATGGCAATATAAAGCCCTTTATTCCTAATGGCCATTCTGTCCACCTTAAGGAGACATATGACAATATGGATATTCTTCTTAAAGCCATAAAATACCAAGCCCATGAGTGGTACATCTGTGGTGATCTAAAGGTCATAGGCATGCTAATGCTTATGCAAGGAGGATTCACGAAGTACTGCTGCTTCCTCTGCTCGTGGAATAGCCATGCTACTGCAAAACAAGCGTGACTGGCCACTTCGATCTACATATGAGCCTGGTATAAGCAGTGTTCAGTCTGCCCCCCCCTGGTAGAGCCTCAGAAAATATATCTGCCACCTCTTCATTTAAAACTAGGTCTAATGAAAAACTTTGTGAAAGTAATGGCTAAGGACAATTCTCAGTGATTCCAATATCTGTGCAAAAAATTTCTACAACTGAGCATGGCAAAACTAAAAGAAGGCATATTTGTGGGACCACAAATGAGGGAGGTTTTAGCAGACCCTGACTTTGAGAAGACCCTCACTCCTCTTGAACTAAATGCATGGCTAGACTTCAAGTGGTTATGTGCAAACTTTCAGGGCATCAACAAGTCACCTACATACAGAGATGGCGTGGAAAACCTTCTTCAATCTTATAAATAAATGGGATGCCGTATGTCACTTAAAATCCATTTCCTGCATTCACACCTAGAATTTTTCCCAGAAAATCTTGGAACTGTAGGTGATGAGCAAGGTGAAGGTTTCCACCAGGATATCAAGACCATGGAAACTCACTAGCAAGGATTTTGGAATGAGAGCATGATGGGAAATCATTGTTGGATGTTGTATCGTGATAATTCTGAGAAAAAATTCAAACGCAAATCCCATACACAACGTTTATGAATTCGAGTTTTGACTTATTAGCCCTTCAATCATTGTTTACAATTCTTATACATGCAATATAAGTACCATTAACTTTATGATGTTTGTGGAATAAACAAAACATGGCTATTTATCTTTATCATATGTTTACGACTAAAGAGAATGATAAATTTTAGAATTTCTATATGATAAATGCATCATTTTGTGTCAGTTCTACTTGTCAATGCACATGGAGATATACAGAAGGCAATTTCTTTCTAGCACTGGCGCTATGCAACCATATATCACCAGTTTCGGCAAGGAAATCAGAGTAAAACACTACATTCTATCAGTGACGGTGGTCATATTGCATTTTTGAATATCTCGAAAACCTGATGTGCTAAAGAAACACTGTCAGATTTGAAATCAGCAAGAAAAATGCCATGAGAAAAGTTTGTTCAGGTCTCTGATGATTAGAAAAGGTTCAAATTTGTTGGCCAGTATTATTATCTAAAGTAATTATTAAAGCTAATTGATAGGAAAAGAAATAATAATTGTACTTAATATCTGGACAAGCTGGAATGCACCACTATTGCCCTAATTTCATTGAATTGCAAAATTACTGAGAAGTTGTGGAATTGCAAAAGTGATTTCTGACAAAGAATCAACATCTTTAGAAGCTTTCATCAATGTAGTAGAACTAAGTACTTGTGTCATCTGTCCCTCGAATCATGGATGAGATCCCATGACTGGTACAGTAGGGAAGGAGGGAGGGGAGATGTCTGGGTGGTATTCTGCGTTTTGACACCAACCAGTAATATGAAGCCCATTCATGGGTGAGTGAAGGGCACTCATTCTGCAGCATGGGTATGAATAGCCAGCATAAGGGGCACTAGTACATCACAGAAGTGGAATGCAGACTAATTTTTTTTTTTTTTTAGGAGCATGAATAACACCATAAGGCATACTGGTATACCAATGGCAAGGGTCCAGAATGGAGGAGAGAGAGCTAGGGTGGAGTGTGCTGTGAACATGGGAAGAAAAATGATAGCAGTGTTGTGATTAGCTTGCCCAGGCAGGGAGTCACTTCAGTGTATCCACCAATGGACAATCAGCTTGTGAAGCTGTGGAAAGTTGTGTCCATCCTGTGGAATTGAACCTGTGCCTCAACAATGTTGAAAGGAGAAAATCCAATGAAATTCTCTAACAAAATGATGACAGCAACACAACCATGGCCTCCAAATTAAAAGCTGTCAAATTTCTTGTGCTGATGACATCCTTCCGACCTCTAATGAGGTTAAGGGGGGATGCTTTGATTCTACAACATGCGTTGAAGGTCCTGCCAGTTACCACAATTAATTGGGGCCACACCTCTTATGAAGCTGTCCTGCGGAGCCAGGTTAGAGTGGAGGGATTTTTATAGCAGCCCCTTGTGCTAGTGGTCCATGCAACAGCTAGGAAGTGGAAGTTCTTGCGCATCTTAATCTCACGTGGAATAATAGATGTAAGTGGGGTGGCCCCGCCATTACAGGGTTGCATCATCCCAGTAAGGTGGTTGTTATATCCACTTGTGAATGATGTGACCACTCTTGTTTATTCTTGCCCTACGAGGCGGTGGCTACAGTTCCAAAACCACAGCATTATCCCATCTGCTTACAATGAATTAATTAAAGCTCTATGAAGGGGAGCGCACCTCACTTATCTCGTGTGGAACCAGAGAGTATTTTCTTCTCCTTTGTTACAAATATGCATTCATGATTGTAGCCATGAGAGAGATTTGTACTTTTTAATATCATACTTCTCTAATACTAAAAAATAAATAAAAGTGTTGCCAAACTAGTGGCTAAAAATGATTATATATTTTTCTTTATTATACATAAAGTATTTTTATTTCACAATTTCTACACAAATTTTAAATAGTAACAAAAATAAGACAAAAGAGTGGTAACAACAACTTACTGTGGGCATTTTCAAGCCCTATTGTCTTATCAAGTATCCAATGCTTGTTTGGGCATTTTTATGGGGCCCAAATTAACTAGTTTTTCTTTTTAATCCTAAAACTGCTAGCTAAACTGGCTCATTCAAGACTGCTCTATCTATCAGTGATACAAGCTAGTTTTTAAAATTAGCCTCCCTAGTTGTTGGTTTTTTCTATTTCACCTTATGAGTTGTGATATTGAAATGGTAGTAAATTAAGGCCTGGAAGAATTATTTGGGGTTGGAGACAAACTGTTTACTGTGTATTTGGTACAAAAATTTTTTTCTGGTTTCAGTTGATAGGTTATACAACTCAGTTTGCTTTTCTTATTTTTAGAGCAACCTTTCCCCTCCCTCCATGTGGATATTAATCTTTATTAATACTTTTATTCATTTCTCAAGATTAAATTTAATAAAATATTTCTGCACATGGCTTGAAACATGAAATCTCCCCTACTTGATTTTCAAAGAAGACTGGTTGTTAGTCTATGTGGGGATGGGTATCTAAGTGAGAAATTAAGGAATTACACATGTTGTGGGGAAAATAGTAATAAAATCTAATGAAAAGAAATCACAATTTGGTCAATTGGTGTGTGCTGCTGACACTGAATATTGGATTGTTCAAAGATCTGTTGAGAACCACAACCATCTAAAACAATTCACAAGTATGCCTCAAACCGGGACTAGAGGAGCAGTCAACTACCCAATAGGAGCTTGATCCATCAAAATAATTATAATGCCAAACATCTGGACTCAATAGTTAAGAGGAATGAATAAAATGATATACACAAGGTGCCAAACCATCATTACCAGTGCACATGAACATGGGCCTGGAAATAATTACTCATCCAAGAGTTTGATATAAATCCGACCCAAACAAGAAAATGCTGCCCTATCTGTTTGGGATGCCACTTAGAACAATGATTACACTTAGTTGACTGATAGTAACACCAATTCGCCAAAATATATCTCAATACTGGAATAAGGAATTATTCAGAACTACCCATGACAAAAAATGAACAAACTTTCAAGACAACTTCCTTGGCTAAGGCAGCCCCCCCTCCCCCACCTCCTGTCCCCACATAAACCCCTGAAAAAATATGTAGGTAACACCTCATAACCCATTTTAAACAATGGACTTATTGATTCACTAATGGCAAAAGCCAAAAATACCTTAGGCTACAACTTTATAGGTGGTCATTAATCTAGGCTGAGGCGAGTTTCTTATTTAGAAGCAAAACAAAACTAAACCTTAATTGTTACAACAAAATCTGGGTCTATTTACTTTTGCAAGCATATGGTTCATTCTCTGAGGCAAGTTGCGAGGTTGTTAGTTCTGAAGAGGGTTGTCATGTCTCCTATGTTCAAAAGATGTGGACTGAGTTCTTTCCCTGCTGGATTTGTGCAGGGTTTCTATATTCTTCTGAGCTTACACAGAATGAAGTAAGGTTGGATGAGCTTTGCATGCTTGCAGAAGGTGATGGTGATATGAGGAATTTGGAGTTGGGTGTGCTTGGTGAATGTGTGAGGTTGAGTGGGTGAATGGGGACGGTTCATAGATATATTTAAAGGCTGAATGCATCCTCCAATTTGTTCTCTATATAGAGTGCTCTTCTCTAATGAAGAATGCAATACAAGATGGTAATAAAATATTAGGCCACCAAACATGGAGTTGTTAGCAAACCAACTATTTCACTCTCTAGATGGCTTAAGTTAATAGTACCTTGTCTTCACATCAGTTTAAGCCTTACCCCCATTTAAGTAAATTAGAGCACTTTTGATCCTGGCTAATCCTTAATAAGCAAAGCAATCTCTCTTTACCTCTTTTTTTTTGGAGAATCTTTCATCTATTTTTTCTTGCTCTTTCAGGTGGGTTTTTTTCACTCTAAAGTTCTTATGATAAGGAGGCAGCTACAAAAGAGTCAGTTATGCAAGATGTTCTCTCTGCAATTTATGTAGTTTAGTAATGTGCAACATAACCGGTTACCCAATGTAGTTTTGCATGTTTTTCAAATATAACAATTCTTACTATTAGTACTGTGATTGAACTAAGATAGGCCTATTATTATTATGTTGAATGCTGGATAGAGCCTTGGCCAGAAATGCATTCCTTTGTGGTAAGTGAGGATTTTCTTGTTTATATATCCTTTTTCTCCATTTTGTACTAAGATCAGTTGACACTTTCAATGCCATAACTGATTAAAGGTATAATGCTGTTATTTTGATTTGGGGAGGCTTATGTTTGCTCTACAAATCTTTGCTGTCTGAAGAAATATTTATCTATGATCTTCCTCACTAGTTAAGGGGATCTGTTTTCTTATTTTCTCCGATCATGATATTTGCATGTTTAACCTGATACTAATCTTAGCATGATTCTGTCCATGTAGTGAGATAGTTTTGCAGTGCACTTGTTTGCTTGCATTTAGTGTGCATCTGTCATTTATCAAGGCCCCATTTCATTTCACCCCAGTCATTTGGTGTGTGCAGAATGTTTTCTAGGTGTTTTTTTTTTCTCTGCAAATCATTAATACAAATAAGGCCATTAAGTTTCATGAGTTTATTGGTAAGGTATATTCTGCAGGTTAATCAAGTTAAGCAAGTCACTATGAGTTCTTAAATGTTTCTGAAGACCAGCATTTTGATTTGCTCCATATGGGCAGAATCTGCATTTATAAGGTTTCTCAGGCAAGTGAGTTCTCTTATGTTGTTGAAGATGACTCTTTTGAGCTGCCTGATAAGGGCAGTCATCACATTTGTAAGGTTTTTCACTAGTGTGTGTTCTCAAATGTTGCTGGAGATGACCCTTTTGAGCTGCCTGATAGGGGCAGATCCTACATTTGAAGGGCTTCTCGCCAGCTTGGACTAGAATTTTAGCATTAGTGTGGGTTCTTATATGAATCTCAATTTCAACTTTTTCAAAGGTTTCAAAAGGACACTCACTGCATATGAATGGCCTTCTGTTAGTATGAGTTCTTGAATGCCTCTGAAGATTGCTTTGTTCTGATGCTCTATATGGACAAAAACTGCATTTGTATGGCTTCTCACCAGTGTGAATTCTTAAATGGGCCCGAAGATTGCTCCTTTGTGCAGCCTGATAAGGACAGATAGTACATTTATAAGGTTTCTCACCAGTGTGAATTCTTAAATGTTCCTGAAGATGGCACCGTTGGGCTGCTTGATAAGGACAGATCATGCATTTATATGGCTTCAGACCAGTATGAGTGCTTAAATGCCTCTGAAGATGACTTTTACGCACAGCACGATAGGAGCAGAACTCACATTTGAAAGGCTTCTCCCCAGTGTGGGTTCTCAAATGAATCATTAAGTTACACCTCTCCCTTGCTTGATAAGGGCAATAAGTGCATTTATATTTCTTCTCATCACTGCAAGGCTTTTCTCGTTTTACACGAGTCTTTCTTTGCTTAGGTGGAGACTGTGTGTCATCTGAATGGGAGATACTTCTTTCTTCATTACTTGGAGGTGAACATTTGATCTGAAAGTACATTACTTCCTGTAGTCATATTAAAATATTTTAATTCTACTATAACATATACTTGCATGAATATATTAATCCCTGAAGGAAAGAAATTATTAAAATAATAAAGCTATAATTGAGGACATTAATTTTTGTAAAATTCATTAGCACCCCACCTATCCCTGCCCCCTTGAGACGAGGTACCTGACTAGATATTAGTTTCATTATATTTTGAAGTAAAGTCTATATACCAATTTTATTAATTTCTAAGCAATCAAAATTGATCACTACCTTTTAAGAAGACGTAGTTAATACTTGATAAAAAAAGGCTGTAAATAACTTGCTGAAACTGTGATTTATAACCCTTTATAAGCTTTTGGCAGCATTTTGGAGGATATCCCCCCAGTATTGTGGGCAGGGGTTTCTAATTCAGTTAAGTCCATGGGCTTGTGCCAGTTAATGGCTATTTTCAAATCCCACCCTAGATTTTAAATGAGATTTAGGTCTGGTGACTGGGATGGCCATTCAAACATGTTCTATGCCTTCATCTTCAGTCCCTCCTTTGTGGATTTTTATGTTTTGTATCATTATCCCGTGTGTGTCTAATTGCATTGGAACTTCAATTTCCTGGTACTGGAGCAAAGCTAGTGTTCCAGATGCGCAGTGAAGTTTTCCACTTCTTGAGGCAGCAAAACACCCCTAGAACATGATGGATCCACTGCCATGCTTCAGAGTTGGATGAGTGTACTTTTCCATATACAGTTCATTCTTCCATTTCTAAAAGTATCGCTGCTGGTCTATTGCCTTAAAAAACTCCCATTTTGTTTCATCAGTCCAGAGAACCTTCTCCCACTACTTGACTGGCTTGTGGAGTGCTGCTGTAAATAATTGTGCTTAGCAATGTATCTCAGACTTCATGCATAGAACCCTTGTCGGCAGTGTAGAATAGGCCTTATTGTAGCAAGCAAAATCTCCTTATCAGCAGCTGAAAGGTCATACTGTAGATCTTTGATAGTCAGGCAAGGGTTTTTTTAATCTTTCTCCTCATAAAGCATATGGTAGCTGGGGAGAACACCATCTTTCTCCCTTTTCTATGTAGAGATTCCACTGTACCTGTAGCTTTATACTTACATACATGTTTGTAATGGTATTGTCTAAGTATTCAACATGTTTGCTATTTTCTTGTATCAATTTACTTGCTTTGTAAGTGAATAATATCTTCTCTAGTCTTCTTGGGCAATTGTTCTCTGCTATCTTTAGTGACGTTTGTATGAATGATGCATACTAAATGCATGTATGGAAAACATATTGCTTCAGATATGTGTTGACCTTGGATGTGGCGATAGTCAACTTGACTCAATAGCCATAAAAAATAAGCAATATCTTACCGGAGTGTGGATAATTTTGACAGAGGTAATTAATAAAATTGGTATAGGTTCAAATATAATCAAACTAAATTTTCTTTAATAAAGTATTAAATGTCATCTTTTGTGTTTAGGTTATCTAGAAACTGAATAAATATATATATATATATATATATATATATATATATATATATATATATATATATATATCCTACCAATTTCATTAAGATTGAGGGTATGTGAAAAGTTTTGATTACAAATATTTAGTTCTCATCTGGACCTAGTAGGGAGGAGAAGGGCAGAAGAATGGTAGTACAAGTTTTTTTTTCTTTTATCATTTTTCAAGGATTTTGAATCCTTTGAAGAGGGCATTGTTGTAAATGGTAAAAGGACAATGATCAAATTAGATGTGTAAATATGTATTCTGCTGTGAGTGTCAGGAATTCTTGGATGCTGCACCATGAGCAGATAAACACCCAGGATTAAGAAACCACTCATTCTATTAGTGGAATTTGAGAGTTTAAAGTGCAGGTTAATTAGAGGGGCATTGGGAAGAGGGCAGATGAGGGGATGGGGGAGGGGGACAATGAGAATTAAAAGGGCTCAAAAAGATTATTATTAAGAGGGTCCCACCTTGTGACTGCAACCATGGGTGTAAGATGAAAAATTAATCTTTAGCCTAATCTTAACAATTACAGTTACAACCAATAGACAAACAAAAATGTCTGATGAGGGCGCCCGCTCTGTCTATGGCCCCAGCACAAACTAAAAAAACTCAAAATCGGCTATGCATTAACCCATCCTGAGAGGAAGGGGCAAGCAGTAGCGACGCCACTCACCCAAGCACTAGGATGGGAAACATGTTAAGAGCCCCAGACTGGGACATTTGACAAGTCCTGAAAAGGAGGGTATATAAGAGGGCCTCCAGTAAGAAAGAAAGGGCCTAAAAAGAGAAGGAAGGTATACAAGGGCTCCTAGTGAGAAAGAAAGGGCCTAAAAAGAGAAAGAAGATATATGAGGGCCCTCAGTGAAAAAGGGCCTAAAAAGAGAAGGAAGATATATGAGGGCTCTCAGTGAGAAAGAAAGGGCCTAAAAGTAGAAGGAAGATATATGAGCGCCCCCACTGAGAAAGGGCCTAAAAGAGAAGGAAGATATACAAGGGCCCTAATGAGAAAGAAAAGGCCTAAAAAGACAAGGAAGATATACAGGGCCCTAATGAGAAAGGTCTAAAAAGAGAAGATATATGAGGGCTCTAGTGAAAAAAAAGGTCTATAAAATAGTAGATATGAAGTGCCCAGCACAAAAAATAAGTATAGATAGGTCTTCGGTAAGAAATTAAAGGCCTAAAAATATATATATATATATATATAGGTGGGGTTCAGCCAGTAAGAAAAAAAAGCCCCCCTGACCCCATCCCCAATTACAGATAGAGATAGTAGGTGACCAGTGAGAAAAAAAAAGGACTTAAAAACCTACAGATATGAGATTCCCAGTTGGAAATAAAAGTCTTAAATAAATAATGAATGCAGATAAGTCTCTAGCAATAAATAAAAGACAAAAAAAGGATAGATCCTGAGTGAAGAATTAAAGTCCTCAAATCAGTGGATTAAAACACCCACCAACTTATTAAAATTTAAAAAATGAGTAGCAGCTCCACCATAGCAATTTGCCAGCTCAGTTCTATAGAAAATGGCAAAATTGTAGGATGTAAAATATTTTTAGCCATTTAATACTGATCAATCACCACTGAGCCCCAATAGCATATAGCAGACCTTGTTGCACCCACCCAAATTAAGACCTCTTTCAGGTACTAAGACTCCCTGATATGGATTAACTTTAATCAAAGAAGTAATAGTGAAAGGATATTTTCAGTTGGCCAGTCTGTAGGCAGAATTAAGGTGTTGAAGATACTTGACTGCAGCATGACAAGAGGGTAAAATTGAGGAAAAAGATTGCATGCTTTGGGAGAGGGGTGGGTGGTGGTGGTGGCATTTTTAGAGACAAAGTTCAGGTATCTTTCACTATATGACTGTTTTGATGGCTTGGAAAAGAAATCTAATTTGTGTCATGGGCATTTTTTTTTCTCACACAAGCAACCCTTTTCTTTTATACAAAAGTATAATTTTCCCCCCAATTTTCCCCAAGTTTCAGATGAGGTGGGCAAAACATTGCTCAACTCTCTCAAAGGGTAAACTGGAAGCGAGTCCCAATGTACCATCCCTACTAACTTGAACTTGGGCTACTACATTAATATTCCTCTCTATTGACTTAAAAATCATGGGGAAAAAATGTATTTTTGTATAAAAGAATAGAGTTGCTTGTGTGATTTTTCCCCAGTACCGGATAGTGACTAGTGGCCACTGCTCTCCAGACTCTGAGAAAAGCAGGAAAGTTTTCTCAGACTGATACATTCTCACAGGAAATGGCATATATTCTAGCTTTGAGCAACAGCCCCTTAATAGCCAATCCCCATCCTATCCCATTCTCTTAGCCACAAATCATATAAACCAACTAATAATCTGATATATTTTGGAGGGACAAGGCAAAGGAGAACAAAATAAGGGAGGAAAATATGGTTAAAAAGTGGTCTTTTTTTTTTATCCTTCATGACATCTTCCCTTGAGACAGGGTAACAAATACCAGGGAAAGGAGATTATTGAATGAGAGCACCAAGGAAACTGGCCATTCTGGGATCCACCATGTGTGACAAACTTCAAATGAGTATACCTTTGGAGTTTGTCGCACATGGTGGATCCCAGATAGATTTAGATGAGACCTAGTCTTCCCTTCCTTTGGAGAGGGTGCTCAGACAGAGGTGGAGACAACACAGAGGGATCCACTTGAAAGCAGCTCCCAGAAAGGAAGGTGTATGGGAAACCACATTACCCCGACTCATGAAAGGTGGAGTGATCTTAATCAGAAATATCCTTTTCATACCCATTTTGGTAGCTTTAAATTTGAGTTTTCTAGCTTAAAAAAATCTGTATAAACTAACATAAATAAAATAGAGTAGATTTTTTTTCAGTCACTTTTTTCCTTAATGGGTAGATGCTGATTATTTTTGCTTGCCACAAGGCATTTGCATAAATCCCATTCCAGGTTCACATGAATTGGAGCTCTTACTGATACATGGCTGCAGTATTTTTTGCCTTGCCCAAGTACCAGGCTCAATGCCAGGTGAGAGCAAAGGTCTGAATGGTAGACACCCTATGCTTGCTCGCATGGGGGTAGGTAAATTTCATGTCATTACATACACAGGACCGGTCCCTGGATGGTCGGATGGTCAATACTCGGCTATAGACCAACTGGGGTCACTAATATTTGGCCAGGGTCAGGAGTGGGGTGACTAACAATTGGTCAGTGGTCTTAGGTTATTCGATAATGAAATAGACCAAGAATAATAATGAATTTGTGCTGACTGTTGTTGTTCCCAAAGTATCTGAAGTGGTTTTGTATGTACCATGATAGGATAGAAACACCGAGAGTAGAAAGCTTCTTATATGTTTACATACCATTAATTAATTAATATCTTGCAGGTTCTTTCAGCATTTATTTCATTTTGTGAGTCAAATTGTAAATTCATAAGAAAACAACAACTCCCATTTACAAATATGATTGAAAAGCGGGAAGACAATGGGCAGTATATTCAAAGTGTTGAGCACCAGTGAGAGCAGATCTGAGATTTTAAAGCTATCATATGGCTGAAAGAGCAAGGATCCCCCAGCCCCAATCAATGAAGAGCACAACTCTCATCAAAAAGAAGATGAGGAGTGCCAAAGTGAGCCATGCAACCATTGTTGAAAGATCATCTGAAGCTTGATTTATTCAAGCTAGCTTAAGGCAACCTACATTCAAACCCCACCAAAAAGAAGAATCTAAAGAGCAAAGTGCCTCTCAAATAGCTCCTTGATGACTGGCAGCCTCCAGTTCTGTGGACGGATGAGAAGTTGTTTACTGTCCAGGCCACTCACAACACAGAATGATTGTGTTTAGCCACAAAAAAAAAAAACAAAAACAAAAAAAAACTGAGATTCCAGTTGAACAGGTATATCTTTCAAGACAGAAGCCAGCCTCTGTGTTGGTGTGGGTGGTCGTAACAGCATTAAAAGGTGGGGGGAGGGCGGTAAAAATTGATCAAAATGTTTATTTGAACATGTTGAAGGAGAAAGTCATCCCCATAGATAGGGTGATTTTTTTCGCTAAGAATATTTAATGCCCTCTTTTGCCCTTTGCTGAGAAAAAAAAAACAGACTGAAAAAAGATGGAACTTTTTACAAGAGGAGCAAAAGAAGACCCAAGAAAGAGCACCACTTTTCCTTGGGGCACTGGGGTCAGGAAGGTGTGGCAATACTCCATGTTTCACTTGTCGCTGGGGTATTGCCCCTGCTACGCCCTTGCAGGTCTCCTGGGTGGATATGACCATCAGAAATGCC
Organism: Ceratothoa steindachneri; assembly: GCA_963969495.1. Taxonomy (NCBI): domain Eukaryota; kingdom Metazoa; phylum Arthropoda; class Malacostraca; order Isopoda; family Cymothoidae; genus Ceratothoa; species Ceratothoa steindachneri. The sequence goes on along the minus strand of OZ018333.1, from coordinate 50,975,362 downwards.
AATTTAACCTTTCAACAAGAGTGAGCAACCTCACCAGAGCCCCCCAAAAAAGAAGAAGATTTTAAGGAGTTTGGGTCAAAGGAACTTTGTTATATTTAAACCCCCTGGACTTTCGAGTGTGATGGTCCATACTTGAGCAGAAGGCCTCAAGCAAATCTCAGCTGGAAAAATGCTGAGAGAAAATATGAGGTGAAATCCTGTGTTTCAGTGAGCTCAAGTCCTACCTAAGACTTCATTGTGTCAACAATGATGTCACATTGAATATTATTTACGACATTTTGAAGCACAAATTTTTCTTCCATTTTAGTCTGATATTACAATGTGTTCTGAAAGTAATCAAATAATTCATGTTTTTACCATGTATTATGCAAAACAATGTTGAAAAAAATTCATCGGCAGCTTTTCCATCATTGGATTTCATGATTAAATTTATAATCGGAATTTAATAAAAGGCATCTTTTATAAAGTCATAAAATTCCACTCATGCGAGTACAAAAAAAAGGAAAGAAAATGAATTAAAACTGAGAAACTCTTGTTTGTTTTCCTCAAAAATAAAACATGGAGGGCGTAATGTCATGCGTTGAGCTGGTGATTCAGACGCAAAGATTGGATGCTATGGTTTTATTGCGTGGGTAATGGCTGCCTGGTTAAGATGGGGTGGTATTCATTGAATGAATTTCACACAATACTATGGAGAAATTGTATTTCATAGAAATCAAGTGTATTTTATGAGGCTGCCCTTTGTGTCATTGTGAGAGGTTTATGGGGCTGTTGCGGGTGATTTCTGTGGCAAGGTGGAATGCTTTGTTTTGTCTCTGTTGTAGTGTGCTGAGGTGAGAAGATGGGAGATTTGGTGCCAAGGCCAAGGAGGCAGAGTGTAGACAATGGATTCCTTAAATTGCACACGTGTGCTTCCTGTAGATGCACAAATTGTGTTAATCTTTGTATTACTTTGTTGTGTTTCTTGTGTACCGTCAGAAAATTGTGTGTTTAGTATGACACTGAACATTGTAGATCTTCTATTTATGGAGAATGAATGGAGAGTTTGAGGGGATGATTAGGTGGCTGTTATGAGAGTATTTTTAATATTCTGTTGCAGCATTTGAGGCTTGTAATGTAATTGGCATCACAAAAAAGTACAATGATTGGATTTGGTAAAGGAAGGAAAAGGTTGATAGAGAGTAGAAATCTCAGCAGGATTCCAGTGATTGTGTGTGTGTGTGTGTCCGCAATAGCTTTCTATAGTGCATTATTACACAAATCACACAGACTCCAAAGTACAATCCCTCTGAACTCACTATATAATCACTAAAGAGCAACCAAGCTAATGAACCAGACAACATTTCAAAAACATCCACATAAAATATCTTGGCCCGAGTTATGTAATATCACCCTCCCCACCCACAAATCTAGAAGCATGCTTACATTATCTCCCATCATACAACCAGATATGCCCTCAAACCTACCTATCACCTACAGACGTATCTCGCTCCTCTCAAATATCTCAAAAACACTAGAAAAACTAATCATCAACAGATTTCAACCTATTACACCATTTCTCACACACCGAACCTGGCTTTAGAAAAAAACCCTCCACAACCACACTAATGATCACACACAACTTAGAAGGCTTCAATCATAATTACCACCCATAATGCACAGTTATCGCTGCAATAAACATTGGTAAATAAATCCTTCAACAGTCCCCCGCCATAAATAGTGAGCACAAATGGACCAATAACAAAAAAAGGATAGCAAATCTCTTTTCCAACAGACATGGCCAAGACTTCTTACAGAGGGTGCAGTTCTAAAGGAATAAGCCTACAACAGGCTCCCTCCAAAAGTGCCATCCTCTTCCCTACAATGCTCAGCCTTTTCATGCAAGGCAATCCCCTCCCTTCCCAACACTTCCTAAGCACTATCTAAACATTAATGCAAATTACTTAGCCTTCACATCCCAAGCAGATTCCAGAAACCTAAAAGCTACCTACAAAACTAATTCACTCTAAACAAAATTCCTACTTCCCCATCATAAATCCAGTCACTACCACACATCTTGATCCACAGCTAACCTTTCCCATTCAACTGTAACTATAGAAACTACTCAATGTATCCTAGATCAACATAGGACCTTCACTCACACAAGAATACTTTTACAGTCCAATCTAAACAATACCCTCAGAGGGCTCAAAAACACCAAATTTGGACAAGAGAAACTTTTTGAACAAAGCATAGACAATTCATTCATACCATACTGAACTATGCATCCCTAGCCTGGGCACCTTCCATATCTAATATGCAGAAGATACATCAGTCCACAACAGTCCCCCCCCTCCCCCTGCATCTAAACTGGCTCCACAAAAAAAAATCCACCTCAATACAAACTTTCTCCTGGTCAAGACCAACTAAACATTATAGGGTGGATACAATAAAACTAACGCCCATGGGGCTACAGAAATTTATACAGCTACTCATAGCACCACAATCTTTCCCATCCTGTTTTTGCAGCCCAACATATTGACTCTCTCCTATGTTCTGGGAATATTGGCAATGTTGCAGAAGCATGGAGGGTTTGATGATTGCTAGCTTGTATAAATAGCAGCACTACCCAATACCCAAATATCCCAACAAGGCATCAGCCAAGTGGAAACATGGCTTCTGATTACAGCAAAATTAGGTAGGTTAGTCACAGGATGTATCAAAATTAGGCTATATTTTTTTAGGGGTAAACCTGAAGATTGGCGGCGCGACCGATGGGACCCAAAATATTTTGTCCCTGTTCCAATATGTTTCACCTTTTTTGAGTAAATTCAAGGGGACTGCTCGTCGGGGGAGATATCACTGTGGGAGGACCCCCATACAATAATCCTGAGTTTCAATCCATTTGGGTGGGGGGGTCTGAGGGCTGCCAGTATATAATCATAATTGTTTATAGAATAATGTTCTAACATTTTTATTTAACCATACACGCATGAATATTCATACACGGGTGAACAAAACATAAATGCAACTTAACGTTGTTTCGGCTGAAATAAATACACCTTTTCAGGTGCTCCACCGATCTTCAGGTTTACCTTTTTTTACCTCGCCATGCCCTTTGAGATACCATTGGCTAGGATTCCACTAACATGGGTTCCTACTGAGAATAAAAAAAATCTTAAATGAGATAAAAATCAATAGTAAATCCCATAACAATTTCTATAATTCTTTCCCTAATGGGGACCAGCCTCTGATGCCTTCAAGCTTGGAAGTGACTGATTCTGATCTTTATATATACATATTTCATTATCTGGTCTGGGGGATCTTATTGAGGATGCAAGGGATGGATGGTGCAACTTATTACTAGATGATTGGCACACTATTCTTAAGCTGCAGTGAACCCATTGACTGTATAGTCCCATCCCTGATACTACATCCAATTATTACTAACTACCCTTCCCTCAATTCCACCAATCCAGAATGCAACAAAACATAGCCACTCACTTTACCCTCATAGCATTTCAAAACCAGCCACAAAATTCCCCACCCAACATTCTCCATTCCAAAGCTGCTCTAGATTACTGAATTAGCAGCTTATTCTCTAACAAAGCAGACAAGAATTTTGAAATATGGACTCCACCCTCTCTCACCTTTTTGGCTGAAACCACAGAGTGTGAGAATCGTTTTTTTTAATATCTTAATTAGAAGCAAAGTTATGTATCCACCCCCCTAAAAAAAATATAGATACTCTTATCTCAGTCCCTAATTTACCTAGAAGATTAAATAAAAAGCCATTTGAAAGAAAATTTATAGCTCTTTAAAATTGATCAAGTCAAAATTTTACATATAAACAATATTAAAAAGTTTCAGCCATCTAAATTTTTAAATGGAGGGGGATCCCACAAACTACATGCAAATGGAAAAAATTATTTTTCCAAAAAACTCGCTATCCATTTTGTTTCTTAAAGTGGATAATATCTTTTGTATATTTTATTTGGTCTGTTCACTATACAAGGTTGAATATATTCAACTGTTTAGCACCTTTTATAAAATTGCCTATCAATGTAGGCCATGGAATGAACTGAAATTTGGTGAATAGTATATTTTGTTGACCGTGATGTTTTGAATGCCTTGACAGTCATTAAACTTGGGAATAATTTTATGAAAGAATCTTCATGTACTTGTTAAGGTTTGATCAATCTCAAATCTAGATTGCAATTTCTCTTCAATTGTTGACCTGCCATCAGATAGAATGTAAAAGAATTGAATTTCAGTAAAAAAGCTTAGAGAAACTCTCTTTAGTTGCAGGCCTTTTAACCACACCTCCAATGCCACCACAAGCATTCTTGCCATGATTGGTACTGAAGAAATTCCATTCACAATTCATTCCAAAGTCTAAAAAATGATAGCACAGATTTATGGAAGTTTGTACTTATTTTTGTATTGAGCAACACAACTACCTGAGAAAATGAACTTTGGTGCATTTTGGAAGAATATCATTTATAGCAAGTAAAAATTTAAGAAATGCAGCTATTGAATGGGTCAATGAGTCACTGATAAAGTAAAAACGTTTAAGGTTAAGACAATTTGTGTTCTCATTTTATTAATAAACTACAAAAGGGTGTAGAGTAGCTAGTGTTTGACCAGTGAAAGCTTTGGCTTGCATCTTGTACAACTAAGGAATAATTTTCAGAAAAATCACTACAAATAATGAGTTCTTTGTTGTCCAAATTTCTTTAAGATATTTCAAATATGCTGATTGTGATTTAGAAATATAATGGTGAGATGTTAGGAAGAGAATTTGGGATGAAGAGTGGTGATAAATTCATCTGTTGAAGAAATGATGGTGCCGAGTGTTGACTTATCTGTATTAATCCACTTCAAATAATCAATGTTAGACCTAAGTTAGAAACAATCGAGACAGTTTATATGAAACATGGGTAGCTAATGCTTTTTATGCGAAAGGGTTGATTGAAAAAATCTCAAAAGAACATCAAGACTGTAAGATTGACCATGCAAATTACCAGCAGGAAAATGAAAATTATGATTCCAAGTGCTTTTGCCTTCATTAACAAGCCTCATTCAGTAAATAAATACAAGATAGAAGGCGATTTTATGAGGAAAAAGGGTGGGGAGAGACTTGATTAAATAAAGTGAATAAAAGGGTGAAAGTATTCATATTAAAATTTGGGACAGGTGCTATACAAACAGTTTGACCAATGTTTCTTTGGGCATAATTACTTGAATTCAAGGGAACTTGGACACTCTCTCAATTTATAAAATGATTAGAGATATGTATAAATAAAGTAATTTGTTCGTTTCAAAGATGGACCAAAGTTTTTCCCCTCTTCCAATATAACTTTCATGGTAATCTCTACATTTGATATTATAATTGCTGACTATGCTTCCTCATTTGTGTGCTTTGAATAACATGCTAACCTAAGGCATTTCTTTATTCTAATTGGATGAAAAAACATCTGTGTTAAACCCCCAAAAATGGAAGTTGACAAAAAAATGGGAGTGTTTACACGAGTGTAAAACCAAATGCCATAAAACTGCAGTTGCTATCAAAAGAAATCAGTAGAAGCAGTCTTAAGTCAAAGGTAACAAAAGGCCCTCCGTGGCAGTGAATGGGTTAAACGTTAGAATTTTCTTAGATGATTCCTAGGGTAGGAAGGAAGAGAATAAAAACTTGTAGGTGTTTGATAAACATATTTGAAACCCTGCATAATGAAAATAAGTGTATGCATAACAGGGAGAGTGCCATTATTTATCATTTTTAAGGAGTTTTATTCAAGGACTAAACTATTTATTTTTATTAAATATGAATTATTTTTATATTGAAGTAAAATAAGTTTCAAAGACCTTCATACTGGCAAAAATGAGAAAGAAGCAAATTTCCCTTAGCCTAACCAAACTTCTGTTAATAAAATATAAGATTGAAGATGGATTTGCCAAGAGATGAGATTAACAAAAAATGTAGGGGTATATGGATTGAGACACACTTGAGGCACTTTTTAAGAAAGTTAAGATCACTTACACAGGACTGAGTGAATGTAGAAATTTTCATGAAAATTATATTGGAAAAGGGGCAAAAAATTAGTATAAGGATAAAGCAGCATAGCATCACTCAAATTTGGTGCATCTATGTAGTGTGCAAAGTGCATTATTTATGCACATCTCTCTAATCATTTTATAAACAGGGGCAGTGCTCAAGTACCCTTGAATTCAAGTAATTATGCCCATTGTTTATATAGCAGCTGTCCCAAATTTGAAATAAGAATCCTTTCACCTTTTTATTAACTTTATTAAATGCCCAAATAGTACAGTGGCGGCAACAAAAAAAGTGACATTGAATATTGGCAATAGAAATCGATACATAAAATCGCTTTCACGATTTTACTTGCCAACAAGCCAATGAAAAGGGGCGGGGCTTATGCCACGAGTGGATGACTCTCCTGAGCTAAGACAACAGAACTGCGCTTTATTGGAACTCACTGTCTCGTTTGAGCTCGTACAGTGAGGTTTTGGTGTACAACGCTCCAGCGTGCTGATTTCCTGCATTCGTGCCTACATTTGACGTGCTATAACTTCTGTGCAAGTGGATACAATGGGGCGGAAAAAGCTTTCTATGACAGAGAAAAGCCGTGCCTTGACCCTATTCGAGCAAGGAAAGTCTTTTATTGATGTAGCAGCAGATTTAGGAACCTCAAGAAATACGATTTATCGCCTAAAACGGGCAGCTGAGTTATTGCCACCAGGTACCATACCAAAGAGGAAGGAGGGCACTGGTGCAGCTAGGAAGACATCTCCAAGGACTGATAATATCCTAAGGCGTGAAGTGATGTCAGACCCTTCTGTAACCTCCGCTTCAATCAAGAAAAAACACCCAGACCTTCTCCAGAACGTCGCCCTCAGGACCATCCGTCATCGCTTACAGAAGGACAAAGGCCTACCGGCTCGCCGCGCTGCCAAGAAGCCACTTCTTACCAAGGCTATGAAGATGAAAAGGCTCAATTTTTGCAAGACCTATAAACATTGGACAGCTGCCCATTGGAAGAAGGTGATGTTCAGTGATGAGAGCACCTTTAGGCTGGTCAGAGGAGAGTCAAAGATCGTGCGTCGTCCCAGCAATGTGTCTCGGTATGACCCAAAATATACCGTGAAAACTGTGAAGCACCCTGATAGTGTGATGGTGTGGGGTGCCTTTAGTGGAAACAAGGGCAGAGGAGGTCTGTACTTCCTTCTCAAGAATGTAACCATGAGGGGGACTAACTATCTCGAAGTTTTGAAGCAGCACATGCTGCCATTTTGGGAAATTCATCGGTGTGAATTTTTCATGCATGATGGTGCCCCTGCTCACAGGTCCCAGTTAGTAAAAAGGTTCTTCAATGATAATAATATTAGTGTTTTGGAGTGGCCTGGTAATTCCCCGGACCTAAATCCTATTGAGAATGCTTGGAATCTGATGAAATCCAAAGTTCAAGAGACAGCATCCGGCAGCATCAAGGACCTGATAGAATCACTGAAGAAGATCTGGGTTACGATCGACCCCACCTACTTCGCAAACCTCGCTGAATCAATGCCCAATTGACTCAGAATGGTCATCAAGTGCAAGGGCAACATGACCAAGTATTAACTTTCATGAAATATTCATAATAAAATATGTAAGTTACATTTTTCTGTTTCATTTTCCCCGAATTGTCACATGTCACTTTTTTTGTTGCCGCCACTGTATAACCTTCAATTTATCTTGGAATTTTTTCAATTTTTCCTTCTTATAATAAGTCTATCTGGCCCCTTTTCTCTACTGTAAGAGTTATTTCACATTTATCTTGTATTCATTCACTGAATGAAGCTAGTTTAATGAAGGCTTGGAATCCTATTTTCATTTTCTGCATGCAATCTGTACCCTTAATCTCATGAAATCGATGGGAGCTTTTTTATAAGAGATATAGATATAAATTTACATTTACTGGTAAATTAATGTATCCATATATCATAAATAATGAGTTCCATATTTCTTTTTAGTTAAATGAGCAGCATAATAGAAGTTAAATAGCAAAATTTCCTACTCTAGAGCACCTATGCCAATATTCATCAATCTACTTTTGTGAACCAGAGTTACCTTTGCCTTAAAATCAGCACAAAAATCTCTTTCTACGGGAATAAAAAAAACACCAGCTGCAACATCCAGCAAATGAAAACAGATTCCATCTCATCCTATTTTGCCCCTCTTTCAAACACCTCAGAACCACTTTCAATATAACCTCTCTCAGACCGTTCTCTGGAGAAGACCATGGGGCATGACATCATTCCTGAGTGCTGCTGGGTTAGAACCTAAGACAAAACAAATGCCTAGTTGCTAGATACTATACAAGAGAGTCTAGCAATATGTGCATCCAAAATTGTGAGTGTAAAAAAATGTTTTACTGGGGCTGTTATAAAATTATTTTTTTAAAGCTTCAGAAGTAACTCAAAACTGGGATAAGAACAGCAGTAAACTATGCAAATGCAATGGAGGAATAAAAAACTGTATTTAGAAAAACCCCTCTGCCAAAATCGACTCCTTGCCTATCTCAGAGGTATACTCAAAGTTAAGCAGTATGACTAAAATTACAAAGAACTAAGACTTTTATGTAAGAACAATTTTCAGGTATGGCACGCACATAGGTTTGGAAATTACTCAGACAAAAGTTTTTTATAAACAGGGTACAAACATCAGTCAAACACAGTACCTAATCTGTTTGTAGTATATACTTAAAACAATGGGAGTAAAACCAATTCAGGAAAATATATCTTGATCCTTGAATAGACATGTTCACAAGTGCCCAAACGACAAAAGATTATGAGGCGCAAACTTGTATAAAAAATCTTTTGGGGGCACAGGCAGCTGCCTCTTTCACCCCAACCCTATATAAACCCAGGGAAAAATATGTGGGTAATATCTCATAAAAATAATAATTCTCAAACCCATTAAAAAACAAGGAGCTAAAAGAACACATTGGACTACAACTTTATAGGTCATTAATCTAGACTGAGGCAAGTTACTTATTTTGAAAGAGATCAAAATTAACAAAACTAAACCTTAATTGTTACAACAAAATCTGGGTCTATTTACTTTTGCAAGCATATGGTACAGGTGCAAATATGGTTCATTCTCTGAGGCGAGTTGCGAGGTTGTTAGTTCTGAAGAGGGTTGTCATGTCTCCTATGTTCAAAAGATTTTGAAGTTCTTTCCCAGCTGAATTTCTATATTCTTCTGAACTTGCACAGAATGGGGAAAGATTGGATGAGCTTGGTATGCTTGGTGAAGGGGTGAGATTGGGTAGGTAAGAGTGGATTTGATTCAGGGCAGGGCTGGGACAAAGGAACAGGTAGACAAGTCTATTAAAAGGCTAACGGCATCCTCCACTTTGTTCTGTATATGGGAGAATTTTGTCATGAAAACTGCTGCCTATTAAACTGGGTGGCAACATAAATATTTTCAAGACACTAAATAATTTAGAAATGATATAAGCACAAATACACTGACTTGTTTGGTATCATTTGAAAGTTCCGTCTCTCTACATAAGCAATGGTTTAGCAGCAACAGCCACAACATGAACATTGCAAAAAGATTAAGCTTCATAAGTTCAGGAAAGACTCAACTCTGGGTATTCTTTGAGGTTGCTTTCATTAATTTTCTAACTAATTTTGAATTGGGTAGCAGTGGGGATAATTGTGGCTTGGAAATGAGTGCACAGATTGGGTATTCACACTAGCTGGTATTGTAATCTATCGCTGCCATATAATTAACACAAATGTCTAGATTAGGTTTTATACTCTATCAAGGTAGACATTTAGAAGCAGGGGAGGGACGGGGGGCTCACAGCCAGTTATTGAAGACTAGCACTCAATTCTCAGGGCAACAGAATTGACACCTATCAATCATGATCTTTTCAGTTTCGATACTTTTAAATCATCATCATAGTTGGCAAAGGACTCATCTCCGAGTATTCAGTTCATTTTTTCCTCCTCACTAGAGCAGGGGCTTGTTATTTGTAATGGGGAAGATGATGCTCTTTCTGATAGTTAATAAGTACAATCTTAGCTCTGTTTAGCCTCTTGCATGAATCTCATTGGATTGCAGGTGCTGGTTAAGGTTGAGTAGCTCCATTCTTCCTTTGATGTCATTTTCTTGTAAGAATCAGGATCTGCCTGGGCTTTACAGTTTCCTTCAGCTCATCTTTGTAGCATCACAGGGGGTAAATGTGGGGGCATCTTCCCTAGTTCAGTTTACCAAATAGGAATATGTTTGGGAGCCAGCCATCCTCAATGCAAGCCACATGACCTGTCATCTGAGGTGATGTTTGATGATTTTAGTAAAAGGGAATTTGAAGGAGAAAGAATAAGTGTTGAAATGGGCCATTGGTGGAATTTGTTTAAGATGGATGACTTGCCAAGGTGAAGCCCATACACTATGGCTCCAGCTCCTTACTTTCCAGCACAAAGGGTGTGACATGATAAAATGAGCAACGAGTTGAACATGGGGCTTGGAGTCAGAGTTTTCCCTCCCTTAGCCTTTGCCTGAAGAGGCACACCCTACAAGGCAGCAGGGGGTTTGAAATATGAGTTTATGGTCTCATAGCCTTTGCATTAGGAGCTATTTTGAACGTGGCTAATCGTTAATAAGCAAAGAAATCTTTCTTTTTTTCAAGAATATTTCATCTATTCTTTCTTGCTCTTGTAGGAGGCAGCTACAAAAGAGTCAGTTATGTAAGATGTTCTCTCTCTCTGCAATTTATGTAGTTTAGTAATGTGCAACATGGTTACCAAATGTAGTTTTGTACATTCTTCAAATATAACTCAATTCTTCCAATTAGTAGTGTGGTTGAACTAAGATAGGCCTATTATTATTATGTTGAATGCTGGATAGAGCCTTGGCCAGCAATGCATTCCTTTGTGGTAAGTGAGGATTTTCTTGTTTATATATCTTTTTTCTCCATTTTGTACTGAGATCAATTGACACTGCCAATACCATAACTGATTAAAGGTATAATGCTGTTATTTTGATTTGGGGAGGCATATGTTACTCTGCAAATCTTTGCTGTCTGAAGAAATATTTATCTATGATCTTCCTCACTAGTTTGGGGCATCTGTCTTCTTATTTTCTCCGATCATGATATTTGCATGTTTAACCTGCATGATTCTGCCCATCTAGTGAGATAGTTTTGCAGTGCACTTGTTTGCCTGCATTTAGTGTGCATCTGTCATTTATCAAGGCCTCATTTCATCCCAGTCATTTGGTGTGTGCAGAATGTTTTCTTGGCGTTTCTTTTTCACTGCACATATCTTATTATCCAGGAGAGCAGGTTATTAATTTTACTGGTAGTTTTTTTCTTCTGGGTTAGCCAAGCTAATCATGTTAGATAAGTTAGGTGAATTAAGTAAATTAAGCAAGTTTGGTAAATTAAATAAGTCTGGCAAATTAAGCAAGTTTGGCAAGTTAGTGTGAGTTCTTAAATGTCGCTGAAGACCAGCACTTTGATTTGCCCCATAGGGGCAGAAACTGCATTTAAAAGGTTTCTCACTGGCGTGAATTCTCAAATGTTGCTGAAGATAACTTTTCTGAGTTGCTTGATAGGGACAAGCATTACATTTGAAAGGTTTTTCACCAGTGTGATTTCTTAAATGAATTCGCAGTTTGCATTTTTCACTTGCTTGATAGGAGCAAAAACTGCATTTAAAAGGTTTTTCGATAATGTGGGTTTTTAAATGCCTCTGAAGATATCGTCGTTCCCTAGCTTCATAAGAGCAGGAAGTGCATTTGAATGACTTCTCATCACTGTGAGTTCTAAAATGAGCATCAAGTTTACTCTTTTCAAAGGCTTCATATGGGCAGGAACTGCATTTGAAAGGCTTCACACTGTTGTGAGTTCGTGAATGCCTCTGAAGATTACTTTGTTCAGACGCCCTATAAGGACAAAAATTGCATTTGTATGGCTTCTCACCAGTGTGAATTCTTAAATGAGCCCGAAGATTACTCCTTTGCGCAGCCTGATAAGGACAGGATGTGCATTTGTAAGGTTTCTCACCGGTGTGAATTCTTAAATGTTCTTGAAGATGACCCCTTTGGGCAGCTTGATAAGGACAGAAACTGCATTTATAAGGCTTCACACCAGTGTGAGTGCTTAAATGCCTCTGAAGATGACTTTTGCGCACAGCACGATAGGGACAAGAGGCACATTTGAATGGCTTCTCCCCAGTGTGGGTTCTCAAATGAATCATTAAGTTACTCTTTTCCCTAGCTTGATAGGGACAGTAAGTGCATTTAAATTTCTTTTCTTCATTATGAGTTTCGGGATATTTTTCACCACTCTCTCTTTGTTTACAAATAGGGGTTTTGTCATCTGACTGTGAGAGACTTCCCTCCTCTTTATTTGAAGGTGGACATATGATCTGAAAGTATATTACTTCCTGTAGTCATTTTATTAAAACATACATATTAATTCTTGTATAAAAGTGCACTTCCATGAAAAAATCAATTTCTAAGTGAAAATCACATAAAGAATGGAGTTGAGCATGAATCCATTACTCTCCCCACCCTATTCCTCGATTACATCCCAAACCAGCATTGTGCTCTACAGCTATGCAGATGATATCACAATTCTCACCCAACACTAAAGAAAACTAGGGTGCTCAAAGAAAATTCAACCATAGGTTATACTACCCTGACTTGTAATGAGAATTGGTGTATAGATGCTCTAAAATCAATGGTGCAAATAAAACTTGTTTATTTTATAGTTTTAATAAATTCATGGAAGTTTTGTAAGATTTTTCTACTTTTTTGTCTCAAGATTACGCAAAATTATGATCTCATGATATAAACCTTTATATTTTAATATATTAGTTTAAATAAGTCAAATTTATTAGGCTAAAATTCCTAATAGGTTTTAATTTAATTTAATTCAGTTAAAAAAATATTATATGGTAGTTTGGAAAAGAGTATTACACTCTAATTATGCTAGTATTTAATACAGAAATTAAAATGCAAATAATATTGTTTTTCTGCACAAGTGTCTCTTAGCTGGGGAAAGTAATATTTATTTTATATATGTGGATGTCAAAAATCTATGAAATACTAATAAATATTTCTCTGAGGACTTTGTCATACAAATAAAAAAAATTTATGTAGATGAAAATAGTCTTCAACCATTGGATGAAGGGAAGACTAAAATATTATACAGAACAAATTTTATCATTTGTCTTTCATCACTGACTAAATCTGATAATTCACTAAGAAAATTGAGGCCACCACTAACATAACCAACTATGCAAAAATTGAGTCATGCATGGGAAGTTATTTTATGAGTATATAAAAATTATCTGCGAAGAGATATACCTTAATCTACATCCCTTCTGGTTAAAAAAAAGGAAGAAGACATTTAAAGTTGTGCAAAGCAAACAAAAAGCCTGCAGCTGTTTAAAGGTATTACTCTATGTGGCAAAAGGATCCACACATACATCGCCACAACTTTGTGGACCATAAAGGGATACTGCATCAGAAATCTTTAGAAATGACTCATCAAGAACAGCGACCCCAGGTAGGAAAAAGCTGAGAAGAAGACTCTATTAGCAAAGCTGAATATGTGACACAAACAGAATAAGGTATCCCTTAGAGGCAAACACTCTGTACTTATCAGACCTTGTAAGCTGGGTCTCAACCAATCATCATGCAGCATTTTCATTCTGAGCCATTCTTACTACGCTTCCAACAGTTGAGCATCAATAGCTCAATACTATAATTGAGTGAAGGCTGATATTTTTTTTATTATAAATGTGCATTATTTATTGGAGTTTGTATTGAATTTATTACAATTATACAGATGAGTGATTCTTCTTCAAGTATTGATAATGCAGTACCTGCTTGAGGTGAAGATATGCTTGTTACTACACATAAAACACAAGCCAAATCACACATATTGAAAATTAACATTGAAAGAGAGAGATGTAAAACAGGGAAAAGCTATGCAAGTTGTTTTACAGGTAAGAAAGTTGCAAAAAGAAAAATAGGGCATGTATGCAAAAATGGACATTTTCAATGTTTTAAGATTTTGAAAGCGCATCTGAAGACTGCCACCTATGCCTAAAGTCACTGTAATTAGCATGTAGGCTAATACTAGGCTATATTAAAAACCAAGAAAACAAATAAAGATAAAAGATGAACAAAGGCAAGATACAAGCTAAAAAAACAAACAACAGCAACAAACCCCCCCCCCCAAAAAGCAATAAGGAGAGAAATGCGCTCAGGTGTCGGGGTAAGGCCCGGCTCCCCCTGGGGCAGGAAAGGTCAACCAACAACAGTTAAATAAAATTAAGGAAACAAGCCTCCTCCAAAACGTGGTATAGGTGGCAAATCTGTGTACATGAACCAGTCCAGAAACAAGGGTGAAGCGCGATCACCCAGGCTGAGACATTCAACAAGAATGTGTCAAACAGTCTGGGAGACAACTCAGTCATCAGAATAGGGCAAAGGTGAGCACTCCGCAAATGGCAGTGCATCCTTTGAGTGTGTCTAATTTGAAGACGACAGAAAGCAACTTGAATCCGTTGTGGCATTGAGGGATAGGTCCATGGGAACAGTTGCAGTGCAATGGAACACACTTCAAGTTCCCCTCAACCATCTCCCATCTTCTTTGCCAAGCAGCCCAGAGAGCTGCATGTATTCCTGCTATGTAGTTAGTGTGAGGAAGAGCGAAACGCTGCTCTGGTGGCCCAGTCCCTCTTGGGACTTGGAGACATCCATACACACTGGTACAGTTCCAGTGTGACACAGTGACACTCCACAGATAGTCAAAGGTGCTACCCTCCAGGGTGGCGTCTTGGGCAGAACCAGGGTAGCCACCAGCCTGAGAACTATAGCAAGCTCTCGAAGGAGTTTTCTAGCCCTAAACCCAAAGGGTTAAGGGTATGACTGGCGTCTCTCCGTGGCATAAGCAGTCAAGATCAGCTGTGAATGCAGTGAGAGCTGTTGGCAACTGAGGGAGGTGCCAGGCTCACACGTAGAGGCGAATTATGACTGTGCGCGGTGCAGAATGAGTGGCATCTCCACAACATTGACATGTAGCCTCTCAATGGAGAATGTGCGGAAGGCACTGGCCGCCAGGTGAAGGTCGGTGTGGTGGATCATGTACACTTTTGGCAATATACGCTTGGCTGCGGATACACAAAAGTTAAATATATTTTCGAGCTTCGAATGAACAGAGGATCGATAAAGAAGTAAGGCAGTAGCCCTATCAGCGCCTCAGGCGCTGAACGTCATGGAGCCAATAAGACCCATGGTGCGGGTACAAAAGCCCCTAAGGTTATGAATATGAGCCTCTCAGGTGAGGCATCGGTCAAATACAAGACCAAGGAAACGGTGTGATTAAACCACTTCCAGGTGAGCCCCATTTAGAAACAAGTCTGGGTCAGGGTGGAGCCATGGATGGTGGCACAAGTGCACGAACCTAGTCTTGGCCAAGGAAAAACGAAACTTAGTATAGCAAGAGACGCGGTTTAATGCCTGGTGGAGTCGATGCTTCAGAGTTGGCTTCTAGAACATGCAAAAAGATTGAAAGGTCATCCATGTAGAACGTAGTGAGAACATCTTCCGGCAGCACCGAAGTGATGCTGTTGAAGCTCAGGACGAAGAGTGTGACACTGATCACACTTCCCTGTGTGACACCCTCTTCCTGCTCGATTGGGCCAGAGAGCGCTCCCACCCACACGTACGTGGAATCGACAATCTCACAAAAAATCAGAAATAAAGATTGGGAGGTGTCCCCTCACCCCCATCGTGTGGAGTCTTCATGATACCATATCGCCATGCGGTATCATAGGCCTTCTCCAGATCGAAAAACACTGTGGCGTATTGCTGTCTTTGAAGGAAGGCCTCGCAGATGGCATTTTCTAGTCAGAGCAGAGCATCCGACGTTGAATGAAACTTGTGGAAGCCACACTGTGCAGAAGACAGATGGCCTCCACTGCCCCCAAAATAAGGTTACTCAAACATCTACAAATTTCTCCATCACCTTGCACATGCAAGAGGTTAGAGAGATTGGGTGGAAACTGGCCAGGGTAGAGTGAGCTCTCAACTGGTTTGTGAAAATTGAGCACAGTGGCGATTCACAAGGAGTCGGGTAGAATGTCCTCTACCCATATTATGTTGAACAAATCTAACAGCAAGCCCATGCCACACTCACCCTTGTAGGGAAGTATAGCATATGTGACATCGGCCAGGACAAGGGCATTGTCCGTGCATGAATCAAGAAAGGAATGCAACTCACTCAATGTAAACCTGTGGTTCAAGAGCCTTATTCATCAACCTAAACTCCTCGACTGAAACAGAAAAATCAGCATTTCCTGAAATGCGGCTTACCTCGCCAGCACCAAGCAACACCGGGGTGGGCTCTCAGGCGGCAGCGGCACAGAAATTGATATTTGAATGGAAAAGTGATCACGACCATGAAGATCATCAACTACCCCCTCACAGCCTAAATCAGGCTGTGTATTGGGAGAGCACAAAGATAGATCAAGACAGGAAAATGAAGCGGTAAACTCATCCATATTTATGACACTCATCTCCAGCTCGTCGATCAGGTCAGCAAGAACCTGACCCCTAGGATTGATTGAGTAGTCTCCCTAGAGGGTAAGTCTACTGTTCAGATCCCCGAGCAAGAGAAATGGCCTCGGCAATAGGGACCAAAGTCCTCCCGCATTGAGGTCAGCTGACAGTGGAATGAAGGCAGAAATAATGGTATACCTCCTATCCAGGCACAGCTCAAAAGGGTGCACATGCCCAGCATAACTCCTACAAAAAGATATTTAATGGAAAACGAGAGAAAACCAGCCTCCACAGGTTGTCCCAGTTGGCCTGGAGTCTGTGGCAATTCCATTGAAGGAATATGCCAGCAAAGCTTAGCTCAGAGGGGATGCAGGGGCCCTCTTCGAAGAGAAGACCCTCACAGGAATGGCTGAACGATTCCAGGAGGCAGAACTCCTGGTGCTGTTGCCTTCAAGGACTTATCGGGGAAGGTTGGGCTCACCATACAAGTCTTTTCCTCTCTCTGCCTCAAAACCTTTGGCAGGCAGGCGGAGCTTCAGAGGTAGGGGTCCTGTCCCTCCTTTAGACGATCAGCTGCCTTCGAATCACCAAGCCCAGCATGGGAGGGGGGAGAGGGTCCTGGTTTGAGCAGGGGCTAGGTGTGAACCCTTTGTGCCGCTAACTGTACTAGGGGAGTGCCCAGAGTGGATACAACCCACAGAATGGTTCCTACTGGGCGTGGAAACAACTGTGCTCATAGACTAGGTTTTTTTTTTAACATTGAGGCATAAGATGTCCTAGGCAGCAACAGGCATGTTAGGACCAAGTCCTTAGCCTCATAAAATGAGAGATGATCCTTGGCCCAAATGGCCAGGATTTCCTTCTCAAGGAGATACCACATTGCTTTGAAGAAGCTGGGTGCAGCTCTCCGTAATTGACACACTTGGCCACACACAATCTGGACTTATTGTGTGCGGCCTTGGAACAACTTACACATACTTCGGGTATCCCTGACTATGCACGTCAACATGAGATATTTGTATGGCCAATATGGTGGCAGTAGTAGCACCTCTAAGTCAGTGGCATGAATGCCTTCACACATTAGTGATACCAACTGGCAAGCACCGACTCAGAGCTTGTCACAGTTGAACGTGATGATTAGTGTAGGTGTGGGTCTCAAGGCCCTTTCCTGTCTTATCATCACACGCTCAACCTTGACCGCTTCTTGGTCCGCCAGCTCTAATGTGATGTCTATAGAGTAAGTCCACGAGTACCCTAGCATAAACTACTCCTTTTACAAAGTTCATGGTAGAGTACACAGTCAACGCATTACCATAAGGCTATCATCCGAGAAACCGGTCACTTTCCACTATTTACCAATCACGCTAGGTAGTGCTCTCCTTTGAAGCCAGCATGCTCAAAAATGCCAGGTAATCTATGAATGAGGGGCCCCAACAAAATCCCTCAGCTCTGCGCACTTGTAATTTGTCTTTATTTGGACTCCATAGCTGTGGGAGCAGCGGGGCTGGACATGACAATCTTGGCTTGGTTGCATACTGAAATGGCAGCAGACTCATCTATCCTCTCCATAGGAAGAGGAGTCCTTATTCCCTTTTGTCTCGTTTCTTTTCTTTTTAGGAGAGGAAGGTAGGGAATGAACCTGCTTCTCTCCTTCACTGGAAGGAGCCCTTAAGCCAAAAGGACCGGCCTCAGCAAGATCCTCTGAAATGAAGCAGGTCTTGGCTGTCAAAAGGGCACCATATGAGGGAGGAGGTCCCTCCTCTCCTTGTGAATCAATCCTCGGGGTATGAGCTGTGAGGAGAAGCTTCCACAGGGGCTGACATGGGTTCTGTGCTTGGTTGGTGCTGAGCTGGGTTTGACCTCATGGTCACCTCAGGGACCATGCCCATCTCAGCAGGGGCCTCCATGTGCCCTTCCCTCCTAAGACATCACATATGCCATTTGCAGTTCCTTTTTATTATCTAATGCTGGCAAACTGGCATCATTCCGGGAAGAGCGCTGCACAGGTACGTCGGCCCTCCCATAATCTCATAATACATGAGTGAGGATGTTAGGAGGCACATACCAAGGTTCCCTGCCATCCTTTGCCCCCCTATGGGGGTTGGCCCTATCAAGTCCTCCTACTGAAAGCAGTCAATATTGGGCCGCTTGCGTGAAAGCGAAGGAGTGACTGCCATTGGAAAGATGGAGTCGCCCAAGTGAACCTTCCGAGAATGGGGTATGAGGGAGTCCGCCACACTCGTAGGCCTATGAAAGGAGTAAGCCTCCTCTCAGGTAAAAGAATTTTGGAGGGTTCACTGAGAAAGCACAGGTGGGTGGGGAGGCAGGCATGGTGACCCTATTGTTTCAATGGGATGCATACACTAATCACCCCATCTGTAAGGGGCTGAATACAGGGCCGACAAAGCCAGCTGCCACCATTTGAGATCACTCCTACCACCCAGTGGTATGGCAGCCCATCAGCATGGAGGCTTCACCTTAAACTTGTCATAAAATTAATAGTCCGTGGAAAGAAAGAGAAAGGGTATGTGATGAAGA
This sequence comes from Ceratothoa steindachneri, assembly GCA_963969495.1. Taxonomy (NCBI): domain Eukaryota; kingdom Metazoa; phylum Arthropoda; class Malacostraca; order Isopoda; family Cymothoidae; genus Ceratothoa; species Ceratothoa steindachneri. Next base: position 50,956,257 of record OZ018333.1, on the reverse strand, counting down.
TGAGGGTAGGGGTGAAGCGGGTTGTACCCACCATCCCATACTGGAGCTCAGGCTAGAGGGGGGTCATTGTCTCCCCCACCCTGATCGGAGATGGTTGGGTGAGAGGAAACTGGTCGGTAGAGGCCGACCAGAGAAAGTTGTGGGAGAGGTTCTAGAGAAAGAGAAGAAGCCCGATAAGAAGACAGGGTGTCAGAAAGAAGGAGAAGAGGCTAAGCTGGGGCCGGACGGGGCGCTGAGTCTCGTCAGCACGGCGGCCAGGAAGCCAAATCGCTGTGCCCCATACGAGGTCCAGGTTAGTAGGTACGATTCCTTGACCCAGTTAGTAGGTACGTTTCCTAGTCCCGGATGGCAGGTACGATTCCTAGTCCCGGATGGCAGGTACGATTACTAGTCTGGTTCGCAGGTACGATTCCTAGTCCAGGTTGACATGTATGATTACTAGTCCCAGCTCGCAGGTACGATTACTAGTCCCGGTTGACGGGTACGATTATTAGGCCTCGTTTGTAGTTACTATTCATGGTCCCAGTTCGCAGATACGATTCCTAGTCCCCGATGGCTAGTCCCAACTCGCAGGTACAATTTCTAGTTCCAGTTCGCAGGCACGATTCCTAGTCACCGATGGCATATACGATTGCTAATCCCGACTCGCAAGTAAGATTTCTAGTCCCGACTCGCAGGTACGATTTCTAGTCCCAGTTCGCGGGTACGATTCCTAGTCCCGGTTCGCAGCTGTTTCCTTGCAACAGTTAGCAGGTACGATACCTAGTCCAGGATGGTAGGTACGATTCATAGTCCCGTATGACAGGTAGGATACCTAGTCCCATATGACAGGTAGGATACCTAGTCAGGGTGTCTACTAGACTTTGATTTTCAATTTTTATTACCTTCCAGATTGAAATTTTATTACCTTTCAAGCACTCATTTATATTGATTTAGCACAACAACAGACCAATTTCAGATTGACTAAAAAATGTCTTGGCATTTCTAATTCAATATGTGGACCAAACACAGTAAAATATGTGGACAGTGGGTTATCAAAGCAGCAAAATTCGCTATAAGAACATATAACTGACAAAATCCTAAAAAATGAGGCTGCAATACAATAAAATGCAAAGAAGCTTCTTACCTATTATAGCAATTCTCAAAGCAAAACCATAGTAAAAATACATGCAAGGCCTGCGCAGGCCATTGGCTATAAAGCATTTTCAAAAGGGATGATTTGGATGAGATGTACTACCTTACCATAACAGACTAAAACGTTCTATATTACAAACTTTATTTTTTGAAACAAAAGTTAAAAAATCTAAAAAAACTATATTGTTGTGGTATTAATGCGTAATAAAGGCAGTAATTAATATTAAACTACTCAAGTATTTTAAGTAATTGCAGGTTATATTGTACAGCCACTGGCTATACATTTTGCAGCTTCCAACTTCCTCAATAGCGACACCTCTCATGACTCCATCAGTTTGAAACTATTATTATTATTATTATTATTACATATTTTTATATCTCCAATGTTAAATGCATTTATTTTAAAGAATAAATATGCATAAATTCCCTACCTATTGTGTAGTAGATCAATGGGGCAGCCTAGGAACCAAAGAGCATGAGGTCACACAATGACAGGGATCTGCACTCTCCCAGCAACAGGATGAAGAGACAACAACCCAGCCAGTCTCGTGGCCTCCTCCACCCCTTATAGCCATGCCCAGCCTCCTGAATGACAATGAGCTGGCTGGGTTGCCGCTCTCAAACTTTACCATGGGGGCCTCTGGCCTTTATTATTATTGTAATAACATGCAAAAGTCCATTAAAAATCCAGAGAAAGAAACACTAAAAGAAGATAGCACTAATCAATCACATAGCACTGCACTATTGAAATATACATACAACATAGCTCCTATAATCAAAAGTAAAAAAGACCACCAAAACTCTTAACCTTTTAGCGGGAAGGTAACCCACACGGGATACTTCATACCACGCTTTTGATGCAACATGGTGCAATATTTTGATGGTGCAGACAGTTTCAGCCCATGCAGGAACTCCTGGGCTATAGTTCTGCACCAATCAGAGCGTGCTAACCCATGCAGGAGCTTGGTCGCGCAAGCATTCTCTGAGCTGTCACTGTACTAGCCAGATCTCCCTCTTTTTACTCCAACACAGACGCAGCCCACACCCGCAATAATGGAGATAGGTGCATAGAAATCAAATAGCACATACCCAGATAAATGTGTTCCAATGTGATATGGGTATGGTGTAAAATGTGAAAAGAAAGTGGTAAAGTATCCTGTGCGAGATACTTTACCAATTTCTTTTCATATTTTACAATGCCTCAAATCAAAAAATGTTCAGGAGTAAAAGTGTCTTAGAAATACATCTAGTTTATGACCCTAAAAGGAAGTTTTGATATCTCAAGTATTTCTAGGTGTGCCCGAAAAAGGGTTAAAACAGTGTCAATTATAAAAAAAATTACACGCCGAAAGCCATCAGCATCGTGGTGTGGAAGTCACTGGGGGCCAATAGTGTGATGGATAGACACATGGGATGACAATAGCCTGTTGGCAACTGTGTTGCCAATGGCTAACAAATGAGAATCAGTTAATCACAACAGAGTCACCAATTTCAATCATTTTTCTTTTCCTTCAGTTGCGTGAGCTCTGCCTCAATTTGACAAATAGATGCTTCTTTTTCTGAAAGAATTTTCTGCCTTTTTTCTTGCAGCTCCTTCACTTCAGACAGGTATCCTTTTCACCCACTCTACATATATCTAGAGTTTCTTCCTTTTCTTTTTGTTCCTGTAGATGTTGTTTCATTCTTTGGGATGCCAATCTAACAGCAGTTATCATTGACCTATGCACATCAGCATAGTGAAAGATTAGGTTCAATGACTCTTGGAGTTGACGCTCCGGGGTTGGCATCTGGGTCACACCAAATGAGAACAAAAGGTCACCCATGTTGAGCAGAGCTTGATCTTCCAGCAGCGCCAAGGTGATACAGTTGATGCTCAGGAAGAGGGGGATACTTCCTTGTAGGAAACCCTTCCTCTTCCTACTCCATTGGGCCAGAGAGGGGTTCCCTTTATCTGTATGTGGAATCGAGGCCCTCACAAAAACTGAGAAATAAAGATTGGGATACCGTATCGCCAAGCGGTATCATAGGCCTTCTCCAGATCACTATTTTTTTTTCTCTTTCTAAGGGGCTATCTGGTGACTGCCCACTTGGGCATAAGTTGCCACAAACAAATAGACTAGTTATTGGCTACTTAAAATAAAAATTTTAAAACAAAACAACAATAAAAAGAGATGACAATCAGGAAGCAAGTTCCGGCGTCGGGGAAAGGTGCCCCTCTACCCGGTGTAAGAGCGTGCGACCTAGAATGAAAACAATAACAAAAACAACAACAAAACCTAGTTAAATAAAAGGGAGAAGGCCGGCCTCCCCCCCAAAGTCTATCAGTCCACCAGTCAAGGTACACGCACTCATCCCGAGTACAAGGGACAGGCGGTAGCGACCCCGCCCATCCTGGTACCAGGACAGGTAACGTGCGCGAAGATCACCCAGACTGGGACATTTGACGAAAATGTGCCAAAGTCTGGGGGATGACGCAGTTGTCACAATAGGGCGCAGGCGAGCGCTCCATCAGATAGCGATGCGCCACACAAGTTGGTCCGATTCGGAGACGACAGAAAGCGACCTGAAGCCGTCGCGGCATTGGGGAATAGGTCTCAGATCGAAAAACACCATGGCGAAGTCCTGAGTAAAGAGGAAGGCCTCGCATACGGCTTTTTCAGTCAGAGCAGAGCATCCAACGTGGAGTTGAACTTGCAGAAGCTGCACTATATGGAAGAAAGGTCACCTCCAACGTTCAGGAAAAAGGCTAGTCCAACAATAACCAATTTATCCATCAACTTGGACACGCAAGAGGTTAGAGAGATTGGACAGAAACTGGTCGGGATAGAGTGATCTCTCCTTGGTTCGCGAAAAGCGAGCACAGTAGTCATTGGGCAGGAGTCTGGTAGGATACCCTCTCTCTATATCCTGTTGAACAAATCTAACAGAAAGCCCATGCCTCGTTCGCACAGGTATCGAAGCATGCTATATGGGGTTTTGTCCAGAACAGGGTCAGTTTGCGCGCCCAATGCTCGATTGGGCAGGAGAGGGCTCCCCCGACCCGTATGCGGAATCAACGATCTCGCAAAAATTCAGATATAAACATTGGAAGGCGTCCCCTCGCCGCCATCGTGTGGAGAGTTTCCATGATACCGTATTGCCATGCGGTATCATAGGCCTTCTCCAGATCGAAAAACACTGTGGCGTGTGCTGTCTACGAAGGAAGGCCTCGTAGACGGCATTTTTCAGTCCAGTTAGGTCCTATCACGACGCACATTACTATGATGGCAGCAGAGCATCCTGGCTAGAGAATTCAGAGAAAGCGGTCGCGGAAAAACTATGTCCTGGATGCAGGGTACGAGATTGTAGGCCCGTTCACTTGGAAAAAGGTAGGATGGTCCTGGGATAACTTGCTCCAAAATCTTTTGATTCTTTTTCACAACTCTGTTAAAGGTGTCTTCCCATTAGATGAAGACACATATACCCGACAGGAAGAGCGGCGGGCGTAGTTTGAAAATTACCGAAACCTAGCCCAACCTCGACGAAATTCAGCAAGTTAAATCGTTCGGGCGGCGCATAACGCTTCTGTTTGAGGGCCGCCTCACACTCTGCAGACTACTGCTGAAGCGGTCGGCGTGAAAAACGGACAGACGTTCTAGGAATAGTAGTTAGGCCCACGGTGATGAACTTAACTAGCTAAAATCCTCAACTGGCAGGGAGAATTCAGTCATTGCCTGAAATGCGAACCACTGTGCCTGGTGCCAAGCATCACCGGGGTGGTGGGAAAGTGATAAGAAACTGATGACACCAATGAAGGTCATTGGCTATCGCCCACTCAAAATCAGAATGGGCATCCCGGGAGCACAAAGATACATTAAGACAGGAAAATGCAGTTCCTGGGCAGTGATGTGTAAACTCATGCATCTTTAGAACCCCTGGGATTGATCGAGTAGTCTGCCCAGAGGGGGTTGTCAACTCTTCAAATCCCAGAAAATGTGTGACAATGTAGCGGAAGGTCCCCACTGCCAAGTCGGCTGACGGTGGAATGTACACAGAAATAACAGTATAGCTCCTATCCTGGTGAAAATGACAGAAAGCGAATTAAAGCTGGCCTGACATTGGGGAGTAGGTCAATTGAAACTGTTGCAGGGCAATGGCACACATCATTATGATACCCTCAGCTCCCTCGTATTTTATTTGCCAAGATACACTGATGGCATCACTGATTTATGCCATGTACTCAGTGGAAGAAGAGAGAAACACTGGTCTGGTCATCCATTCTTTGTGACTCTTTGGCAGCCTCATCCTCATGCTCATTACCTGCAATTCCCTAAAGAACAGAAACCCAGCAGAAGATAATCTTGACACCCACCTGTCTCAGGGCAGCTGTGCTGTCACAAATACTATGAACCAAAAATTGGAGATTTCAAAGCAACAGGAGCAATCAGGGTGCTTTGTGAGTCACTGAAGATCGCAATACAGTTTTTGAATCAGGCAAGAATCGTTACAGAGAGGTGTATTGAACCAACTCGCAGTGAAGACTGAAGCAGCAACTAGTAGAGCCCCGCTGACTTCAAACAGAGGGGATAAGGCATGGAAACTGATACAATTAGGGGACTTGGAGCCATCTGTATAAGCCTGCATGGATCCAGCATGACACAATTTGCTCTAAAAAGGAGGAACACAATATTCCCAGCACTGTAAAAGCTTTGGGAGCAACACCAAACTCTCAAATGAGTTTCCTAGCCTTAAACACAATGGGTTTAGGGTATAAGTGGCATAGGCACCGCGTTGAGATTGGCTGCAAGTGCAGGGAGAACCGTTGGCAAGTGAGAGAGGTGCCAGAGTGGCACATAGAGGTACATAATGCACTGTACATGGAGCAGAGTGAGTAGTGTCTCTCCACGGTCAACAAGTTGGCTCTCAATGGGAGAAGTGCGAATTCACCTTCCGCAATACATATTCGGCTGCTGATGCATAAAACTAGCATCTGTAGTCAAGCTTTGAACAGACAAAGGATTGATAGAAAAGCAAAGTAGTTGTCCTATCAACAGCACAGGTGTTGAACGTCATGGACTCAAGAATGTCCATGATGTAGGTACAAGAGACCATAGGCTGCAAATATGAACTTCCCAGGTGAGGCGCCAAAGAAATCAAGACAGTGTAAAGTGTGCGAATCCACCACTTTGCCCGCAATTCCTACATGTCCAGGAACCCAGCAGAAGATAATCTCGACATCCGCCCGGCTTGCCAAAACCATGGTGTCACGGATATCGCGAACCAGGGGATGCGGAGATTACAATGCCGCGAGAAAACTCAAGGCGATTTCTGAGTCTCTATAGATAACAATCCGGTCTCTAAACCGGGCACGTGGCATAATTTTCCGTATCGAGTGGTGTATTGCCACCAGCTCGCCCGTGAAGACAAATGCAGCGCGTGGAAGGTCCCCGCTGACTTCAAACAGAGGGGATACGGAGTGGAAGCTGAACCCCTCTTGGGACTTGGAGCCTTCAGTATACACTGGCACGGTTCCAGTGTGACACGAGGTGTGCTCAAAAAGGGCGAACGCAATACTACCAGCGCTGTAGAAGCTTTGGGAGCAGAGGCGTGGCGACAAATAGCCAAAGGTGGTACCCTCCATGGTAGCGTCCTGGGCAAAACCAGGGGCGCCAGAGCCCGAGAATTATACCTAGCTCTCGAAGGAGTTTCCTGGCCCTAAACCCAAAGGTCTTGGGGTATGACTGGCGTCTCTCGGCGGCATAGGAACCGTCAAAATCAACTGCGGATGCAGTGAGAGCTGTTGGCGACAGAGGGAGGTGCCGGACTCGCGCGTACAGAAGAATAATGAACTGTACACAGTGTATAGCGAGTGGCATCTCCCCAGTATCGACTAGTAGGTTCTCAATGGGGGAAGTGCGGAAGGCACCGGTCATCAGGCGAAGGCCGGTGTGGTGGATCGAGTCTACCTTGTGCAATACACGCTCAGCTGTGGATGCATAAAACTCGCATCCGTAGTAGAGCTTTGAACGAACAAGGGATCAGAGAATATCCATGGCGCAGGTACAAGACCCTAATGCTGCGAATATGAGCCTCCCAGGTGAGGCGTCGGTCAAATACAAGACCAAGGAAACGGTGCGATTCAACCACTTCCAGGCGTACCCCATTAACAAACAAGTCTGGGTCAGGGTGGAGCCATGGATGGTGGCAGATGTTCACCACCTTAGTCTTGGCCAAGCGAAACCGAAGCTTAGGTATAGCAAGAGACTCAGTTTAATACCTGGTAGAGTCGACGCTTCAGAGTTGGCATCTAGAATGTGCAAAAAGATCAAAAGGTCATCCACGTAGAGCATTGCAAAAACATCTTCAGGAAGCACTGAGTTGATGCGGGACACCATCTTCCTGCTCGATTGGGCAGGAGAGGGCTCCCCCCCGAACCGTATGCGGAATCGACGATCTCACAAAAATTCAGATATAAACATTGGTAGGCATCCCATCGCCCCCATCGAGGGGAGAGTTTCCATGATACCGCATCGCCATGCCGTATCATAGGCCTTCGCCAGATCGAAAAACACCGTGGCGTAGTGCTGTCTACGAAGGAAGGCCTCGCAGACGGCATTTTCCAGTCGGAGCAGAGCATTCAACGTGGAGTGGAACTTGCAGAAGCTGCAATGTGCAGAAGACAGATGGCTTCCACTGTCCAGAGTAGAGTAAAGGCTAATCTAACATTTACCAATTTCTCCACCAACTTGCATACGCAAGAGGTTAGAGAGATTGGGCGGAAACCGGCCGGAGTAGAGTGATCTCTCCCCAGTTTGCGAAAGGCGAGAACGTAGCGATTCGCCAGGAACCGGGAGGAGACGCTCCATCCAGATCCTGTTGAACAAATCTAACAGAAAGGCCATGCCTCGCTCACCCAGGTGTCGAAGCATGGCATACGGGACATCGTCCGGACCATTGGCGGTATCTGCACATGAAGCAAGAGAGGTAAGCACCACATTTAGGCTATACCTGTCAGACAAAGTGGTCGCAAAGGAACGGGAGGGAGGTCCTGCAAGAACTTGCCCCGAATCTTTTTGACTCACTTTCGCACATCTTCTAGAGGGGTCTTCCCGTTAAATGAAGACACGTATGCCCGCTAAGAAGAGCGGCGGCCGTGTTCGAAATATACCGGAACCTAGCCTTAGCCCGACGAAATTCACCGACAGTGAAATCGTTCGGGCGGCGCTTATAGCGCATGTAGGCATAGCGCTTTTGCTTAAGGGCCGTCTCACACTTGGCCGACGTCCACGGGAGTGGTCTGCGTGCAAAACGGCCAGACATTCTAGGAATAGTAGTTGGGCCTGCGGCGATGAGGTTGCCGGAGAACATCTCAAAAGCCTCATCTACCGACCTAAACTCCTTGGCTGAGATAGAGAATTCAGTCATTTCCTGAAATGCAGACCACTACGCCCACGCCAAGCACTACCAGGGTGGGCTCTCGGACAGCAGTGGCCCAGAAAATAATATTTGAATGGGAAAGTGATCACTACCATGGAAGTCATCGACTACCCCACAATCAAAATCAGGCTGTGCATCTGGAGAGCACAAAGATAGATCGAGGCAAGAAAATGAGGCGGTTCTCGGGCAGTGATGCGTAAACTCATCCACATTTAGGACATCCATCTCAAGCTCATCGATGAGGTCAGCAAGGACTTGACCCCGGGGATTAATAAAGTAGTCTCTCCAGTCAGGGTGTGTACCATTTAGATCTCTGGGCAAAAGAAAGGACCTCGGCAACCGTGCCATGACGCGGCGGAAGTGCCCTGCGTCAAAGTTGACTGACGGTGGAATGTACGCGGGAATGATAGTATACCTCCTATCAAGGTGCAGCTGCACAGCCATTGCCTGAAAGGAGGTTTCTAAAGCGAAGAGAAAAATTAGGACATCAGGCCGGGTGTAAATCGCATATCCTCCCACCCGGCCCCCATCCCATGGTGGTGGGGTCGCAAAACCCTTATACCCAGGGAGGGTGGGCAGGGGCATGCGCTCAGCATGGTCTCCTGAAAAAGATAGCTAAGTGGGAAGGGAAGGAGACGAGCCTCTGCAGCTCCTCCCAGTTGGCCCAGAGTCCACAGCAATTCTATTGAAGGAATATGCCCTCCAGGCCTAGCTGGGAGGAGATGCAGGGCCTTCTTTGAAGACAAGACCCTCACAGGGATAGTCGTACACTTCCTGGAGGCAGAACTCAGGGAGTTGTTGGCCGGACAATGCACTGAAGTCGCTGTCGCCTTCAAGGACTTATTGGGGAAGGTTGGGGTAGCCATGCGAGTCTTTTCCTCCCTCTGCCTTGAAACCTTAGGCTGGCAGGGGGCCATCTTTTTGAAGATCCAGTCTCCGAGCCACCCAGCCCACCCCTGGGCATGGGCGAAGGAGCCAAAGCGCCTTTGTTCCTGTCCTCCTTTCTGGGGCCAGCTTTAGGAATCCAAGAAGATGGCCTGGCGACCAACTTCAGGGGTGTTGCCTCCTGTGAGTCTAACAACTCGGTGGAAGCACGTGGCCATTTCGCTTTACAGAAAACAGTCACACTGGGGGGATGCCCTGGTTTTAGCCAGGGATGGGTGTGGACCCTTTGTGCCGCCAGCTTTACCAGGGTAGTGCCCGGGTGGGTAGAACCCACAGAAGGGTTCTGAATGGGCGAGAAAACAACCATAATCGTAGGCCTGGAGGGGCCAGGAGCAGAGGGTTTCTTTTTCAACATTGAGGCATAGGATGTCCTGGGTAGTGCAGGGCACGCCAGGACCAAGTCCTTAGCCTCACGAAATGAGAGACGATCCTGAGCCTGAATGGCAAGATTTCTTTCTCAAGGAGATATGCACCACATTACTTCGAAGACGGTGGGTATGGCTCTCCGCAAGTGACACACTTGGCCACACACAATTTGAACTTATCGTATGCAGCCTTGGAACAACTTACTCAGGTTTCTTGGTAACCCTGACTTTGCACGTTGACAGGAGATTAGTATGGCCGAAGCAGTGGCACTAATAGCACCTCTGTGGCAGTGGCACCAATGCCTTCATGCGGTAGCGATACTAACCGGCACGCATCGACTCAGGGAGCTTGTCACAGTCAAATGTGACGAAGAGTGTAGGGATTGGTCTTGAGGGCCCTCCCTGTTTTCTCATCACACGTTTGACTTAGATTGCCCCATGGTTGGCCAGCTCATGGTAGAGTGCAGCGTCACACTCACAGGCGTGCCATAAAGTGTCCGAAGAGCACTAATCATGGCCACCTCGGAGTGATTTGATACTTTTGCCAAAAGGCTCCCATCAGAGAAATGGGGTCACCTTTGGCTCTCTACCAATGACACTAGCTAAAGCTCTCCTCTGATGGATCATGTTGCCTTTAGGCAACATCCTGCCATCAGTGGAGTGAATAACCAGGAAGCGTTTGAAGCCAGCAGGCTCAAAAAACATCAGGTAGTCTATGAATGAGGGGCCCCAATGTAATCGAGGCTCTGCTCCTTGCACTTTTGGTTTTAGTCAGGGGCTCCACACTCGGAGGGGTGGGGGGCAGAGGGGCTGGATGTGCCGATCTTGGCTTGGTCGGTTACCGAAGTAGCAGTATGCACACCCATCCCAGCAGCCCCCGCAGATGCAGAGGAGCCACACACTCCTGCCTCATCTATTTAAGAAGCAGTAGCTGATCGCAGATCGTCAATCACAAATTTTTCAACAATGGAGAACGTTGAGCACCCGCGCAGTGATCAAATTTTTGACCAAGGAAGGCAAGAATGCAAAAGATGCAACCATTGCTTGCTGGAATAGGGAGTTCCGCCATGGTCATGAGTCCCTTGAAGATGACCCCTGTCCAGGATGCCCATCAGACATGACCAACGAGGACAATGTGGCCCGTGTGGAGAGGATGATCCTTGAAAATCAACGGGTGAAGGTCGAAGAAATCGAGCAAGAACTTGGAATATCACATGGAAGTGTTATCAACATCATCCACGATAATTTGGCTATGACCAAGGTCTCTGCCCGTTGGGTCCCTAGAAACCTCACGCACCGTGATTGACTTCAACATTGTCAAAGTTCACAAGGCCAGAGTTGCACAAGCTGCCCTGCGCGAGTGCGGATTCAAGGAGCTCAACCATCCTCCCTACAGTCCAGATCTGGCCCCTAGCGACTACTTTTTATTCCGCCCTCAAGGCTGCACTGCGTGGATGCCAGTTTGGGGACGATGAAGATGTCCAGCTCACCGTTCAGGAGTGGATTGAACAGCAGTCGGGAATTTGAAGCCTCAGGGACAAGTGGCGCAAGTGCATCGAAGTTGAGGGTAGTTATATTGAAAAATAATAAAACACTTTTCCTCATATCTAGTTTCCTTATATCCGAATTGCAAAACTTATTGACCGCCCCTCGTATATATATATATGCACAAAATGCCATAGTTATGTGGTCCACACTGGCTTATAACTAAAAAAGGGGATTGCCAAGCACTTGGGTTTGTCTCACAGGACTGGCATTACCATTTCCAACCCAGAAGACTCAAAGTTGAAATTTAAGAGATATTGTTTATCAATATAATAAACCCCAAATAAAATAATTACACCTCTTTAATTAAATTACTCACCAAATAACCAACCAACCAACAGACCATACATGGTCATTAGTTTTCTAGGTTTAGTTAGTTCCTATCACACTCAAATTGTTCACATTTGTGTTTTTGTTTATTTTTTCAAATGGGTTGTTATTTTTAAATCTATTCAATTTGCTGAAAAAAAAATTATAGTGAGTTTATATTAAAATTTCTCATCTTCCCTGCATTTTTAAAATAATACTAAATTCTTCTCATCATGTACAAGACCCTAAACCTTCAGGCTCCACCTTATCTCTCGTCTGCCCTCTCCCATCATCAAACTCCTCGGGCACTCCGGTCTAACCTTGCTCCCATCCTGAATACTCCTCGTTCTATCCTCTGCTGAATGGGTGACCGTTCCTTCTCAGTTTGTAGTCCTAGACTCTGGAATTCCCTTCCTACCTAAGTCTGAACCTCTCCCTCCCTTGCTGCTTTTAAATGTCTCCTGAAGACTCATCTCTTCAGAAGTGCCTTCTCTTCTTTGTAAACATTTTTTACACTCGCTACACAACCTGCACATGGTGCATGTCAGTGGCCTGTAATTAAAATATTTGGTAATTTATCCACCGTTTAGTTTCAAGCCAAATTTTTGACATTGAATGCAAGTTCTGGCACAAGAAGCCAGTTGGATGATGGAACCCATTATTTTTTTATTAAAAAAAAATAATTTTATTTTAAGTATTTTTTATTTTTTCTTATTATTTTTTAAAATTATTTTATTTTATTTATTATGATTTTTTACTAATTGTATCATTATTTTGGCTTATATTACATCATTACCCGTGGATGGATTTGAAGCATGACATGCAGAGGTATGGTTCACCTGAGCAACCTTTGCAGAATGTGTTCACAGTTTTTTATAACTTCTAGCTAGATCTCTTCCACCTTCTGCACCTTTGGTCTTGTAGCATCTTTTGCATTACCTTTCCCACCTGCCTTGACTCTGAAATCAAGGCCCAATAGCTTTTCAACAATTTTTCCTCTAAATTTCTTGATCTTTATAAGCTTTCCTGTTGCTTTTTTGTAGATTATGAAAGCATTTACTATTCAAATTCCAAATAGCATTGCGATCACCAACTTCCTATACCATTTTATCCCTTTTCTCAGGTAAGGATTTAATTTGATCGGAGATATCAATGCAAACTTTTCTTTTATTATATGCCATTATTGGCAGTGGCTTCTTCTGCATTTGTCTTCTCTTACTCCTTCTTCTAGCTGGTCTTTGTTCATCTACATCTTCTTCTCCTTCTTTGGCCTCTTCCACATCTCCGACATCAACAAAAATCAGGTGTATGCTTGGTGGTGATCATTCTGACATCTCGGGTATCCTTCAATTTCAAAACCACTATGCCATTGATGTCTTCCATGGTTGCCATCTCCTTTATTCAATTTGGTATGCATATCAAATATAACCTAAAAAACAATGAGCAAATTCATGTCATATATTTTTTTTTTAAAGAACTCATCTGGCGACTGCCTACTTGGGCATTAGTTACCGTATTAAAAACTGGCCTAGTACTAGGCTACTTTAAAATAAAATTCAAAAAGATAACCCCCCCCCCCAAGAAAAAATGGGAAAAGGAAGCGAGCAGTAAGCAAGCTCCTGTGTCAGGGGAAGGTCCCCCCGGCGCAGGAGTGTGCAACCTATAAGTGAAAAAAAACAAAACAAAAAAAACCTGCTTAAATAATAGGGCGAAGGCCAGCCTCCCCCCAAAACTCAACAAGTCCACCAGTCAGTGTGCACGCACTCGTCCCAAGTACAAGGGACAGGCGGTAGCGACCCTGCCCATCCTGGTACTGGGACAGGTAACATGCACGGAGATCACCTAGACTGGGACATTCAATAAGAATTTTGCGAAACAGTCTGGGGTACAACACAGTCGTCACAATAGGGCCCAGGCGAGCATTCCATCAGATAGCGATGCATCACATGAGTGTGTCCGATTCAGAGACGACAGAAAGCGACCTGAAGCCGTCGCGGCATTGGGGGATAGGTCCATGGGAACAGTTGGACAGAAAGCGACCTGAAGCCGTCGTGGCATTGGGGATAGGTCCATGGGAAGAGTCGTGGCGCAATGGCACACAACTTTAAGTTCCCTTCGACCGTCTCCCATCTTCTTTGCCAAGCAGTCCGAAGAGCTACCCGTATTCCTGCCATGTAGTCGGTGTGAGGAAGAGCAAAGCGCTGGTCCAGTCACAGATTCCTCACAGACTCTTTGGCGCTCTTATCAGCACGATTATTCCCCGCAATTCCTACATGTCCAGGAATCCAGCAGAAGATAATCTCGACATCCGCCCGGCTCGCCAAAACCGTGGCATCACGGATATCACGAATCAGGGGATGCAGAGATTCCAATGCCCCGAGAGCACTCAGGGCGCTTTGTGAGTTGCTATAGATCACAATCCGGTCTCCAAACCGGGCATGTTGCATGATCTCCCGTACCAAGTGGTGTATTGCCACCAGCTTGGCCGTAATTCATGTCATAAAAATGAGTTTTGTGGCCTATTTTCTATATGGCACTCACATTGGCATGCACATAAGTATGCCATGGCTGCGGATATATACAAAAAAATATTACAAAAAATAGTATATCTACAAATTTTATAAGTTGTTGACGGAACGATCTAAACCAATATATTTAGCAAAAAAAAATGGCTGCAATGACATTTTTCCTGTTATGGGCTTGGCAATCAATGTGTTACAAGTATTTTAAAACTTTTAATATAAATAATTTACACTACTGCCGATCATCAGTGATGATAGTCACAGCTAAGTTCAATGGTTGTACCACATGGGGAAAAAGAAAGATTGATTGGAGCTAGTACTTTCGTTATCTTAACATTTTCAAACTCACAAACATTTATGAAATAGAGACACACCGTATTTATACAAAGCAATGTTTTCCCTATAAGGTCAGATTTTTTATGACCTCTGATAAGTTTGATTTGAGGAAGAAAGATAGGACTGGATCTAAAGAAAACAAACCAGGGTTAATATTTATATGTCCTGGGAATTCTAAATGAAGATTTTAACCTTGATGGTTCTTTTATTTATTAATTCATTAGTTCCATCAATTAAATTTACTTTAGAAAAATAAGAAAATAATAGCCTTCCTTTCCTAGATGTTCTAATAATTCAGTTTTCTATTTTCAGGAAACTGACAAATAATTTATCCTATGTCTATTTTTATTCAGGTCATTCTAAAAATATTAAAACGTCAGTATTTTCTTCCATGTATCTTAGGGCCCTCAGCATAGTTCAAGAATTTACAAATATTTAAGAGATTGCCTTCAATCTATGTTACCCTAAATATTTTTTGGAAAACTCCATGTATAAAGCTAAAAAACAGTCTATAGCCGCAAATTAGGCAAACAGAACCTTTACACAATATATTACTTTTATTTACCTTATCAGGATAATTTCTTGTATGCAGTACCAATGTTAAAACCACTAGCTTTATTTCCCTCCTTTCTTTTGATCGTTGTGTTATTAACCAATATGTCCCTGGTTAAGCTAATGTTATGCATGGTCTCTATATGATTTTGTGAGGCTCCATGTTGCAGACTTTTGAGGCATTTGACAATGCATCTGCAAAAAAGAGCCCCCCAAAATCCTATAGAGACCATGCATAACATCAGTTTAACCAGGGACATATTGGTTAATAACACAACGATCAAAAGAAAGGAGGGAAATAAGAGATAGACTAAACACTTTCGAAGCCATCTTAATTAACAAAGAGAGGGCAGCCATCAACATCCAGACTACGGGCTGGAATTGAACTTTAGAGTTGTTTTAAAATTCCGTTTATACAGGAGTGTCCCATTCCCTTGACATAACATTTAAGCGAGGATGAATAAATATCACCTAAAATC
Source organism: Ceratothoa steindachneri (assembly GCA_963969495.1). Classification (NCBI taxonomy): domain Eukaryota; kingdom Metazoa; phylum Arthropoda; class Malacostraca; order Isopoda; family Cymothoidae; genus Ceratothoa; species Ceratothoa steindachneri. The sequence continues at coordinate 50,940,654 of OZ018333.1, read as the reverse complement.
CATTTTCTTTTCATTCTGGCTCCACCATTCTTCAACGATAAAGAAGGAAAGACATGTGAAGATGATCGCATAGATCGAAAGCTCAGCAATTAAAGTCGAGTTTGGTTTTACAAAACACATTTCATTTAAAAAAAAGGATGAATGTAGGAGAAGTTGTTTACCATCTACAAGATGAACTAAAAAAAGATAAGAAAAATAGAAACTTTCCAAAGAAAATTAATAGACGAAATATACTATGGTCTTTCACAAAATCTACATAAATATATATATATATATATATATATATATATATATATATATATATATATATATATATATTGGTAAAAATCATAAAGATAACACGTGAATAAGTATAAATATTTGGTTGTACCACATAGGGAAAAAGAAAGATTGATTGGAGCTAGTACCTTTGTTATCTTAATAACATTTACAAACTCACAATGGTTTATGAAATAGAGAGACACTGTGTAGTGGAGCGAATGTGAGAGTGTTTGTAGGGCCATTCTCCCACCTCCTTTCTAACCTCTCCCTCCATCTGTAAGAATCTGTGTGTAAATGGGAGAATGTATATATATGTATATATATGTATATATATATATATATATATATATATATATATATATATATATATATATATATATATATATATATATATATATATATATATATATATATATATATATTTATATAGTACAAGAGAAAGAAGAATTGGATACGAATAAGCAAATGAGACAAGAAACTGGAGTTTTTTTAAAAGGCAAGAGAGAGGGACATTAGAAGAATCCAGAATCAAAGGTGATCCTTTACCGAGAAGAAAGAAATAATGCCAGGGTAAAAAAGTTTTTCAAAATTCCTGGTAAATGCCGGTCAGATGCTTTACCACTAAGCTACCAGGCACAGTAACTATATTTCACCCAAAGCATTACCCCATCAAACCCAGTATCTCCCTAAGATAGGAACCTCCAAGGAATTTTTATACTACATCCTCTTACCCGCTCACAATTTAAAGGCAGAAACTTTGTATAGCTTACTATAAATACATATAGTACAAGAGAAAGAAGAATTTGACGTGAATGAGCAAATGAGACAAGAAACCAGAGTTTATTTAAAGGGCTTTTAAAAAACTGGTTTCTTGTCTCATTTGCTCATTCACATCCAATTCTTCTTTCTCTTGTACTATATGTATTTATAGTCAGCTATACATGGTTTCTGCATCATCTTTCTGTCTTCAAATTTATATGAAAGGCAGAAAATAAAAAAATTGCGTAACCCTGTGGTGGTTGTATTATCACCCGCAGAACTTGTAGTTGCTCTTTCTTTGTGTGTATATATATATATATATATATATATATATATATATATGATTTTGTGTTATATATATATATATATATATATATATATATATATATATATATATATATATATATATATGATTTTGTGTTATATATATATATATATATATATATATATATATATATATATATATATATATATATATATATATTTTAAATCTCTTTCCAGAAGCCACTCTATTTATTGTCTGATAAATTTGCAAAATTTATTCCTTCCTTTTGTAAAGAGTGGCTGGTGTTAGAAAATTTTGGGAATAATATAATTGAATTTAGCATACATTCATATTATAATTCTTTTAGACAGAAGGGCTTTAACAGCCTAGAGACGGCGACCAGATTGCTTACTATTATTGAGCTCGGAAGCATCAGGCCTTTAAGACATGCACTGCGAAAGAGAGGTTTCCGATGTGTGTGGTATCCGAGTGTGTGTATAGTATGCATGGGATAAAGTGGTTTAATAAGCTGGATTTGGTTTGGGGCTATTACCAGATGCCCATTGCTGAGGAGAGCTGATGATATTTTGATTATGAATGAGAGTTTGTTTTGATGAGCAGATGAGATTGGTGAATGATGTATTGAGAACCTTGGAAAGTGTTGGTATGAAGGTGAAGGTAGCGAAGTGTGAATGGTTTGTGAAAGAAGTGGAGTTCCTTGGGCATATGATGAGTGAGAATGAGTTGCGAAAGTCGCTGAAGTATGTTGAGAAAGTATGAATGTTTCGGAAACCAGTGACTGTGAAACAGCTGAAGTCATTTCTGGGTTTGATTGAGTTTAAACGAAAGTTTATACCTGATTGTTCAGGTGTAAATAGGCCTCTGACTGAGTGGATGAACAAGAAAGATAGTACGCTTGTCAGGTGGAGTGATAAGATGAATGAAGCATATGAGAGACTGAAAGAGGCAGAGGCTAAAGATGTTGAGTTGGCATACCCGGTCTATAGTGTGAATTTAGTGCCAAGATGTTTGAATTGTATATGGATGCAAGTGGGTACTGTATTGGAGGATTTCTAATGCAAGAGCAGCGTTTGAATGGAGAGAATGTAAGGCGGATAATTGGGTATGTATCAAAGGCTATGGATGAGGCAGAGTGAAAGTATATGACTGTGGAGCGAGAGTTGGCTGCTATAAGGTATTGTTTGAAAGTGCTGCATCCACTTTTGCATGTTGTGAGGTTTGTGATCAAAACAGATCACCAACTTGTTGTGTATTTGCAGTGTATGAAATGGGCCGATAGTAGGATTGCGAGGACTTTGGAAGATTTGAGTGATTTTGATTATGTGATTGAATATATGCCTGGTAAACGGAATGTATTGGCTGATTTGATGTTGAGGTATCCTGGTTCGAATGATGAAAGTGTGTGTGTGGAGTGAGTGATCCGGGGTACTTGCCAAAAAGGGATTATGAATGGAAAGAGAGTAGGGATGGTGGTAATTCTTTGTTTGAGAGTGTATGGAATAGTTAGATGTGAGAGTGCCCGATAGTGTGGATAAAAATTATGAGGTGTCCCCTCATCCCCATCATGTAGAGTCTTCATGATACCATATCACTATATGGTATCATAGTCCTTCTTCAAATTGGAAAATACAGTGGCATAGTGCTGTCTACGAAGGAAGGCCTCACTGACGGCATTTTCCAGTCAGAGCAGAGCATTCAGCATGGAGTGAAGTTGCAGAAGCTGCACTGTGCAGAAGATAGATGGCCTCCACTGTCCAGGAAAAAGGCTAATCTAACATTTATCAATTTCTCCATCAACTTGCACACAGAGGAGGTTAGAGATTGGGTGGTAACTGGCTGGGGTAGAGTGATATCTCCCCAGTTTGAAAAAAGTGAGCCCAGTAGCGATTCGCAAGGAATCTGAGGGATACTCTCTACCCAGATCCTGTTGAGCAAATCTAATAGAGAGCCCATGTGTCCCTCACCCACATATTGAAGATGGCATACGGGACATTGTCCAGACCAGGGGCAGTGTCCATGCACAGTGACAACAGAATGAAACTCACCCAATGTAAACCTGTCATTGAAGGGTTCACCACCTCTAAAAGTAAATTCCAGATGGCAGCCTTCTCCTATACCATGATGCACTTTGAATGCTGGTGGAGCAGGATCACGGCTAGAGAAAGTGGTCTCGAAGGACTATTCCACGGATGTTGGGTCTGAGATTGTGGTCCCATTTAACTGGAAAATGGTTAGGGTTCCTGTGACAACTTGACCTGAAAGCTTTTGACTCGAGAGTGGGGTCTTCAGGTTAAGTGAAGACACGTATGCACACCAGGAAGAGGGGTAGGCATACTTTGAAACATACTGGAACCTAGCCCTAGCTTGATAAAATTCACCCACAGTTAAGTCATTCACACAGCGCTTATAGCGTATTTAGGCCTAATGTTTCTGTTGAGGGCTGTCTCACACTCGGCAGTCTACCACAGAAGCAGTTGGAGTGCACAATGGCCAGACATTTGAGGAATAGTAGTTAGTTCCAGGGTGATGAGGTTGCCAGAGAACTCAATGCCCTCATCTACTGACCTAAACTCCTTATTGAGACAGAGAAATGAATCACTGCCTGAAATGCAGACCAGAGCCATGCCAAACACCACCTTGGCAGGCTCTAAGGCAGCATTGACCCAGAAAATGATATTTGGGAAACTCCTTAGCCTCATGAAATGATAGGTAATCCATAGCCTGAACAGCCAGGATTTCTTTATCCAGGAGATAGGCACCACATTGCTTTGAAGAAGCAGGATGCGACTCTCCGCAATTGACCATACAAGATTTGGACTTATTGTGTGCAGCCTTGGAGTAACTTACAACAGATTTCGAGTAACTTTGACCTTGCATATCTACAGGAGCGATTCATATGGCCAAAGTGGTAGCAGTAGTAGCACCTCAATGGCAGTAGCAAAAAATACCTTTACAAGGTAATGATACCAACCAGCATCCACAGGCTGAGGAAACTTGTCACAGTAAAATGTGACTTTACTGTGACCAAGAGTATGGGGGTGGGTCTATGGGCCCATCCCAGTTTTCTCATCAAACATTTGACCTTGACCACTCCTAGGTCAGCCAACTTTACTAAGGTGATGTCACCTATGGAGTAGTCCAAGAGTTCACTCTCATATACTATTCTTTTCATGAAGTTCACACTCACTGGCATGTGAGCAGGTGTCCAAAGGGCACTAATCATGGCTGCCTCTGAGGGATTTGACGAATTTGCCAGAAGGCTCCCATCCAAGAAATGGGTCACCTTTGGCTCTCTACTAATCACACTGGCTAGCGCTCCCCTCTGCCCTTGGCTAACATGCTGCCATCACGAGTGAATAAGGAGAAAGCCATGCCTCACTCACCCAGGTGTCGAAGCATGGTGTGCAGGACATCATCTGGACCAGAGGCCGTGTCCTTGCACAAAGCAAGAGTGGAACACAACTCACTCAATGTAAATGTGTCATTGAAGATTTGTCCACCTCTGGAAGTAAAGTCCAGTTGGTGGCCTTCCGCCACATTACAACATGGATTAAATGCTGATGGAGGGGGATCACAGCAAGAGAATGTGGAGAAAGCAGTCATGAAGGATTCTGCCATGGATGCAGGTTCCTAGATTGTTGTCCCATTCTCCTGGGCAACAGGAGGAGGGTCCTGCGAAAACTTGCGCCAAATTCTTTTGACTCGCTTCCACACCTCTGCTAGAAGGGTCTTTCCATTAGGTGAAGAAATGTATGACCACCAAAAAGAGTGCTGGGCGTGCCTCAAAACATACCGGAACCTAGCACTAGCTCGACAAAATTCATTGACAGCAAAATCATTCGGGTAGTGCTTATAGTGGATGCAGGCAAAACATTTCTCTTGAGGGCTGTCTCAGAACAGGCGGCCCACCACAGAAGCAGTTGGAGTGAAAAATGGCCAGACATTCTAGGAATAGTAGTTAGGCACAGGGTGATGAGGTTGCCGGTAGTGATGTACTGGTTATACATTTTGGACAATGCCAAAGCCAATGCCGATTTATTAACCAAAGACCAATGCCAGCTTTGGCAAATGTTCAAATCATTAAGTAAAGTTCAACTATTATAGTCCCTTCTAATGCTCTTAGGACTGTCAAAGCTTCAAGACTATAATCACCTCACTTTGAAATATGATTTTCAGCCTTGCTTAAGCCTAGAAGCTTGGATAATGCATCGACCAAATGATGCTCATTTAGGTTGGTCAAGCAAATTAGCAGAAAATATTGATAAATTATTGTTTTTGCATGCTATATATAATATAAAAAAATCTTTTCTACTGCTTCAGGAATGTAAAAGATGATAAAGTCATAAATTTTCCGATAATAACCTCAATGCGAAACATAGAACTCGTTCAATTTATGATGCAAGTGCCGCTGACCACCGTTTTTCTATTACAAATTTTTATAAAATGATTGGTGAAAAAAGTCTGCAACAACTTTTTATTTATATACTAATTGTAGGAAGGGATAAACCTACCCACTGTTTTACTTATACTCATTTAGTGACTCTCAACATTTTCTGGAATGGTCACGAACTTAGGAAGTCTACTACCTTTCTTTATTCCAGTTGGTCTAATTTTCTCAAGCTTTTATCCTAGTCACACTCATAACGTTCACTTTAATCACTGGAAATTCTTCTAACACTTTTTCAACAACTATCATATAAGAATTTTTAATAGAAAAAATAGTGAGAGTTGATGAAACTTTTATAGTAATATGAAAATAAATGTAGGCAAGTGATGATAAAATCTCATAAATGTAGACTGTATCACTGTAGAGAAATTAAACTTCAACCCAGCTCAACCCAGTGGCTCGAAGTAGGTGGCAATTCTATTGAAGGAATATGCCCAACAGAACTAGCTCGAAGGAGATGCAGGGTGCTACTTCGAACAGAAGATCCTCATGGGAATGGCCGTACGCTAACTCGAGACAGAACTTCGCGCAATGTTGGCTGGAGAATGTGCTGATGGCGCAGTTCCCATGAGGACTTATCGGGGGAGGTTGGGTTGGCTATATAGGTCTTGTCGTCCCTCCTCTCAAAATCTTAGGCAGGTGGGTCGTTTTGGAGGCTGGGCTCCATCCTTTGGAGGATCCACAATCTTCAGGTCAGCCCGCTTAGCACTGGGTATGGACGTAGGAGCCAGAGCATTTTTAGTCTGTCCTTATATTGGGAAGCAGCTTTAGGAACCTCAGAAGATGCCTAACGACCAACTTCAGGGTTGTTGCCTCCTGTGAGTCTAACAACTCGTTGGAGGAACACAGGGGGAAGCCCTGGTTTTTAGCTAACAGGACATTAGGGAGTACGGGCTGATGGGCCCTGTCATCTTTTGCTCCCCTAAGTGAGTTGGCCCTATCGAGCCGCTCCTGGTGAGAGCAGTCAATTATGGGCTCCTGCCTACGCTATTGGTAGTCCTCTGGGAAAGAAAAGGAGGGACTGCCACTCTAGAAAAGGAGATGCCCAAGTGGGCCTCCATCGAATGGGGTGAGGGGGAGTCCCCTGCACCTGTAGGTCTAGAAGAAGAGTAAGCATCTTCTCCAGTAAAAGAAGTATGGAGGGTCTCCATGGTGACCACATTTATATCACACAATGCATACACTAATCACCCCCACACAGTAGCCCGCTCTGCAAGGGGTGAATAAAGGTCTGGCAAATCCAGCTGCTGGATTTCAGGGCACTCCTCCAGCCTAATGACCTGAGAGCCCATCGCCATGGCAGCTCTACCATAGGCTCAGTGTTACATAGATGGACAGGGTATGTGAGGAAAGTGTGGGTGGGGATGAAGTAGGTTGATAAAAATCCAGCACCATAAGTCAGGGCTCAGGGGTGAGGGAACATGGGTCCTGTAGCCTTTCCCCCCCCCCATAACATCACAGATCCAATTTGAGGTACCTTTCGTCTCATCTAGGGCCGGAGAACAGGCATTCATCAGGGAAGATGAATGCCTTTAACTTCAGGATACACAAGTGCAGGACATTAGGGGGTATGGATGGATGGGCCCGGCAATCCCTTGCCCCCCTAAGAGACTTGTCCCTATCAAGCCATCCCACCCTGGGAGTGGTCAATTTGGGTTGCATGCATACTTTCCCTGCAGTCCCCTATGAAAGAAAATGGGGGACTGCTGCTGGAAACAGGGATTCATCCAAGGGCACCTCCAGATGAGGGGGGGGAGGGGGAGTCCTATGCAGCAATAGCATAGGCTTAGGAGGAGTAAGCCAGTTCTCCGATAAAGAGAAATTTTGAGGGGACCCACTTTTCTGCCTGAGAGTGGCTTGGATGATGGTAAAAGGGAAATAAAGAGTGCGTTTAGAAAGTTTTCATCAGTGGGCACGGCGACCCCATTATTTCCACATGATGCAAATGCTAATCACGCCACTCAGTAGCCCGCTCTGCGAGGGGTGAATACAGGACCAGCAAAGCCAGATGCCACCATTTGAGGCCAATCCTACCGTGGCAGCTTGACCTTAGGCTGGGTTTAAAATTGAGAATGTGAAAAGAGAGAGTGTGTATTCAAGGAAGGTGAGGGTGGGGGCGAAGGTGAGGCGGGTTGCTACCCCCCAACTGGAGGCATTGCCCCTTCTCCCCAGCCCCGATCTGGGATGTCTGGGTGAGAAGAAGCTTGTCAGTGTCTGCCCTGTGAAATTAGAGGCCCAACAGATAAAGTTATGGGAGAAGTTGTAGGGAAAGTGAGAAAGCAGGGTAAGAAAACAGGGTATCAGAAAAAAAAGAGGCTAAGCTAGGGGTGGAGAGGGAGCCGAGTCCCATCAGCATGATGGCCAGGAAAACAAATCGGATTGCCCCTTATGGGCGGGGGGGAGTCCCAGTAAATTAACTCCTCTGAGACTCCATCCCCCCCCCCCCATCCTGCAGTTAGATGGACAACTATTCTGGAATTTAATTTCAGAAGTGACTGGTTTCTACCTTCAGTCGCAAAACAATGAAAACAAAAGCCAAAGGGTTGTCTTTATATAAAGTCATTTGGCCTTTGTTATCATTGTTTTCAACTGAATATGGAAACCAGTCCCTTCCTAGTCTACAGAATAAAATTTCCTGTTGAACTGTCTTTTTTTTGCTCAGCCAAGAAGCTTGATGCTGAGTGGAAGAACCAAATCCTTTGGACCGGTACTACAGCTCCTAAGATTACCTTTTCTTCAGGGCCACTTTCTAATATAGCTTCAACCGGGAGGTTTGCTGGGGAGATTTCTTCACTGAATGAATACTTTGCAGCATCATCATCATCATCATCATCTTCTTTTTTGATCTGGCTATTTTCCATACTCTGAAATAGAGAGAAAAAATACTCTCTACAATACTCTCAGTGAAATTTGGGAGTTAGCATTCATCACTTAAAACAAAGGCAGATCTACCCATAAACAATGGAGCTTGAAGAGCACACAAATATCCAGATGTTAGCTGCTATAAGGTTGGCATATGCTACACCTGACACCCCTTTGTGTGGATGAGGGAGTGAAAATACACTAGATCTATGGGAGCATTTCTAACAAATATTTTTTATGAAGACCAAAGAGAATGTAGGAGTGACCAGAAGGCTTGTAAGAAGAAATTTGTTAAAAACAAAAATTGCAGTGAAATATGGTGATGTATTGTTGTTATTTGTTGCTGCCTCCAACTGTGTGGCAAATAAGAAGAAAGCTTTTGATCCTATAGCCTGCGCAGTAGGCCCCGCCTACATTATCACAATACGTGGGACCATGCTTTCCGAGAGACAGTCTCGGGAGACCAGTTTAGAGTGGAGAGAGGCAGTTGCATATTGTGGGAATATTATAGCTCCCTTGTGCTAGCGGTCCATGCAACAGGTAGGGAGTGAAAGTTCAATTGTAGCTTATCCCACCACCTGGATTCCATCCAAGTGGGGTGGTGCCACACTGCACGATTGCATCCAGATGGATGGTTGTGTCATATCAACTTGGGAATGACTATTTATTCTTGCCCTAGAGAGGAGAGGCAAGAGTTAATCAGCCTGACTTGCATACACCCGAGAATGGCAGCAAAGAGGTCAGCCTATTCTACATAGAGGAGTTATTGGGGAAAAACTGATCTTTCATGATTAATTGAGCCCCAATGTTTAGGGTCCCTCAAAGCCTAGTGTAGTGTGACTTGCAGGCATTAAAAAGCATTGGTTATAAAGGTGGTAACAAAGCCTCTCTCTTGACAGTGCATGAGGGAGGTCTTTAAGCCTTTTCAAAGGTTTCAGGGAGATTTTGAGAGTTGGTACAGAAGGGCAGAAAGGAGGGGAGGCTAAGCTGAGGCTGGACTAGTCCTGTTAGCATAGCTGCAGAACTGCCTGTGGGCTTTGGGGCAGGGAGGGCTCACAATCCTATATTACTTGCAACATTGTGGGCTATGAAATACCTGTTAACCCTATTGGAGTGGTGTGTAAAGAAAAAAAAGTAGCTACAATGCAAGAGGTAATTTTTTTTGTATCAAATGGAGGAGTTATAAGCGAAATTGCAGATCATCCAGACTGGGACATTAAACAAGAATGAGCCAAAAAGTGAGAGTGCAGTCCTAGCAGTAAAGTGAAGGGGAACACTCCATCAGAGAGCGTTGCATCCTGCACAGGTAACCCAATTCAAAGATGAGAAAGTGACCCGAAACCATAGTGGGATTATGAGGTAGGTCTATAGGAACAGACACGGTGAAGTGGCATGCCACTTTCAACTTCGCCAGGCATCCCTGAGAGCTGACCTGACCTGATTGCTGCCATATAGTTGTGAAATGCTGGGCTGGTTGCCCCTCATTACCAAAATCTCCACATATCCACGAAATAAATAATATCTGCCCTGCTTGCTTCAACTGTGGCCTCATTGATACCCCAAGCGAGGGAACTGTGGCCTCATGGATACCTCGAATGAGGGGGTTTGGAGATTCCAATACCACTGTAATAAGGTCTACATTTCTATTTTTCTTTTAATTTCTGAGTTTAAATAGTTAAGTTTGATTTCAGGTATTTTATTTAAATAAATATTCAGATTTTTCAGAAAAAGTAGTCTAAATTCAACAATTTTTATTCAAAAAGTAACACCAGTTACACAATGTATAAATATTAGCTGGCAAATTTGAATTAGCAGAAGTCAGTATGTTCATAAGAGTTGAATATAAATAATCCACTTTAAATATAAGACCTGTTATCTGTTTGGAATAAGTTATTATCGTGTACCTTTTTCTGAAATTTATAAGGATTCATTAAGATAATAATTTCAAATTAGTAGATTTTCCAAGTCCATTTTATTTATTTTGAATTTTCTTTGGAAAAATGTTCTTTTAAGGTTCCAGGCTTTGGTCATTTTTTGTCTGTGATTTTTGTCAGATTGTAAATATTCTTTTAGAGTAGTTGGGTTTCTTAAATAAAACAAGTTTTATAAGCATTTGCCAAAAATTCTCAAGCTTATGTCACTTTGCTTCTTATTTCGCAAGTCCTGCATAATTTTGAACATTGAACCCATTATTCTACTATTTCCTTTTTGAATAATTATTAATTTGGGCTGAATTCACACCCCAAGAAGACTCTTGAAATACTCTACTGTCATCCTGTATTTTACTGACCAAATCTGAGCAGCAAAATAGCAAGGGCCTACAGTACTTACAAAAGGGGCACAGTGCATTTATCTCTTAAGCTGAGTGGTGTTATGCAACCAACATAGTTGTAAAGATACAGTACCTGGCAGAGCTATTCTGAATTCAAGAGGGGATATGGAATGGAAGCCTATTCCTTCAGGGGACTTTGAGCAATGTGTGTAAATTAGGGTGAGTAAAAAAAATCCAAAGTGTTTGGACTATAAGCAGAACTCAGCAGTTCATGCGTATTGAGGAGGAAATGCTACAAGCAAAATCTAAGTTGTGTAGCATGACATTTTCATGTTGCACAGACACTTTGAAGATTGTCCCTATTGCATCACCCCATGCAATGAAGGCATGGTCCTGCCTCATACAGCTTTGTAGCGCAAGAAGTGGTTTCAGTATTGTTTTATGTTATGGAGAGATCTCCATCTTATTCTCCTTTTTATTGACTTGTTTTTCATTTTTACAGATGTCTTCCACGAGGTCCGCTGACAAGTTATGGCTCCTAGGAGCCCTAGCAACTCAACAGCTCCCAAACCGCGAGGAAGTCCTGTGTATTTTGAAGTACCACACAAAGCTAAACCCACATGATTTGACATTCTCAATTTGGCAGACGGCACTCAAAATTGAACATCAGAACTCCACGGCAAATATTCCAACCATTGATATCCTCAAGAAAGTATGGCGTATGTATGCACAAAGAGTACAACGGATTGAAGAAATCAAAACCCTGGACAACAGGGCAAGCTGAGGAAAAACATTGTTGAAGAGCACTGGAAAATGTATCCAACAGTCAAGAAAGGAAGCCTGATAAAGTCGAAGCACTGATTACTGATTTGTGTAATATGACTCAATTTCTCCTGTCCCTGAAGAAAAGTATGGCGACTGCGCGACATGAAGATATCATCCAATCAAAAAGAGATTTCTCTCATTTTGTTTCTGTTGGAAAAGGAAAAGAATAAAGAGTTCAGCGTTAACATAATTTCCTTTTTAAATTCCACCTCTATTGACATGACAGACCCTAGTATACACTGGCAGGGATCCAGTGTAAGATAAACTGTGCTCCAAAAAGGACCAAATGCCAGTTGGGGACTGCCTACTAGGGCAAAAGTCACTGTAATCACACCATAGCCTACAACTAGGCTAGATTAAAAAGCAAATAACAATAGGTAAACAAGAAATAACAAAGATACAAAAGTTAGACAGGATAAAAAAGGAACAGTCCCCCCCCCCCAAAAAAAAACAAGATAAGGAAAAGGAGGAAGCACACTCGGTGTTGGGGGCAGGTCTGACTCCCCCGATGCAGGAAAATGCGAGCTAGAACAAAGATTCAAATAGAGTGGAGGGGAAAGTCATATAGATAGGCCGCAAGTCTGTGAGCACAAACTAGTCCTGAGTACAATGGACAAGCAGTAGAGAAAACACTGGTCCTGGTACCAGAACAGGTACCATGTACGAAGATCACCCAGACTGGACATTCAACAAGAATGTGCCGAACAATCTGGGGGACAATGCAGTCATCACAATAAGGTGCAGGCGAGTGCTCCATAAAATTGCAATGCATCCCATGAGTGTGTCCAATTCAGGGAAGACAGAAAGCAACCTGAAGCTATTGTGGCATTGGGGATAGGCCCATTGGAACAGTCGCAATGCAATGGCATGTCACTTTAAGTTCCCCTCAACCATCTTCTTTGCCCAGTCGCCTGGATAGCTGCTCATATTCCAGCCATATAATCAGTGTGAGGGAGCGTGAAACGCTGGTCGGGTTGCCCAGTCTTCGCAGACCCTTTGGTGACCTCATTGGCTGCTCATCCCCAGCAATTCCTACATGTCCAGGAACCCAACAGAAGATAATCTTGACATCCGCCCAGCTCTCCAAAACCATGGTATCACAGATTTTGTTATTTCACTTTAGGAGCCCATCTGTCAACTGCCTACTCGGGCATAAGTCACCATACACAACACAGCCTACTAATAGGCTATATTAAAAAACAAATAATGATAAAAAGGACGAGGGCTGAAAAAATAACAAGAAAATGAAGCAAAAAGGTAAGAAAGAAGCACACTCCAGCATCAGGGGTAGGCCCATGGCATCACAAATCACAAATATCAGGAACCAGGGAATGTGGAGATTTCAATGCCCTGAGAGCACTCAGGGAGGTTTTTCAGTCTCTATAAATCACAATGCGGTCTCTGAACAGGGCACAGCACATTATCTCCCATATCAAACGATGTATTGCAACAAGCTTGTCCGTGAAGACAGATGCAGCGCCTGGAACAGCCCCACTGATTTCAAAAAGAGGGGATACATTCTGGAAATCTACCACCTCTTGGGACTTGGAGCCATCCGTATACACTGGCACAGTTACAGCGTGACACAGAGTGTGCTCCAAAAAAGCCAAACACAATAATACTGGCACTGTAGAAGCTTTGGGATCAGAGGCATGGCAACAAATAGTCAAAGGTGGCAGAGTTCAGGGTGGCATCCTGGGCAGAATCAAGGTCATCACCAACACAAGAGCAATACTGAGGTCAGGAATGTGTGGCATCCTTCGATGGCATATGAAGCATAGAGATCAGCTGTGAATACAGTGAGAGCTGTTAGCGACTTAGCAGAGTGAGTGGCATATCCACAGCATCAACAAGTAGGCTCTCAATGGGGAGCATGCAGAACATAAGAAAAGAACATAAGAAAAGAAGGAGACTGCAAAAGACCATTCATGGCCTACACTTGGCACCAGTCACTGGGCAAATGGCTGGCAAATATGAGCTTCCAGGGTGAGGCTCATCAAATACAAGAGCAAGGAAACTGTGCGAGTCCACCACTTCCAGGTAAACCCCATTTAGAAACAAACCTGGGTCAGGGTGGAACTGTGGATGGTTGCAGAAGTGCACCCTCTTAGTCTTGGCCAGGGAAAACCGAAGCCTGTACGTTTCAGCATAGCAAGAGACACGGTTCAATGCGTGTTGGAGCTACGCTGTCAAGTTGGCATCTTGGGCATGCCCAAAGATACAAATGTCATCCACGTAGAGCATACTGAGAACATCTTACGGCAGCACCAAGGTGATGCCGTTGATGCTCAGGCCAAAGATTGCGACACTGAGGACACTTGCTTGAGGGGCACCCTCTTGCTGCTACATTCGGCCAGAGAGTGATCCCCTCACCCATAGGAAGAATTGATGATTTTCCCCGGAGAGTCTCCAGGACACCATATCGCCATGCAGAATCATATGCCTTCTCCAGATAAAAAAAACATGGTGGTGTAGTACTATCTACAAAGGAATTTTCCAGTCAGAGCAGAGGATACAATATGTAGTGAATTTTGCAGAAGCTGCACTTAGCAGAAGATAGGTGGCCTTCACTGTCCAGAAAAAAGGCTAATCGAGCATTTACTATTTTCCCCATCAACTCTTACACACAGGAGGTTAGAGAGATTGGGAAGAACCTGGCTGGATAGAGTGATTTCTCCCCAGTTTGAACAAAGCAAGCACAGTAGTGATTCGCCATGAGTATGCGAGGATACCCTCAACCCACATCCTGTTGAACAAATCTAACACAAAGGCCATGCCTCTCTCACCCAGGAGTTGAAGTATGTCGTACAGGACATCGTCCGGACCAGGGACAGTGTCCATATTGAAGTGAGAGAGAAACGCAACTCACTCAAAATAAATCTGTTGTTGAAGGGTTCGCCACATCTGGAAGTTAAGTCCAGTCTGCAGTCTTATGCGACATCACAACACACATTGAATGATGGCAGAGCAGCATCCTGGCTAGAGAATGCAGAGAAAGCGGTCGTAAAGGAGTCTGCCACATAAGCAAGGTCTGAGATTGCAGTCCCATTCTCCTGGAGAACAGGAGGGGGGGTTCTGTGAGAACATGCCCTGAATCCTTTTGACTCACCTCCACACATCTGCTAGATGGGTCATGGCATTAAGTGAAGACACGTATGCATGCGAGGATTAGTGGCAGGGGAGCTTTGAAACATACTGGCACCTAGCCCTAGCTCAACAAAATTCACCAACAGTGAAATTGTTCAGGTAGCGATTATAGGGCATGTAGGCATAACACTTCTATTTGAGAGCTGCATCACACTCAGCTAACCAAATGGGAGGAAATGAGCTTCGGCAGCTCAACCCAGTGGCTCGAAGTAGGTGGCAATTCTATTGAAGGAATATGCCCTCCAGGCCTAGCTCAGAGGAGATGCAGGGGTCCTCTTCAAAGAGAAGATCCTCACAGGAATGGCCGTAACCTTCCTGGAGGCACTGTGGCCTTTGAGGACTTATCAGGGGAGGTTGGCCTGACAATGAGTCTTTTCCTGCCTCTTCCTCAAAACCTTAAAGAGGTAGGGCACATTCAGGGGTGGGAGTCACTGTCTTCTAATCACCTAGTATGGGCGTAGGAGCCTAAGCTCCTTTGATGCTCTCCTCCTTTCAGGGAACAGCTTTAGGAACCCAGGAAGATGACATCACGACCAACTTCAAGGTTGTTGCCTAATATGAGTCTAATGACTTGGTCGAGGCAAGCAGTCTTTTCACCTTACGGGAAACGGTCACACTGGGGGAAGGGTTGGGGTGGCCTGGTTTTAGCTGAGGCTGGGTGTGAAGCCTTTGTGTGCCAGCTTTACTAGGGGAGTGCACAGGGTTAGTACAACTGGAAGGGTTCCTAATGGGCGCGGAAATGACTGTGCTCATAGACCTAGACATGACAGGAAAAGAGTGTGGCTTTATTAACATTGAGGCATAAGATGCCAGGACCAAGTGGCCTGAACAGCTGTGATTTCCTTCTCAAGGAGGAACGCACCACATTGCTTCAAAGTGGGGTGCGACTCTCTGATATTGACAAATGATTTGGACTTATTATGTGCAGCCTCGGAGCAATTTACACAGACTTCAGGTAACCCTGACTTTGCACTTCTACAAGAGTGATCCAGATGGCCGAAGGGGTGGCAAGCTTTAGCACCTGTGTAGAAGTGGCACGAATGCCTTCACATGGTAGCAATACCAACTGACATGCACAGACTCAAGGAGTCTGTCACATTCTAATGTGAGGAAGAGTGTAGGGGTGGGTCTCGAAGTCCCTCCTTGTTTTCTCATCACACATTCGACATTGACCGCACCTTGGTCAGCCATCTCTAATGTGATGTCATCTATAGAGCAGTCCACAGGTTCCCCTGCATAAACTACTTTCACAAAGTTCATGGTAGAGTGCAGCATCGCACTGCCCTGCGTGCCATCAAGTGTATGAAGAGCATTAATCTTGGCCACCTCGGATTGATCCAACGCATTCGCCAGAAGGCTCCCATCCAAGAAACGAGTCACCTTCGCCTCTCTACCAGTCAGGCTAGCTAGTGCTTTTCTTTGATGGAACATGATGCCTTTGGCCAACATGTGGCCACACTGGACCCAATAACTGAAAAGTGTTTGAGGCTAGCAGGCTGAAAAATGCCAGGTAGTCTCTGAATGAGGGGCACTAACATAATCAAGACTCGCTATGCTAACTTGAAACTTTGATCTTGGTCAGGGACTCCCTAACCAGGGTAGCAACAGGGCCAGACATGCCAATATCAGCTTGGTCGCTTACCAAAATAGCAGCAGACTCCTCCATGCCGAGGCTCACATAGAGGAAGAGGAGCCCTGAGTCTTTTTCTTGTTTCTTTTCTTTTTATGAGAGGAGGGCAGGGAACTAACCCACTTCTCTCCTAGAAAGTAGGAGCCCCTAGGCCAGATGGACCAGCCTCAGCAAGATCTTTTTCTGAAATGGAGGTCTTGGCTGTCAAAGTGGCACCAGCTCTTCTTGGCACTGAGCCTGGGTTCAACCTCATGGAAGATCATCCCATCTGGGACTAAGTCAACCGAGAGTTCATGTCCATCTCAGGGGGCCTCTGTGTGGCCATTACCTTCCCCCTCAACACATCACAGATCCCATTCGAGGTACCTTTTGTCTCATCATAGGCTGATGAACGGACAACCATCAGAGAAGAGAGTGGGGCAGGTATGCCACCCCTCACTGTATAATCAGGAGGGACTGCCACTGGAAAGAGGGAGCTCCAGAGAAGGGGGTGAGGGGGAGTGCACCTCACACATAGGCGTAGGAGAGGAGTTAGCCTCCTCTCCGATACAAGAAATTTGGAGATTTCCCTGAGAAAGCACATCGGGAAAGGGGACATCCTTTTCTGCCATGAAGCTGCAGAAGAGTGGCCCAGACAGCTGTAAATAGGAAGTAGAGATGTTTTTTTTAGATTTTCATTATTGGGCATGGTAACCCTACTTTGTATCACAGGACCCAGCGCTAATCACCCTATGCAGTAGGCTGCTCTGTGAGGGGTGAATACAGGGCTGTCAAAGCCAGCTGCAGGCATTAGAGACAACTCCTCCTGCCCTGTGTCCAGGCAGCCCTTTGGCATGGTGGCTCCACCTTGGGCTGGGCTTAAAAATGATAGAATGTGAAGGGAGAGAGAAAGGGTATATGAGGACGGTGAGGGTGCAGGTGAGGCAAGTTGTTAAAAACCAACCACCCAAACCAGATCTCAGAAGTGAGAGGGCATTGTCCCCTTCCACCCTCAGCTCCAATCAGGGATGGTTGGGTGAGAAGAAGCTGGTTGGCGTCTACCCTGCAAAATTAGAGGGGCCAACCAGAGAAAGTTGTGGGAAAAGTAAAATGGAAAGTAAGGAAATAGTAAGAAGACAAGGTGTCAGAAAGAAGGAGAAGAGGCTAAGCTGGGGCCGGATGGGGTGCTGAGTCCCATTAGCAGGAAAGCAAATCACCTTGTCCCTTATAGGGTACACACTCAGCAACAGATTCATAGAACTCGCATCTGTAATCAAGCTTTGAACAAACAAAGGATTGGTAAAAAAGTAAGGCGGTAGCCAAATCAGCACCTCAAATGCTGAAGATAAAAATAAGAATGTCTAGGGGTGGGTACAAGGGACTAAGGAAAGAATATGAGCATACCAGGTAAGGCATCAGTTGGAAAAAAGATGTATAAATCCAACAATTCAAGGCAAACACCATTAATGAACTAGTCCAGGTGAGGGTGGAGTCATAGATGGTGGCAAAAGTGAACTACCTTAGTCTTAGCCAAGGAAAACTGAAACTTGTGTGCTTCAGCATAATGAGTGACAGGGTTCAATGTCTGAAGGAGTCAATGCTCCAGAGTTGGCATCTGGGCCACACCAAGAAAGATCATAGAATCATCTACATACAGCATAGTGAGAAAACCTTCGGGCAGCACCAGGATGATACCATTGATGCAAAGTATGACACTGAGAATGCTTCCCTGTGGGACACTGTCTTCCTGCTGCATTGAGCGGGAGAGGGACTCTCCCCCCCCAGCCCATCACTGATATTGCAAAAAAAGTCTGAAAAAAGGATTGGGAGACAACCACTCACCACCATCGTGTGGAGAGTCTCCATGAAACCATATCACCATGCCATCTCCTGATCAAAAAACACCCCCTCTGGCATAGTGCTGTCTATGAAGGAAGGCCTCACAGACAGCATTTTCCAGTTGGAGCAGAGTATCTAATGTGGAATGAAACTAGTGGAAGCTGCACTTGCGGAGGTAAGAGCAGGTGGGGTTTTTTTTTAGACATAAAACATCCTAGGCAGCGCTGGGCGTGCCAGGACCAAGTTCTTAACCTTGAAAAATGAGATACAATCCATATCTTGAATGGCCAGGATTTCCTTCTCCAGGAGATACTCAACCACATTGCTTCTACAGGAGCAATTTTTATGGGTGGAGCAGTAGTAGTAGTAGTTCCACATCCTCAGCAGTGGCATGAATGCCTTCATGCAGTAGCGATAACAACCGGAACACACTGACTCAGGGAGCCTGTCACAGTAGAACATGACAAAGATTGTAAGGGTGAGTGCTGAAGCCCTTCTTATCACACATTCAACCTTGACCACTTCATTATCGGCCAGCTCTAAAGTGATGCCATTTATGGAGTTTGGTACCCTCATCCTAGCTGGGAAGGCATCAGGACCAGACATGCAGATCTTGGCCTGGTCACTTGCCAAAACAACAGCAGACCCCACCATCCACAAAGCTCTTAAAGAGGGAGAGGAAAGTCTTTTCTTATTTTGTTTCTTTTTAGGAGAGGAAGATCCTGAATCAACCAGCTTCTCTCCACCACTGGAAGGAGCCCTTAGGCCACATGGAGCAGCCTCAACAAGATCCTCCTCTAAAATGACAAATGTCTTGTCTGTCAAAGGGGCACCAGCCAGGGGAGATGGCCCCTCCTCTCATTGTGAATCTTTGGGGATGAAGGCCATTTGAAGAGAGGCTTGCACATGGACAGACTCAGATTCAGTGCTTGGCACTGAGCCCATGTTCAACCCCATGGAAGATCTTACAGTCTGGGGTTGGGTCCATGTGGCCATCCACCTCCTTTTCCCCCTAAAACATCATATCCTATTTTAGGTACCTTTTTTCTTTTCTATGGCTGGTGAACTGGCATTCATCAGGGAACAGAGAGGGGCAGGTACACTAGCCCCCTGTACACTCAGGATACAGGACTGTATAAGGCATGACCAGCCAGCCCAACTAATCTTAGCCCCCTTAAGGGGCCCTTATCAAGCTGCTCTAACCAAGAGGAGTCTATTTTTGGCCACCTGCCTGCTCTCTTGGCAGTAGTCCCTTGTTTAAGTAAAGGAGGGACTGCTGCTGGAATTGAGATGGAGTCGCCCAAGGGTGCCTCTAGAAAAGGGGGTGAGGGGGAGTCCACTACGCCTGTAAACCTAGAAGAGTTAGCCTCCTCTCAGGTAGAACAAAGGAGGGGGGTATTTTCTAATACGGAGCTGCTCTGATGATGGTAAAGGAGGGTTGTTTTTTTTTTTTAGTTATCCATGGGGTTAAGCAAGATTTCACCAGCCCTGTCTGTGAGGACCAACACTGACCCCAACAAAGGAATGGCACTACTGATATACTTTGATTGGAGACAGTTGATATCACTGGGTGGGGTGGTATACGACTTCTGCGGCACCTCTTGGGAAAACCCAGACCAAATCATTCATGTTGCGTGGAAGGCAAGTCGGGATGATGGATCCAGCTCGGTGACCGGCTAGTGAGCAGTTGGGGTAACCATGCCTAACATAATGTCCTAGAAGTGTTCGGCTCCATGATCAGGTAGGTCCAGGGGAAGAAGAAGGGGCCAACAAAAGGGATAGAGAAAAGGTCATTGTAAAGGGATAGAAGGGCAGGGGAAAAGGAGGGTGAGTTGGTACAGGACAGATCTGGGAATAATGAATGAGGAAGAGAGGCTAAGCTGGGGCCACACAGGGTGTTGCCAGAGAGGGGTGTCAATTTTGGGCCACCTGCTTGCTCTATTATCAGTCCACTGTGATAGGAAAGGGAGGAGTGTTGCTGTTCCTAAGATGGAGTCACCCAAGGAAAGCTCCAAAGAAGTGGGTAAGGGGGAAACCACTGAACCCATTAAGACAGTAGAGGGAGAAGTTTTTTCTCTCCTTCAAGAAGTTTGGAGGGGCCCCTGAGAAAGCACAGGAAGATGGGGGACAGGGGCAACTACTTTTCAGAGGTAGAGTTATCTGACAGTGGCTCTAAGGATGGCAAAAAAAAGCCCCTATGCCAATGCAAATGGTGAGAGGGGAGCCCATCCACCGGTTGAAGAGCGGTCTTGTTTTACTTCATCTTCCCAACACCTTGCAAGTATGAGGTCGCATTTGGAGGTGGATCTCTATGTGCATGAGCTTGCCCAGTATTTCTTCAATTGTAGTCATAGTAACAGTTAAAAAAGAAAAAAAATGCATGAAAAGTAGAACTATGACCTCCCAATGACTTGGGGTCAAGAGAAAAGTATTTATAGGATCAGAACATTCCAGAATCTGATCATTTACACATACTTGGTCCACAGGTCCAGCTAATATGGGCTTTGACAAACAGCTCGCCATTTAGACAAAATTGTCCTTGAACTTTAACCATAAAGGATGGTGTTGGTGTAGCCACCTTATATATGGAGTGGAAGGTGAGTAGATTTGACGGCCAAAGACACCCTGTGCCTAATACTTGCCTGAGCAAGCAGGCTTTCATCCATCACTGTAGGGAGGGACATGACTGTATAAACTGCCACTCAACTACAGACACATAAGAAGACAAAAGTGGGGCAAGAAGCTACAATCTCTGTGCATAGAAGAACAAGTTTGAAAAGGGGTAGGCAGGTATTAAATAATAAAGAGTAGACTTAGTCGGGACCATTAATGAGTAGGGTGGATGATCACCTATTATTATCAGACCCTGATGCTAGGTGATCCCAGGATGGCATGCAGTCCACCAGGGCACCATGGCTACCAGACTTAACTCTATCCAGGTGGGAACAGTCCTTCTAGTACAAAGTCCAGATAGAAAAGGTTGAGGGGATAACCATAAGATGGTTATGGAAGAAGCGTTTAAAAGATGAGAGAGATTGAGAATGAAAATAAAGTAGGTTAAGGAAAGAGTTGAGAAGTATGAAAAAAATCAGGAGTGATGACATTTCAGGAACTGTTACTGATAGTGAGTAAGCTATTTGGCATGAGAGTATATGTGCATTATGGTATGGAGAAGCCGGTGAAAAGAGAGAGAGTGTATTCAAGGAAGGTGAGGGTGGGGGCGAAGGTGAGGCGGGTTGCTACCCCCCAACTGGAGGCATTGCCCCTTCCCCCCAGCCCCGATCTGGGATGTCTGGGTGAGAAGAAGCTTGTCAGTGTCTGCCCTGTGAAATTAGAGGCCCAACAGATAAAGTTATGGGAGAAGTTGTAGGGAAAGTGAGAAAGCAGGGTAAGAAAACAGGGTATCAGAAAAAAAAGAGGCTAAGCTAGGGGCGGAGAGGGAGCCGAGTCCCATCAGCATGATGGCCAGGAAAACAAATCAGATTGCCCCTTATGGGCGGGGGGGAGTCCCAGTAAATTAACTCCTCTGAGACTCCATCCCCCCCCCCCCATCCTGCAGTTAGATGGACAACTATTCTGGAATTTAATTTCAGAAGTGACTGGTTTCTACCTTCAGTCGCAAAACAATGAAAACAAAAGCCAAAGGGTTGTCTTTATATAAAGTCATTTGGCCTTTGTTATCATTGTTTTCAACTGAATATGGAAACCAGTCCCTTCCTAGTCTACAGAATAAAATTTCCTGTTGAACTGTCTTTTTTTTGCTCAGCCAAGAAGCTTGATGCTGAGTGGAAGAACCAAATCCTTTGGACCGGTACTACAGCTCCTAAGATTACCTTTTCTTCAGGGCCACTTTCTAATATAGCTTCAACCGGGAGGTTTGCTGCGGAGATTTCTTCACTGAATAAATATTTTGCATCATCTTCTTTTTTGATCTGGCTATTTTCCATACACTAAAAGAGAGAGAAAAAATACTCTCTACAATACTCTCAGTGGAATTTGGGAGTTAGCATTCATCATTTAAAACAAAGGCAGATCCACCCATGAACAGTGGAGCTTGGATAGCACATAAATCTCCAGATGTTAGCTGCTATAACATCAGTAATCCAAGGCATATATTCCAACCATTAATATCCTCAAGAAAGTATGGCGTATGTATGTACAAAGAGTACAACGGATTGAAGAAATCAAAATCCTGGACAACAGGGCAAGCTGAGGAAAACGTCAAGGGTTCAAGAAAGGAAGCCTGATAAAGTCAAAGCACTGATTACTGATTTGTGTAATATGACTCAATTTCTCCTGTCCCTGAAGAAAAGTATGGCAACTGCGCGACATGAAGATATCATCCAATCAAAAAGAGATTTCTCTCATTTTGTTTCTGTTGGAAAAGGAAAAGAATAAAGAGTTCAGCGTTAACATAATTTCCTTTTTAAATTCCACCTCTATTGACATGACAGACCCTAGTATACACTGGCAGGGATCCAGTGTAAGATAAACTGTGCTCCAAAAAGGACCAAATGCCAGTTGGGGACTGCCTACTAGGGCAAAAGTCACTGTAATTACACCATAGCCTACAACTAGGCTAGATTAAAAAGCAAATAACAATAGGTAAATAAGAAATAACAAAGATACAAAAGCTGAGAAAGGATAAAAAAGGAACAGCCACCCCCCCAAAAACAAGATAAGGAAAAAGAGGAAGCAGGCTCAGCATTGGGGGCAGGTCTAATTCCCCCAAATGCAGGAAAATGTGAGAAAAAACAAAGATTCAAATAGAGTGGACGGGAAAGTCATATAGATAGTCTGCAATTCTATGGGCAGAAACCAGTCCTGAGTACAACAGACAAGCAGTATTCGTGGGCAGAATCAAGGTCATCACCAAGACAAGAGCAATACTGAGCTCAGGAATGAGTTTCCTACAAATAAGCCAAAAGGGTTTAGGGTATGAGTGGCGTTCGTCGATGGCATAGGAACCATAGATATAAGCTGTGAATACAGTAACAGCTGTTAGCGACTGAGGAAGGCACCAGGCTTAAGCATACAGGCGAATAATGCACTCTGCACATAGCAGAGTGAGTGGCATATCCACAGCATCAACAAGTAGGTTCTCAATGGGGGGCGTGCAGAAGGCACCAGTCACTGGGCAAAGGGCTGGCAAATATGAGCTTCCAGGGTGAGAGGCTCATCAAATACAAGAGCAAGGAAGCTGTTGTGAGTCCACCACTTCCAGGCGAACCCCATTTAAAAACAAGTCTGGGTGAGGCCGTGCCAAAAGATTTTTTTTTTATATAGAGCCCATCTGGCAACTGACCGTGCCAAAAGAGATACAAAGGTCATCACTGAGGTGATGCTGTTAATGCTCAGGGCAAAGAATGCAACACTGAGACACTTGCCTGAGGGACACCCTCTTACTGCTACATTCGGCCAGAGAGTCATCCCCTCACCTGTAGGCAGAATTGATGATTTTCACAAAAATTCAGATATAAAGATTGGGAGGTGTCCCCTCGATCCCATCATGTGGAGAGTCTCCATGATACCGTATCAACATGCAGTATCATATGCCTTCCTTAGATCAAAAAACATGGTGGCGTAGTACTATCTACAAAGGAAGGCATTGGAGAAGGATTTTTCTTAGTTGGAGCAGAGGATATTACATGTAGTGGATCTTCCGGAAGCTGCACTTAGCAAAAGATAGGTGGCCTCCACTGCCCAGAAAAAAGTCTAATCTAGCATTTACCATTTTCCACATCAACTCTTACGCACAGGAGGTTAGACATTGGGAAGAACATGGCCGGGTAGAGTGATTTCTCCCCAGTTTGCGCAAAGCGAGCACAGTAGTGATTCACCAGGAGTCTGGGAGGATACACTCTACCCAGATCCTGTTGAACAAATCTAACACAATGGCCATGCCTTGCTCACCAACGTGTTGAAGTATGTCATATGGGACTGCGTCGGGGCCTAGGGCAGTGTGTATGCATCAAGTGAGAAACGCAACTCACTCAAAGTAAATCTGTCGTTGAAGAGTTCTCCACCTCTCTAAGTTAAATCCAGTCGGCTGTCTTATGCGACATCACAACACACACTGAATGATGGCAGAGCAGCATCCTGGCTAGAGAATATTCAGAAAGTGGTCACGAAGGAGACTGCCACATGCACAGTCCCATTCTCCTGGAGAACAGGAAGGGGGTCCTGTGAGAACATGCCCTGAATCCTTTTGACTCATCTCCACATCTCTGCTAGATGGGTCTTCGCATTAAGTGAAGACACATATGCATGTGAGGATGAGCGCAGGGGAGCTTTGAAACATACTTGCACCTAGCCCTAGCTCAACAAAATTCACCAACAGTGAAATTGTTTAGGCAGCGATTATAGCACATGTAGGCATAACACTTCTATTTGAGAGCTGCATCACACTCAGCTAACCAAATGGGAGGAAATGAGCTTCGGCAGCTCAACCCAGTGGCTCGAAGTAGAGCCTAGCTCAGAGGAGATGCAGGGGGTCCTCTTCAAAGAGAAGATCCTCACAGGAATGGCCATAAGCTTCCTGAAGGCACTGTGGCCTTTGAGGACTTATCAGGGGAGGTTGGCCTGACAATGAGTCTTTTCCTGCCTCTTCCTCAAAGCCTTAGGGAGGGAGAGTAGATTCGGGGTGGGGGGGGCCCATCTTCAAATCACCTAGTATGGGTGTAGGAGCCTAAGCTCCTTTGATGCTCTCCTCCTTTCAGGGAACAGCTTTAGGAACCCAGGAAGATGACATCACGACCAACTTCAAGGGTGTTGCCTCATATGAGTCTAACGACTTGGTCGAGGCAAGCAGTCTTTTCACCTTACGGGAAACGGTCACACTGGGGGAAGGGTTGGGGTGGCCTGGTTTTAGCTGAGGCTGGGTGTGAAGCCTTTGTGTGCCAGCTTTACCAGGGGAGTGCACAGGGTTAGTACAACTGGAAGAAGGGTTCCTAATGGGCGCGGAAATGACTGTGCTCATAGACCTAGAGATGACAGGAAAAGAGTGTGGCTTTATTAACATTGAGGCATAAGATGCCAGGACCAAGTCCTTAGCCTCAGGAAATGAGAGAGGTTTTGGGGCCTGAACAGCTGTGATTTCCTTCTCAAGGAGGAACGCACCACATTGCTTCAAAGTGGGGTGCGACTCTCTGATATTGACACATGATTTGGAATTATTATGTACAGCCTTGGAGCAACTTACACAGACTTCAGGTAACCCTGACTTTGCACATCTACAAGAGCGATCCAGATGGCCAAAGGGGTGGCAAGTTTTAGCACCAGCATAGCAGTGGCACGAATGCCATCACCTGGTAGCGATACCAACTGACATGCACAGACTCAGGGAGTCTGTCACAGTGTAATATGAGGAAGAGTGTACGGGTGGGTCTCGAAGTCCCTCCTTGTTTTCTCATCAAACATTCAATTTTGAACGCTTCTTGGTCAGCCATCTCTAATGTGATGTCATCTATAGAGTAGTCCACAGGTTCCCTTGCATAAACTACTCCTTTCACAAAGTTGATGGTATAGTGCAGCATCGCACTCCCCCATGTGCCATCAAGTGTATGAAGTGTATTAATCTTGGCCACCTCAGAGTGATCCAACGGATTCATCAGAAGGCTCCCAACCAGTCAGTCTAGCTAGTGCTCTTCTTTGATGGAACATGATGCCTTTGGCAAACATGTGGCCACACTGGACCCAATAACTGAAAAGCGTTTGAGGCTAGCAGGCTGAAAAATGCCA
The DNA here is from genome assembly GCA_963969495.1 of Ceratothoa steindachneri. Taxonomy (NCBI): domain Eukaryota; kingdom Metazoa; phylum Arthropoda; class Malacostraca; order Isopoda; family Cymothoidae; genus Ceratothoa; species Ceratothoa steindachneri. The sequence goes on along the minus strand of OZ018333.1, from coordinate 50,914,607 downwards.
GGTAGTCTCTGAATGAGGGGCACTAACATAATCAAAACTCGCTATGCTAACTTGAAACTTTGATCTTGGTCGGGGACTCCCTAACCAGGGTAGCAACAGGGCCAGACATGCCAATATCAGCTTGGTCGCTTACCAAAATAGCAGCAGACTCCTCCATGTCAAGGCTTCCATGGAGGGAGAGGAGCCCTGAGTCTTTTTCTTGTTTCTTTTCTTTTTTATGAGAGGAGGGCAGGGAACTAACCCACTTCTCTCCTGTGCCAGTAGGAGCCCATAGGCCAGATGGACCGGCCTCAGTAAGATCCTTCTCAAAATGGAGAAGGTCTTGGCTGTCAAAGTAGGGCGGGTCATACTCTAGAATTTTATGAAACTGGTGATGAGGGGAATTCAAATGATGAATATTGATGAAAAAAAACATACTTTTGGCAGAAAAGTTCAATTCTAATTGATTTAACCTAGATCAATTTGAAGTTGAAATATTGTTAGTTCTGGGTCATTTACTATATTTTACCATTATTTTAGTTACCCATAAAATATCAAATTTACTGTTTTCTATCATCAATATATTTATGTAATCTGAAAGATATTCGTCAAAAAAAATGCAAAAATGTATTAGAGACACATGAAAAGTAGGAAACCTGTTAAAAATGACCCTTAATTTAGTTTGGTCTAACTCCAAAATTGCAAGTAGCCAGTACTTATTACTCAGTGGAAGGCAATATTCTAGTAGTGTTGCCAGTTCCGGTAACTATTTTAACTGATAACTGTTTATAGAGCATTTACATTTTATTTGAATGCTAGTAAACACTGTGGATCATTTTAGAATAATATATAATTATTAGGTAGAGATTATTTCTTAATCTAAGTGCCATCTTTTCATTTGCAGATATAACTGCAATTAGTGCAACAATGGTGAAAATCAAGACAAGGTCCAAATCAAGTTCTCATCTGACTAATTTTGTTGGGACTGGGCAAGAGTTGATGGTGTCTGAGTTACCAACAATAAGAGATATTTTGAGGTACGGCATCTACCCAAGAGAGCAAAGTGAAGATGAGCGGAGAAAGAAGATGACCGGAGAAATTATGAAGTGGACCAGCTGGTAAAAGACATGTATCAGGGCTTGATTAATCAGTGGACCAAAGCTAATGCTCTCTTCAAACCATCTGTTGTAAATCAAAAGGTCGCAATAATATCAAAGCTTAAGGAGATGTGAAAGAAGGCAATAAAAGTTTCCCTTGGTAAAGAAAAAATGAAGTAAAAGAGAGGTTCATTGCAAAACTAGATAAGTTATTTGATATATTGAGAAGCAAATGTCAAATATCTAGTTTGGGGAAGTAGGTTGTAATGGCTGTGAGACTGAAGCCAACATTAACTGCTGTTGTAATAAAGAGAAAAAAAAATACCTACTAAGTAACTGGCCTATATTAAAGGACAAAAGGAGAAGGTTGGAAGTAAAGTTACCTTTCAAATTGGAAGTCCTGATATTCCAGAGCATAATGGACAATTAAGAGGTTCAGAAAGGAAAGAAAAAGAAAGGATAGCAGAAAGAAAGAAAAAAAGTAAGGAGGAAAGCGCTGTTTTAGCAGGAAAAGCAACAAGAAAAGAAATAGCATTTTTTTGGCAGAAGGTGAAGATCTGGAGGCAGAAAATTCTGATGGTGACAACAGATTGGGTGATGAACTAACTTTTGAAGCTGTCCAAGAGCCGGAATCTTCACCAGGAATAGAAAGAATTATGATGAAATTCCAAATATTGCTCTTGTTAGTATATGGTATGGTGTGGGGATTGAGACCAACTGCAGCTATAGCAACAGCAGCTTTAATAGATTATGGATTCATTACTGAGGAAGATACAAGTAAAGTAATTGATAAGAATAAAGTTAAGAGAGCACAGGAAAAGCTAATGGCAGTTATTTAACATGAGTTTGAGGAAACCTTAAAGAAGGATGGGGGAATTTCTTGTGTTCTCTTTGATGCATGAATTGATGTGACAAATTTTATGATGGAGGCAGAGGGAAGTGAAAAATTATTTCCAGCAAAAACAAAATAGGAACATTACACTGTCATCAGTGAGCCTAGGAACAATTACCTCTTCCACTTTGTCCCAGAAAAGGCTACAAAAGAAGGATCACATGCAGAGAAGATTGCTAAGGTTATGTTTGGATGGCTGGGGAAAACGGGTTTGGATAAAAGCTTAATGGACATTGGAGGAGACTCCACGAATGTAAACACAGGTGTAAATGTTGAAGTAATGCGAAAAATGGAACTCCATTTGGGCAGAAAGCTTGTTTGGTTGGTCTGTAACCTGCACACTGGGGAACTCCCTCTCTGTCATCAAATTATCAACCTGGATGGCCCAACACTATCTGACAACAGATATTCCGGACCAATAGTAAAGCTCCTTGTCTCTGTTACAGACTTGGATATCAACCCAAATTTCACTCAAATATCTTTAGGTCCTCCTCTTACCAACACTACGGCTATAGAATTGTATCGGTAATCAGAGATGGAGTGCTTCCTACAGGGCTTTCTCTATTGGAAATAGGACCAGTAAACCAGTCGCTGTCTGACACCAGCAACAGACTTCTTCGGTTGTGGGTGTCAAAGCATGAGCTCAAAGGAAAAGCTTCTAAGAATCTACAACTGATTGTTGAGTTCATCATTGGTGTATATTACCCATGCTGGTTTACCGTTAAGATTAAGCACTCTTGGACTGAGGGACCTAGGCACATTCTTTATCAACTTCACTGTCTTAAGTCTCAGAGGAAGGAGGTGTTGGATATTGTTTTGCCAACTGTTAAGAGATCAGCTCAGTATGCATACAGTGAAGCCATCCTCCAAACCTCCTATGCTCTAAAAGATTAGGCGGAGAGAATTGAAGGGGTAAAAAGAATCAAGACCATCAGGGGAGAAGGGGACCCAGATACTCAACTGGGAGACTCCTTTGTAAGGCTTAGAAGGACACCAGACATCAATTGTGATGCGCCCAGGATTGGAGATCTGATCAATTGGTCAGAGGATGTCTCTGAGCCACCTCTCACTTGCTCTTTAAGTACTTCTGAATTGAAAAACTTCATTGACTCTCCTATGAAAGTACCTGATTGGTCTTGTCACACACAGAGCATTGAGTGGGTTGTAAGAATGGTGACTGAGGCTTTTTCTAAGTATTTCTCATGAAAAGAGGGATGAAAGAATCGGGCACAAGACTTTTTTTTAAATCTCATCTAGCAACTGCCTTCTAGGGCATAAGTCACTGTACTCAAGCTAGCCTAAATCTAGGCTATAATAAAAGCCAAGTTAGAAAAAAAAAAAATACAAACAAAAAGCCAAAGAAAAACAAACAAATTGAAAAAATATAGAGCGAGCTCCGTAGATGGGGGAAGACCTGCACTCTCTCGCCAAAGAAGACCGCAATCCAGAGTCGAATATTAAATAACGGGTAGAAGGCCGGCCTCCTTCAAAAAGTCTAAAAGTCCACAGGTCAGTGTACACGAAACCGTCGTGAGTAAAATGGACAGGCAGTAGCGACCCCACCCATCCCAGGACCAGGACAGGTAACATGCGCAGAGATTGCCCAGACTGAGATATTCAACAAGAATGTGCCAAACAGTCTGGGGGAAAATGCAGTCTTCACAGTAGGGCGCTGGCAAGCGATCCATCAAATGGCAGTGCGTCCCGCGAGTGTGCCCAATTTGGAGATGACAGAAAGCAAACTGAAGCCTTCGCGGCAGTGGAGGGTAGGTCCATGGGAGCAGTCAAGGCGCAATGGCATGCAACTTTAAGTTCCATTTAACTGTCTCCCATCTTCTTTGCCAAGCAGCATGAAGAGCTGCCTGTATTTCTGCCATGTAGTCAGTGTGAGGAAGAGCAAAACGCTGGTCCGGTCGCAGAGTCCTCGCGGACTCTTTGGTGCCATCATCAACACGCTCATTCCTTGCAATTCCTACATGTCCAGGAACCCAGCAGTAGATATCTCAACATCTGCCTGGTTCGTCAAAACCGTGGCATCACGGATATCGAGAACCAGGGGATGTGGAGATTCCAATGCCCCGAGAGCACTCAAGGCGCTTTGTGAGTCGCTATAGATCACAATCTGGTCTCCAAACCGGGCACATCGCATAATCTCCTGCACCGAGTGATATATTGCCACCAGTCCGACAGTGAAGACAGACGCAGCAGCTTGCAGAGCCCCGCTGATTTCAAACAGAGGGAATACGGCGTGAAAGCCGACCCCCTCTTCAAACTTAGAGCCATCCGTATACACTGGCACGGTTCCAGCGTGATGAGGTGTGCTCCAAAAAGGTCGAACGCAATACTCTCATTGCTGTACAAGCTTTGGGAGCAGAGGCGTGGCGAAAAATAGCCAAATGTGGTACCCTCCAGGGTGGTATCATGGGCAGAACCAGGGTCGACACCGCCCCGAGAGCTATACCTAGCTCTCGAAGGAGTTTCCTGGCCCTAAACCCAAAGGGCTTAGGATATGACTAGCGTCGCTCGGTGGCATAGGCACTGTCAAAATCAGCTGCAAATGCAGTGAGAGATGCTGGTGACTGAGGGAGGCGCCAGGCTTGCGCGTACAAGCAAATAATGCACTGTACACATCGTAGAGTAAGTGGCAACTCCCCAGCATCGACCAACAGGCTCTCAATGGGATAAGTGCGGAAGGCACCTGTCGACAGGCGAAGGCCAGTGTGGCGGATCAAATCCGCCTTCGGCAATAAATGCTCGGCTGCGGATTCATAAAACTGGCATCCATAGTCAAGCTTCAAACGAACAAAGGATCAATAAAAAAGTAGGGCAGTAGCCCTATCAGCGCCCCAAGCGCAGAACGTCATGGAACGGAGAATATCCCTGCCGCGGGTACAAGAGACCCTAAGGCTGCGAATATGAGCCTCTCAGGTGAGGCATTGGTCCAATACAAGACCAAGGAAACGGTGTGACTCAACCACATCCAGGCGCACCCCATTAAGAAACAAATCTGGGTCGGGGTGGAGCCGTGAATGGCGGCACAAGTGCACCACCTTCGCCTTGGCCAAATAAAAAACCGAAACCTGTGCGCTTAGGCATAGCGAGAGTCGCGGTTCAATGCCTGTTGGAGTCGACGCTCCAGAGTTGGCATCTGGGCAGCGCCAAAAAGAATCGAAAGGTCGTCCACGTAGAGCGTAGCGAGAACATCTTCCAGCAGCACCGAGGTGATGCCATTGATGCTCAGGGCAAAGAGTGTGACACTTCCTTGCGGGACACCCTCTTCCTGCTCCTTTGGGCCGGAGAGAGCTCCCCCCACCCGTACGCGGAATCGACGATCTCGCAAAAATTCAGATATAAAGACTGGGAGGCGTGCCCTTGCCCCTATCGTGTGGAGAGTTTCCATGATACCATATCGCCATGCGGTATCATAGGCCTTCTCCAGATCGAAAAAGACCGTGGCGTAGTGCTGTCTACGAAGGAAAGCCTCGAAGACGGCATTTTCCAGTCAGAGTAGAGCATCCGACGTGGAGTGGAACTTGCAGAAGACAGATGGCCTCCGCTGTGCAGGAAAAACGCTAGTCTAACATTTACCAATTTCTCCATCAATGGGCGCAGAAACAACCTTGCTCGTTGGCCTGAATGGGCCAGGAGCAGAGGGTGTCTTTCTATCCATTAAGGTGTAAGACATCCTAGGCAGAGCCGGGCGCACCAGGACAAAGTCCTTAGCCTCGCAGAATGAGAGTCAATCCTGGGCCTGAATGGCCAGGATTTCTTTCTCAAGGAGATATGCAGCACATTGCTTCGAAGAAATGGGGTGCAGCTCTCTGCAATTGATACACTTGGCCACACACAATTTGGACCTATTGTGTGCGGCCTTGGAGCAATTTACACACACTTCGAGTGACCCCAACTTTGCACATCTACATGAGCGATTCGTATGGCCGAAGCAGTGACAGTAATAGCACTTTCACGGCAGTGGCACGAATGCCTTCATGCAGTAGCAGTACTAAGCAGCATGCACCAACTCAGGGAGGTTGTCACAGTCGAATGTGACAAAGAGTGTAGGGGTGGGTCTCAAGGCCCCTCCATGTTTTCTCATCACATGCTCGACCTCGACCTCCTCGTGGTCAGCCAGCTCTAGAGTGATATCTTCTATGGAGTAGTCCCCGAGTTCCCTCGTATAAACTACTCCTTTCACAAAGTTCATGCTAGAGTGCAGCGTCACACTCACTGGGGTGGCATCAAGTGTCCGAAGAGCACTTATCTTCGCCGCCTTGGAGGGATCCACTGCATTCGCTAGAAGGCTCCCGTCTGACAAATGGGTCACCTTTGGCTCTCTACCAATTATACCAGCTAAAGCTCTATTCTGATGGATCATGTTGCCCTTGGCCAACATGCTGCCATGAGTGGAGCAAATAACTAAGAAGCGTCCGAAGCCAGCAGGCTCAAAAATGCCAGGTAACCTCTGAATGAGGAGCCCCAACGTAATCCAGGCTCTGCTCTGCTCAATTTTGGTCCTATTTTGGGATTCCCCACCCAGGCGAGCACCGGGGCCAGACGTGCCGATTTTGGCTTGGTCACAGTCAAGGATGTTAGCGGCCTTGTCCGGCCCCACGGCCCACATGGAGGGAGAAGAGCCCCAAGTCTTTTTGTTCTTTTTTTTATTACTTTTTCTTTTTAGGAGTGGAGGGCAGGAAATGGACCTGCTTCTGCCCTCCCCCAGCAGGAGCTGCCAGGCCAGATGGGCCGGCCTCTGCAAGGTCCTTCACAGAGATGCAGAAGGTCCCAACAGTCGTGGGGGGCACTGACTGGAGGAGGAGATCCCTCGACTGCTTGTGATGTCTTAGCAGCCCGACCCTTCTGGTGATGGCCCAGCACAGGAGCAGAATCGGCCTCAGTGTTTGATGCCAAGCACGAATCTGCCCCTATGGAAGGCCCCACTTGTGAGGCTGGGCTGCTCAGGGAGCATGTATATCTCAGGTGTGGGAGCCTCCATTTGGCCATCCCCCTCCATGACATCACAGGTCATGTCAGTTTTGTCCATGTTCTTTGGGGAAGCAAAGGCCTTCACCCCCAATAGATTTAATATTTGGGCTAGCAGGTCTTTAGAGGGACGCAGCCAATGGGCCTTTCTTCCTTCTCCCCGCTAAGGGGGTTTGCCCTACCAAGCTGCTTCAACTGGGATCAGCCGGTTATGGGCTGCCTGCTGGCTTTCCTGCCAGTCCCTTGTAAAAGCAAAGGTGGGACACTGCCAGATTTGAGATAGGGGGGGGATTCTCCATTTTCTCTGTGGAGCTGCCTGAGGGTGGCTCCGTTGTTCTTAAAGGATAAATATTTTTGTTTTTGTAAGTTTTCATTCATGGGCATGGTGACCCTCTTTTTCTTACAGGAAGTAGACGCTTATGACCCCTCACAGTAGCCCGCTCTGCAAGGGGGGCATACGGGCCTGGCAGAGCCAGGTGCCACTATTTAAGCCCACCCCTCCCACCTGGTGACCTGGCACCCCTTCAGCATGACGGCTCCACCTTGGGCATGGCGTAAAAAAAAATAGATGGTGAAGTGAGAAGGAAAGGGGATGTGAGGAAGGTATGGGTGGGGATGAAGCAGGTTATTAAAAACCCACCATCCCGAACCGGAGCTCAGGGATTAGGGATCATTGTCCCCTCCCCCCTCAGCCCGATCCGGGATAGTTGGCTGAGAAGGTCAGCATCTACCCTGTGAAATTAGAGGCTGGCCAGAGAAAGTTGCGGGGGAGGTTGTATGAAAGGCAATGAAACAGGGGGGAAACACAAGTGTTCTGAAGGAAGGAGAAGAGGCTAAGCTGGGGTCGAACAGGGTGCTGAGTCCCCTCAGTATGGCAGCCAGGATGGCAAATCAACGCGCCCCTTACGGGGTGGGGCTATGTGATCCCAGAATTGCATTCAGTCCACCAAGGCACCATGGCTGTCAGACCCAACTCTGTCCAGGAGAGAACAGTCTTTCTGGTACAAAGTGTGTATAGGCAAAATGTTGAGGGGATATCCATAATTATAATTAATAATAAATACAATAAATTATACATAAAAAATAATTAAATATAATAAATATAATAGGGACATTCTATGCTGATTCAACCAGTGGTTTCCAGGTCACCATCTTAGTTTTTGATGAAAACTTGATATTATTAACCTTACAGGGAGATATGAAAAATGTCCAAGTTCAAATAAAAAAATCCCATGCAGTCTAAAGTTATGACCCTTCAAAATTCGGTGTCATGTCCCATTTTTGCACACGATAAATGCTTAAACCATTTGGGGGGTTTCATGGAGAGCATAATCTTCATTTCCAAGCCAGATGGAAAGCTGATAATTGTTACTATACGGTACTTTTACCGATTCCTTCAGAATCCAGCTTCAAAAATGGTCTCAGATGAAGCCCCTTCAATTTATTAGTTTGCAAAAATTAAACTTTGTTTGACTTTTTTTCAGCTTTTCATCTCAGGCTGTGGGTAATTATTACACCCATATGCAATATTTTCCCATATTATTGTTATTTTAGAAAGATACTATAAACAGATGAAAGATTATTTTAAATAACCTATTATTCTCTGATCTATATCATCAGAAAATGGTCACAGTAGAGATGGCCCCCCTCAGACACCCATTTTGGGTGGCATAATTGACCATATAGATAGTGATAGCAATGAAATTTACAATGTTTGAAAGTGCTTTATAAGGATGAACCAAGACAAGTTTTTCAGGCTTCTTTTTCACAACTGTTTTTCTTAAAAAGGTGGAGGGGGTCCCTTAAACTGCCTAAAATATAGAAATGACAAAATATGCCTTATACCTTTAACCCCTTCCCTATGATGATGAAACAGCTTTCATCATGCCTACTGTTGCACGTGTCTCTGATGATGAAAGAGTTATCAGCATGAAATAAATGATTGTTTTTCTGTTCTGTAATTTTGCCAGAGTACACTATGAACATTCCTGAGCATTACTCGAAGTGACCAATAAAAACACTTTGTGGGCAGGGTTTGTTTATACATGCAAGGCGAAAGCATGTTCTTACTCATGATTGAGTGCGTAATATATAGTATAAGCTTTAAATTTTGTTGTATATTTTGACGATGTCTTCAAGCAATAGTGATAATTATGAAGATAGTGACATCAAACCCATGCAGAGTGACAATGAATCAAATGATAGTAGTGATCTTGACATTTATATTTCAATCAGTGATGAAGAATGTGAAGCAATTGATTTATCGGGGGAGGTGGAAACATTGCATTTAGGTGAGTAAACAATATGTCATTTTTTTATATTTTTTCAATTAATTATTTGAAAGATATTCTCAACATGAACAAACAGCATAAGAATAGGCAAAATTTAAACATAACAACATGAATAATGCAATAAATGCAAAATTTAAATTTAAATAAAATGTTGTATACAGCACCGTATGCAGGCACCGCCGACTCGTGCGGAAGGGGTTAAGTAGCCGAGAAAAGAAGCCTTGGCAATAGCGAATAGAAACAGGCAACCTAACCTTTCTAATCAAGGAAACAATTTTGTCCATCTCTAATTAGGTGTGTGAAGATATACAGAATAAAAATTTTCATTATTTTTAATAACTAAATAAATTAATAGGCATTAAATATGTACAGATTATTTTATATAATGACAAAGTGAAGGATGACATGTTGCGCAATGAAGTCTGAAATTCCATAGAAATATAGTTAAGAGACTGGTTGAATGTGTATGATGCGTATGCACAGATAAGTGCATCATAAATCCTTCATATACTCCAGATACAAGTAAAAATAGAAAATTTAAGCCATTACACTAAATCAAGAGGGGTCTTCAAATGGTTTATAGAAAAATGGAATAGAATGGAAACAAAAAGTATAAATTTTATTTTTCAACATAAGCTCCTTTGAGATAAAAATACTTTTGAAAGCAATCATACCATTCATTTAAACCATTTCTATAAAACTGAGGACAGAATTAAATTTAGTAAAAACAGTTTTAACCTATTAGGTTTGGATAAAAAAAGTAGGATGGCTTTTTCAGAGAAGCAGAATCAATAGGAATGTCATTAGCATGATGAAAGAGGTTTCTTCTGTGAAGTTTTCCAGGGTGTCTCTCATTCTCCACTATACCTTTGTGAAGATTTCTCATCTTCAAGAAAGTTAACAAGTATCACACTTTCGGCATCCCAAAAAACAGTGGCCAATATCTCTCCTCCTGATTAGTCAGGTTTTGCTTTAATAGGTCCTCTTCCACCTCTTGATAACCAGTGTTTAGACTTCTCTTGTCTTGCTGATCCAAATCTCATCACCAGTTACAGTCCTCTGTAAAAAGTTGTAGAGATCTTCGTACTTGTTCAAGATTTGCAGTGAAAGAAAAGTAGCTCTCTTCTCCAGCTGATCTTCACACAATATTGTTATCTATCTAGCAGAAAGCTTACTAAGCTTCAGAACATCAAAATGGAATAAAGAGAACCTGCCAATATGTTCCCAGCCATGATTAGTTCTTCCATCAAAGCATGATAAAAATTTAAAATGCTGCCATCAAAATGAAACAAAGTAATTTAGGTATATGTGACTAATAGCACATATGTAGGTAGAAGTTAAAATCAGTGTAATTAGAATTTTCAGTGGTTATCTCATTTTCTTGCAATATTCATTTTCTAAAAAAACATTTTAAAGATCCCTCATACATACACATACAATATTTTATACCTTGAAATAAAAATTCTGGAAGGGATTTTATCAATGATCTTCATTCTTTTTAAGGACTTATTTCTCAAAAAGGGACCAAAAGTTTGATGTTGGATCCCTAAACACAGTAGCTACAGTGTATATGCATTGGAATGAGAAAAATAATGGATCAGTAATTTGAAATAAGATAACGGTAATGGGTGTGTGACAAAGTAAAAGTAAAGCATTTCATATGAATATGCTGGAAGAGAGGTGGGGTGGAGTACATTTGGAGAGGCAGTTTAGGTTCCTATAATCTATTAACAGGAATTTTGTCTTTTTGGTTTGCAGAGCCAACAGTGAAATATCTAAATCATTTGTAGTCTGTAATAAATGGGAGGGTGCAAGAAACTGAGATAATGAAGCTATATCCTTTACAGTTGTGGTGGGGCGAATGTGAGTGTGTGTAAAAGGGCCATTCTCCCACCCCTTTTCTCAGTACCCTCTCCCTCCCTCTGTAAGAATGTGTGTGAATGGGAATGGGTTTGTTTTTTTTGTTTATTTTATGTATAAAAATGATTACCATGTTTTTTTTCTTTCTTTCCAGGCCTCATATTCTGGAAAGATAGGACTTAGTTTCGTATATCCTTATATTACAAACAAAGCGTTATATCCTGGAAAGCTATATTATCATTAATAAATAAAGGCCATTAGTATAGCTTAATGAAGGAGGGCTTATAATAGCCACGTAAGCTTTTGTTTAAAGTCATTATCTTCAATCAAGCGCAGAGGCGCCACACTTGTAAGTCCTAGGCATTTTGCTCGCTCGAGTGGCAGGTGGCTGGACATCTCTCCATCCTCTTTGTATAAAGTGAGGCCTTGATTGTTGTGTATATATTGACTGTTGTAGTCAGGATTTTTTTTGGTTGTTTGATTTTTTATGTTTATTAGGATAGATTAAATAGTATTCATATATATAGGATTTTCTTTTTGTATTTTTGGCCAAAAAGTAAGATCTCCAATATAATCGCCCCCTCTCTATTGTAGATATTTTGTAAATTTTTTTTTGTAAGTAAAGGGACTGTATATACAATCCGTTTCATTCTCCTTCGATTTCTCACGTCCGGATAGTGTAGGAAGCGGGTTGGATCGATTGGGGGTTAGTTTAGATTTTCGGCCCGCTACATTTGGCGCCCGAATAGGGACGTGAGACTTCGAAACTGGGAGCGTGACTGGATTGGATTGCAGTCCATACCCAATTAGTGTGACAAGTAGTTTGATTGATTTTTCCCTTCTCCTATCTTTTTTACTAACTTGGGAACAATGGCTGTAGCGGAAACGTTGAATGAAGAAGTAGTGCGATTGAGACTGGAGTTGAGAAAGAAAGAAGAGGAGTGTGAAATGTTACGGGGAATGATGGAGGGAATGGAGAATAAAATAAAAGGGATGAATGAAAAGACTGATAGGATGAAGAAGGAAATGGGAGACAGACAGGATCAGACGGACCGACGGATGCAGGACCTGTATGACATGATGAAGGGGTCAGGACCGGCCCTAGGACCCTCGACCTTGACCCCTGCTCCGACTGAAGGGAATAAGACTAATGGGATCAATGGGAGTGTGTGCGAGTCTAGAGAGGATAGGGTGATTATGAGTGATAGGAAGGACGGAGAATGGAAGAGAGTTGAATGCAAGAGAAGAAGGAAGAGTGGTGCAAAGGGGAAGGATAGGAAGGTAAGAGGCAAGAGTGTGGACTCATTGTACTCGGATGAAGGAGAGAGTGATGGTATGATTGATATGAGTGAGAGTGAAGGCAGCTCAAGTGAGAGTGAAGTGAATGTGGGAAAGGGTATTTTGATAAGGGAAGTGCCAAAGATAGATAGATTTAGGTTACATGGTGGGAAAAGTGTGGAAGAATTCTTCGGGGAATTTGAGCGATATTGTAAGCTCAAGTACCCGGAGAATAAGGGATACTGGATGAATGTTTTGGGGGAATGTTTGGAGGGAAAAGTATTGGAGTTTTTCCGCGTGATTACAAGTGTGGGGGAACCAAGGTACGATGTGGTGAAGAAGCGGATGTTTGGACAGGTGAAACGAATGAAAGAGAGTGTGAAGTATAAAAGGGTAAATGAATTTGAGAAGGCTCGAATGGGGAAGAGTGAAAGTGTGAATATGTATGCACATAGGCTTGAGAGTATGGCAAGAACGAGGTATGGTGATGATGATATAAATGAATGTAAACCACTCATGAGGAAGTTTTTGGACACGATCCCACGAAAGGTGAGTGAATGGCTGGGTGGAAAAAGAAAGGAGAGAGTGAGACTGACAGGTGAATGGTTGATGTGGGAGGATGTGTTGGAACTGTTAGAAGATGGACGATTTGATGATGAAAGCGATCTAGAAGAGGATGGATGGTACAGTGTGAATGTTGGGGGTAAGAAGCCCAGGAGCTTTCATCCACCCCGGCAGTTTGTCAGCTACAGGGATGCCCTGAAGGCTGCACCAGCTGGAGTGATGTCAAACTTCCTGGGCCGGCAGAATGGATGGGCAAATGGAGGGTGGTCGAATGGAAGGGGGCAGATGAATTTCAAGCGTGGGAACGGATATATGAGAGAGAAACCGAGGTATGTCCCAGCAAATGAGAGACCGAATGGTGTGAGAAAGATTGTGGAATGTCGTCGGTGTGGAAGGAAAGGTCATATGTTGGCAGAATGTAGGTGGACATCTGGTGCGTGTTTTGGGTGTGGTAAGAAAGGGCATATGATAAAGGATTGCCAGGAAAGTGTGAAAGAGTGCTTCGAGTGTAAAGAAATAGGCCATTTGAAGAAAGATTGTCCGAGGTTGAATGGTGGAGCAACTGCTGGGGAAAGTATGAAATATGCATGTGGTAATTGTGGAAAGGCTGGTCATTATGCAAGGATGTGTCGTGACCAGAGGAATGTATGTAGCTATTGTGCGATGGAAGGACATTCAAGTGAAAAGTGTTGGATTAGACTGAGAGCGCAAGGTGTGAATGGAAAGTCTGAAGCGGGAAACTGAATGGTAAGAGGGTACCTGCTGAAGTATCCTCTGGGTGCATGAGTGTGAGTAATGTGTTGGTAAGTCTGTCTAGTGTGAAAGTGCTGTCTGGTAGGAAGTATGAGTGTCTGAGTGTGAAGGTGGAGTTGAATGGAATTGAGTGTTTGGCTTTAATAGATTCTGGATGCAAGGCGAGCTTGGTGTATAAAGATGTGTATGACAAGTTTAGCGAGAAAGCCCTCCTGTCTGAGTGCAAGGGTAGTTTAGTAGGTATTGGTAATAGGAGAGTGCCTGTGATTGGAATGATAAGGTCACCTGTTCGAATGCATGGTATGATGATGAATGAATGTGAATTTTCTGTGATTGATAAGGTGAGTAGTGAGTATGGTGTGATTTTATGAAAATGAATCGTATGGTTGTGCATCCTGCAAGTGATCAGATTGAGAGAAAGATTGGTAAAAATGGGGTGTATAAGTTGTATGTAGGGAAAGATGGTAGCGTTTTGAGGAGTGTGTTTACTGGTATTGAGGTGACTGCTATGGAGAGTGTAAGGCTTGTGAAGGGTGAAAGGGTGTCTGTTAGAGTGAGTTGGAGTAAGGATGTTAGTTTGAATGTGAGTGAGAACACTGTGATATTGGATGGAAAGGATGCGTGTTATAAGGTAAGGCGTGTTGCTTGTGTGTTTGATGGCTTGATGAGAATGAATGATCCTTTTGTATGTGTGCAGGCAGACCCCAGTGTGAAAGGGCAGGTGAGGGGAATCCAAGTTGGAGATGTACTGGGCCACCTCTCCACTGTCAATGAGGTAGGTATGGATGATAGTACGGATATCAGGGTGAATGTTGCGAATGAAAAGACATGTGAATGGATGTATAATGAGGTGAAGGACATGGTGAAATTGGATGGATGTTTGACTGAGTATGAAAGGGAGGATGTGTATCGAATGATATTTGAGCGAAAGGGAGCCCTCAGTAAGGGTGATCTGGATTTCGGGGTTGCAAAGCTCCCGGAATTCAAGATTGTCCTGAAGGAGGACTCCCCAATCTATCAGCGGCCGAGGCATTTCCCACGTCCGGTTGCTGAAGAGATTGAGGAGCAGTGTTTGGAATTGGAGCAATTGGGGGTGATTGAGGAGAGTGAGAGTGCATGGAATAGTCCAATTGTACCTGTACGTAAGCCGGATGGAAGATTGCGTCTGTGTGTGGATTATCGAAAGGTGAATGAAAGGACTGTGAAAGAAAGGTTTCCGATGTGTGTGGTATCTGAGTGTGTGTATAGTATGCATGGGATGGAGTGGTTTACGAAGCTGGATCTGGTACGGGGGTATTACCAGATGCCCATTGCTGAGGAGAGCCGGCCAGTAACTGCCTTCTCTTCCTCAAAGAGGCATTACCAGTTCCGGAACCTCAGCTTTGGGTTGGCTAATGCTCCCGGAGCCTTCCAGCGGGCAATGAATGTTGTGTTGAGTAAGTTTGCGAGTAAGAATGTGATTGCGTTTATAGATGATATTTTGATTATGACTGAGACTTTTGAGGAGCATATGAGATTGGTGAATGATGTGTTGAGAACGTTGGAGAGTGTTGGTGTGAAGGTGAAAGTGGCGAAGTGTGAATGGTTTGCGAAAGAAGTGGAATTCCTTGGGCATATGGTGAGTGAGAATGGATTGCGTAAATCATCGAAGTATGTTGAGAAGGTGCGAATGTTTCCTAAACCGGTGACTGTGAAGCAACTGAAGTCATTTTTGGGTTTGATTGAGTTCCAGCGAAAGTTTATACGTGATTGTTCTGGTGTGAGTAAGCCTCTGACTGAGTGGATGGGCAAGAAAGGTAGTACGGTTGTCAAGTGGAATGATAAGATGAATGAGGCGTATGAGAGACTGAAGGAGGCAGCGGCTGAAGATGTTGAATTAGCTTACCCAGATTATAGTGTAAATGCTAAAATGCTTGAATTGTATACAGATGCGAGTGGGTATTGTATGGGAGGTTTTCTGATGCAAGAGCAGCGTTTGAATGGAGAGAATGTCAGGCGAATAATTGGGTATGTATCCAAGGCTATGAATGTTGCAGAACGAAAGTATTCGACTGTGGAACGAGAGCTGGCTGCGATAAGATATTGTTTGAAAGTGTTGCGTCCATTTTTGTATGGTGTGAGGTTTGTGATAAAAACCGATCATCAACCCCTTGTGTATCTGCAGCGTATGAAGTGGGCTGATAGTAGGATTGCAAGGACTTTGGAAGATTTGAGTGACTTTGACTATGTGATTGAGTATGTGCCTGGTGAACGGAATGGAGTGGCTGATTTGATGTCAAGGTATCCTGGTACGAATGATGAAAATGTGTGTGGAGTGAGTGATCCTGAGTATTTGCCGAAAGGAATTATGAATGGAAAAGAGAGTAAGGGTGGTGGTGATTCCTTGTTTGAGAGTGTATGGAATGGTTTGCAAGATTTGAAGAGTGATGGAGTAGATGTGAGAGTGCCCGATAGTGTAGATGATTTAAGGAAGGAGGTAATGAATGAAGTGTGTAGTAAGCCTGAAAGCATTGGTATGGCAAAGGTGCGGAACTTCATGAAAGAATTGAGAGCGATGTGTATGCAAGGGGTCCCGCCATTTCAGGAAGTGTTGATTGTAGTGAGTCGTTTGTATGGAGTGATTGTTTATGTGCACTTTGGTGGTGAGAGGCCGATTGTGTACAAGGATGAGAAGATGAAGGGTTTGAATCCTAATGTGGTACATCTGCAATGTTTGAGCGGTGTGCACTACAATTGGGTAATTGAAAAGTGTTCATATATAAGAGAGAAGAATGATTGTCTGGATGAAGATGAGTGTGTGTTGAGTGATGATATGGGAATTGATGACAGTGTGGATATCAGTGCTGATGTTGGTGTGCTTGTTCCTTCTGTGTATTGCGAACATGGTGGACCTGATATGATGGAAGCGAGAGTGAAAGTTAGTGAAAGGTTGTTCTGTGGTTTGATTGATACTGGAGCGCAAGTGTCTTTAGTGAATGAGAATATTCTGAGTAAGTATGAAGAGTTTAGATGTTGCGAGCATAAACCTGTGAAGTTACGGATAAGTGGATTAGGGAATGGCATGATAGTGGCATGGGAACAGGTTAGTCTGAAAGTGAGTTTGGGTAATGGTGTGAATGTGAAGCATGACTTTGTGATTCTGAAAGGTGAGCAAATGCCTTGTTGTTTCTTGCTTGGTGTAGACTTTATGAGATTGAATGATTTGTCTTTGGATGCTGATAAGGATCGTCTTATGAAAGGTGAATGTGAGGTGATGAGGTTGAATGAGTGTGCAAAGAATGTTGTCAAGTTTTGCGGTATGATTGAGTTGGTCATGTTTGATGAGAATGAGATTTTAAGTGATGATGATATTCTAGAGATGCAAGAGATGTGTCCTTTTGTTAGTGAGTTGAAGAGGTGTGTAATGATGCGTGTTGATTTGAATGAATGGCCAGAGTGTTTAAGTGATTTTAAAAGGTATGCTAACGATTTTGTTGTTTGTATGGATGTTGTATATTTTGTGAGGCATGTGAAGGGTGGTGATGATATGTATGTACCTGTGATGTCCTTAGTTGGTATGATTGGTCTGGTGAAGGTTGTGCATGATAATTATGGGCATATGGGTAAGTTTAAGCTGTGGGAGTGTATGAAGGAACGTGTGTTCCATCCGTTTCTGAGAACTGTTGTGAATGATGTTGCAACTACGTGTGAAAGGTGTCAGAAGCGAAAGGTGCAAGGTGTGCAAGTGAAACCACAGATGTTGAAAGTTGATGCGAAAGAACCGTTTGAATTGGTAGTGATTGATTGTGTGTCTTTGCCGCGTACGAGTGCTGGGAATATTGGTATGGTTGTGATGGTTGACCATAAAAGTAAGTTTGTGTATGCAGCGCCTGTGAGAGATAAAAGGAGTGTGACTGTTGCGCGTGTGGTTGAGCAGTTGTTTTTTCCTATGTGTGTATGGAAGCCTAGAAGATGTCTGAGTGATAATGGGCCTGAATTTGTAGGGGAAGTGTTTGAGCAAATGTTGAGAGAGAATGGTGTGGAGCATGTGAGAACAACTCCGTATGTACCGTCTTCAAATGGATTGGCTGAACGGACTATAAGAACCTTGTGTGAGATGTTGAGAATGATGAGTACGACAGTGAATGACTGGGATGTGTGTCTGGGGAGAGTGTTGTGGGCGTATAATTCAACTGTGCATAGTGCAACTGGAATGTCCCCATGTCAGTTTGTGATGAATTTTGAAAGGCGAGTGAAAGATAGGTTTCGTTTGAGTGAAAGTGAGCAGAGTGTATGGCGTGAGGCGCATGAAAGGTTCCGTTCATTTGAATTAGGTACAAAAGTATTGAAGGTGAAAGAAGTGAAGGGTAGGTTGAATGCATCAAAGATGAGTGAGAAGTTTGATGGACCTTATAGAGTTGTGAGAGTTTGGGAAAATGGGGTAACGTATGTTTTGGAGAGTTTGAATGACGGCATGACTGAGAGAGTGCGGGCTCATCAGAGTCAGTTAAGGAGATGGAGAGAACCTCCTGACTACCTGGTGAGCCATCCGGTGTATGGACTGTGTAGAGAAAGAGGTAAAGTGCATGATGATGAGATTGAATGTGATAGAATGGATCTGTCTGGGAAAGAGCTAGTCTTAGTCTCGAGGAGTAGAAAGCGTACAAAGAAGGGTGAAAGGAAGAATGCAAGTACGAATGAAAGTAAGTCTGAGCAGAGTGTTTCTGGTATGGGGGATCTTGAAAGGGAGATTGAGTTTTTGCGTAAACAGGTGAGTGATTTGGCTGGTATAAGTAGACGAGCGAGTGAGCTGCCTGTGCCTGATTTTTCTGGTTTTGGGAACAGTATGAATGATAGTGTGTTTGGGCAGAATGAACCTAGTGTGGCTGATTTTTCGGGTTTTATGAATGGTAATAGTAGGGGTGAGTTTGATGTAGTGAATGATGAAGTGGCTGATTTTTCAGGTTTCTGGTGGGAACCAGTCGAAGGGGTTTCTGGTATGCCTGTTGAGAATACAGGGGATGTGAATGACCTGTCTGTTTCACAAGAATGTACCTTGAGTTGGATGAGAGCTGTGAGTGAGGAGCTGATGAATGGGGGTATGAAGAGTGAGGGTTCTGAACGGAAGAGTATGAAAGAATTCTGTCGTGAGATGGGAGAACTGGTAATGAGGGCTAAGAGTATGGTTGATGAGATGATAAATAGTGACGATGAGACTGACAGGACGACTGACGAACAACCCCGACTAATTGCTACGCGTAGCCAGGGACCAGTAGACGAGTGTGAATGGGTGCAGAAGGGTGCGATTGAGCACAAGTGGTACCGTGAAGAGTGATTGAAAGGGTTTAGTGAGTGGCTGGTCGAATGGCTTAAGGAAGGAGGGGTGTGGTGGGGCGAATGTGAGTGTGTGTAAAAGGGCCATTCTCCCACCCCTTTTCTCAGTACCCTCTCCCTCCCTCTGTAAGAATGTGTGTGAATGGGAATGGGTTTGTTTTTTTTGTTTATTTTATGTATAAAAATGATTACCATGTTTTTTTTCTTTCTTTCCAGGCCTCATATTCTGGAAAGATAGGACTTAGTTTCGTATATCCTTATATTACAAACAAAGCGTTATATCCTGGAAAGCTATATTATCATTAATAAATAAAGGCCATTAGTATAGCTTAATGAAGGAGGGCTTATAATAGCCACGTAAGCTTTTGTTTAAAGTCATTATCTTCCATCAAGCGCAGAGGCGCCACACTTGTAAGTCCTAGGCATTTTGCTCGCTCGAGTGGCAGGTGGCTGGACATCTCTCCATCCTCTTTGTATAAAGTGAGGCCTTGATTGTTGTGTATATATTGACTGTTGTAGTCAGGATTTTTTTTGGTTGTTTGATTTTTTATGTTTATTAGGATAGATTAAATAGTATTCATATATATAGGATTTTCTTTTTGTATTTTTGGCCAAAAAGTAAGATCTCCAATATAATCGCCCCCTCTCTATTGTAGATATTTTGTAAATTTTTTTTTGTAAGTAAAGGGACTGTATATACAATCCGTTTCATTCTCCTTCGATTTCTCACGTCCGGATAGTGTAGGAAGCGGGTTGGATCGATTGGGGGTTAGTTTAGATTTTCGGCCCGCTACACAGTGACTATAAGAAAAATCTGGCTATGGTCATCACCTTGTTATATTTTAACCAAATCAAATCAGCTTTGTGAAATACACATTTCCTCATCAACAGACCAAAAGGATGAATGAGTTTCATATAATGGAAAGCAGCCAACACTCAATCCAATTAATTACCTCTTTATCAGTGGAATCTTGTGACAGACTTTCATGAGAAGCATCAACTGAATCAATAAGACCATCATAAACCTCAACCTGCGTTCCATTGCTTGTATCTTCATAATCATCCTTTAATAAAGAAAAAAAAAGTTCAGATTTTATCAAATGAGATATATTAAAGTCAACCATTCTAAAAATTTATTAAACACATTACTGAAGCTTGATAAGTCTTACCTTCCATCGGCAAAAAAACTATCAAAACTTACATAGCCCTGAACTATAGAATGTTGGGGCATTGCTCTTATTTATAAAATTGGGGATAATGGCTCTTTTTGCCATCCTTTGTCATTAGCCTTGGATGTCTCTTCACCTTGTCATTTTTTATCTGATTATTTCCAATCTTCATCTCATTCAGTTAGTACTATAAATAACCATCCACCATCTTCCCAGTCATGATTAGTCCTTCCATCAAAGAATGGAACACTGCATACAGCAAGACAATACATTCACAAAAATGTGTACTTCTTAATAATTCTATTAAGAATTTAGCTTATTTTGACAGAATGGATTAGTATTTAATGTCATAAAATATGGATTGTCCAATTTCTTTTAAATTAGAAGGATATTTTATCCCAACATCTAAACTAATTATTTTTTGCATAAAGAAAAAGGCAGTGGCCCACTTCACCATAAATCTCCCTGCATTCTACTTTACCCCTGTTGCAATGAGACATTATCCAAAGTATCTAGGTGCCCCAAAAGGTCCCATCCTAGCATATCAATCCATGAGATTTCTGGGCCTAATCTTTTAAGAGGCTTTCATGTAAAAGGATAAAATAAGACCTTTTTGGCAATTAACCACATTTTATTTTATAGCTGTAGCCAAAGGTTTTCAGATACCACAGAAATTTTAGGAAATTAAATAAATGTGTTATAAAGTGTTTATTTGCATATTAATATGAATAGAACAGTGGGACAAGGAAGAATAAATATTAATAATTTATATATGTTCCATATAATCAACAAGAATGAACAAAATACATGATATCCATGAGAAAACACCCCCTGAGAGCTGTAGTACAGGTCCACCCCTCAGTGATGACTGCCTTCAGTTGGTCAGTGGAAGCTGACTGATGTCTTATGGCTTCCTTTAGGTCCTGCCAAAGGTTTCACAGTGGATTCATATCCAGAGACTGAGGTGGCCAGTCCATCACTGTGACATGGGGTATTGTCCTGCTGGAAAATTACATTCAAGGCATTTCTGGAGAGGTCTCAGGCTAAAGGCATGGCAGCATGGAATCTGTCCGGATAGCTCAATACATCTTTCAATTCATGGTGCCATCACAAAGAGTAGGACAACCCACCCTTGAACTTGATATGCAGCCTATAACATTACAGTGATCACCATGCTTTACTGATGTGTATGCACTCTCAATTTCAATGCTACCCTTGCCTCTTATGGACTCTTAACATTGACTGAGGTTGAGAACAAGTGGAATGTAGATTCATATGACTATAAGACACATCCCTACTGACACATGGTCCAGGTGCTGTGAGCATGTACATAAGTCAGTAAATGTCGCTTCTGCTGAAGGTTGATCAGCGGTGTCTGGCAGACTTCAAGACTTGTGCAAGCATTCTGCAACAGACTGTTCTAATGGATCCATTAACCTGACCCTTCTCTGTCCATTTATGTTGAAGCTGGACTGTAGTTCTCTTACAATCCTGGGTCATCCAGAACAAGGTTTGTCTTGGCTGCCCAACTTTCTCAGAATCTCTTCAAAACTTCTGCAACAACGAAATGTGATCTACCGACCCTCCAGGTGATTCTTTGACAGTTAAGACCCTCCTGTCAATGTGGAACATGACATGTTATATGAAGAAATTTTGACTATAACATACTGCATGTGATACCAGAATTTTATACATTTCAATAACATTGACATTTTAGATATTTAAAAAAAAATATAAGGAAGCTTCTTGTACTTTTTTTTTTGCTTTCCAGATATATTAGATACATGCATGCAAACCTACACCAACACATTCATAGACATACCAAAGGAATAAGAAAAATTCCATGTGTCTGAAACCTTTTGGCTGTGGCTGTACTTGGATATTAAAAGATATTAAAAGATTATTATAACACTGGTCAACCAATTTTTTCAAAATAATCTGTTTCATAAGATTTTTTTAATCATTCTTATTGTTTTTGACCTGGTAAATTCTAATCTGAAACCGGTTCAGCTCTAAATGCCCTAGTTTTCATGCAATTTTAGCCATTTGTGGTAAAAAAAAAATATTTGCACATTTATGTTATCAATAGATATTAAAATTGTTTCATTTTTCTTTTACATCTGATCATGGCTACAAGGAGATATCAATATGTGAACAAGCCAGACGCTTTCTGTGGATGCTTCACGCTTATTCATCAAAGGCATTATAACATAATTTGTGAGGCGCACTTATAAAGTGTACTTTGGACTTACTCCTGGCAACCAAGACAAGAAATGGTCCCCCCATACTGTGTGTCATAACTGCGGAAAAAATGCTGCATGACTGGACAAAAGGGAAGCGTAAGGATTTACTTTTTGGAATTCCCATGACCTGGCGAGAACTGACAGACCACACAAATGACTGATATTTTTATCTAGTCAACACAAAGGGCATTGGCAAGAAAAAGAGACCTACTCTGCACTCTGATGAGCAACCAATCTCAGTTTTTAAAGGATTTCTTCCATCTGAAGATGTGGGTAAGGACCAAGAGCAAGAGAATGCTGATGAGTCTAGAAATATTTCAGAATCGGACGATCCTTCTTATGAAACTCCAGTCATTAACTCCTTAACAGTTTAGCCAGCCAGAGCTGAATGACCTTGGGAGTGATTTGGGTGTCTCCAAAAGTGCAGCTGAAGTGTTAGCTTCCAGGTTGCAAGGAAAGAATCAGCTGAGCCATGCAACTAAAGTTTCATACTTCCAAAATCAGAAGCAAGTTTTTGTACCATTTTTTTACAGATAAGAATAACTTTGTTTATTGTCATAATATCTCAGATCTTCTCCAGGAATAAGGGATGCCAATATACAATCCAAATGACGGCGATTATTTGTTTGTTTGTTTTTGTTTTGTTTTCCTTTAGAGCCCAACTGGCGACTGCCCACTTGGGTATAAGTCGCCGGAAATATAACAGCCTAGAACTAGGCTACTTTAAAATAAAATTATTAGGAAGCAATCTAAGGCATCAGGAAGAGGTCCCCCTCACCCCGGTGCAGGAGCGTGCAACCTACAAAGAAAAACAAAACACAAAAAAAGAACCTACTTAAATAAAGGAGAGAAGCCCGGCCTCCCCCCAAAAGTCAACAAGTCCACCAGTCAATGTGCACGCACTCGTCCCGAGTGCAAAGGACAGGCGGTAGCGACCCAACCCATCCCAGTACGGGGACAGATAACATGCGCGAAGATCACCCAGACTGGGGCATTCAACAAGAATGTGCCGAACAGTCTGGGAGACGATGCAGTCGTCACAATAGGGCGCAGGCAAGCGCTCCATCAGATAGCGATGCGTCACACGAGTGTGTCCGATTCGGAAACGACAGAAAGCGACCTGAAACCGTCGTGGCATTGGGGGATAGGTCCATGGGAACAGTCGCAGGGAATGGCACGCAACTTTAGTTCCCTTCAACCGTCTCCCATCTTCTTTGCCAAGCAGTCCGAAGAGCTGCCCGTATCCCTGCCATGTAGTTGGTGTGAAGAGCGAAACGCTGGTCCGGTCGCAGAGTCCTCGCGGACTCTTTGGCGCCCTCATTCCCCGCAATTCCTACATGTCCAGGAACCCAGCAGAAGATAATCTCGAAATCTGCCCGGCTCGCCATAACCGTGGCGTCACGGATATCGCGAACCAGGGGATGCGGAGATTCCAATGCCCTGAGAGCACTCGGCGCTTTGTGAGTCGCTATAGATCACAATCCGGTCTCCGAACCGGGCACGTCGCGAAATCTCCCGTACCGAGTGGTGTATTGCCACCAGCTCGGCCATGAAGACAGACGCATCGCCTGGTAGAGCCCCATTGACTTCAAACAGAGGGGATACGGCGTGGAAGCCGACCCCCTCTTCGAACTTAGAGCCATCCGTATACACTGGCACGGTTCCAGCGTGACACGAGGTGTGCTCCAAAAAGGTCAAACGCAATACTCCCGGCGCCGTACAAGCTTTGGGAGCAGAGGCGTGGCGACAAATAGCCAAATGTGGTACCCTCCAGGGTGGCGTCCTGGGAAGAACTAGGGGCGCCACCAGCCCGCGAGCTATATCTAGCTCTCGAAGGAGTTTCCTGGCCCTAAGCCCAAAGGGCTTAGGATATGACTGGCCTCTCTCGGCGGAATAAGCACCGTCGAGATCAGCTGCGGATGCAGTGAAAGCTGTTGGCGACTGAGGGAGGCGCCGGGCTCGCGCGTACAGGCGAGTGATGCACTGCACGCGGCGCAGAGCGAGTGGCATCTCCCCAGCATCGACCAACAGGCTCTCAATGGGGGAAGTGCGGAAGGCACCGGTCGCAAGGCGAGGGCCGGTGTGGTGGATCGAATCCACCTTCTGCAATAACGCTCGGCTGCGGATGCATAAAACTGGCATCCGTAGTCGAGCTTCAAACGAACAAAGGATCGATAAAAGAATAGGGCAGTAGCCCTATCAGCGCCCCAAGCATTGAACGTCACGGAGAATTTCCATGGCGCGGGTACAAGAGACCCTAAGGCTGCGAATGAGCCTCCCAGGTGAGGCGTCGTTCGAATACTAGAACAAGGAAACAGTGCGACTCAACCACATCCAGGCGCACCCCATTAAGAAACAAATGTGGGTCGGGGTGGAGCCGTGGATGGCAGCACAAGTGCACCACCTTAGCCTTGGCAAAAGAAAAGCGAAACCTGTGCGCTTCGGCATAGCGAGAGACGCGGTTCAATGCCTGTTGGAGTCGAGGCTCCAGAGTTGGCATCTGGGCCGCGCCAAAAGAGATCGAAAGGTAATCCACGTAGAGCGTAGCGAGAACATCTTCCGGCAGCACGGAGGTGATGCCGTTGATGCTCAGGGCAAAGAGTGTGACACTGAGGACACTTCCCGCGGGACACCAACTTCCTGCTCCTTTGGGCCGGAGAGGGCTCCCCCTACCCGTACGCGGAATCGACGATCTCGCAAAAATTCAGATATAAACATTGGGAGGCGTCCCCTCGCCCCCATCGTGTGGAGAGTCTCCATGATACCGTATCGCCATGCGGTATCATAGGCCTTCTCCAGATCGAAAAACACCGTAGCGTAGTGCTTTCTACGAAGGAAAGCCTCACAGACGGCATTTTCCAGTCGGAGCAGAGCATCCGACGTGGAGTGGAACTTGCGGAAGCCGCATTGTGCAGAAGACAGATGGCCTCCGCTGTCCAGGAAAAAGGCTAGTCTAACATTTACCAATTTCTCCATCAACTTGAACATGCAAGAGGTTAGAGAGATTGGGCGGAAACAGGTCGGAGTAGTGTGATCTCTCCCCGGCTTGCGAAAGGCGAGCACAGTAGCGATTCGCCAAGAATCTGGGAGAAGACCCTCCACCCAGATCCTGTTGAACAAATCAACAGAAAGTCCATGCCTCGCTCGCCCAGGTGTCGAAGCATGGCGTACGGGACATCGTCCGGACCATGGGCGGTGTCCGCGCACGAAGCGAGAGCGGAGCACAACTCACTGACAGTAAACCTGTCGTTGAAGGGTTCTCCGCCTCTGGAGGTAAAGTCCAGCCGGCGGCCTTTCGCGACATCACGACGTGCATTGAATGCTGGCGGAGCAGCATCCCGGCTAGAGAATGCGGAAAAAGCGGTCGCTAAGGATTCCGCCACGGACGCGGGGTCCGAGATTGCGGTCCCATTCTCCTGGAGAATGGGAGGGGGTTCCTGCGAGAACTTGCCCCGAATCCTTTTGACTCCCTTCCACACCTCTGCTAAAGGGGTCTTCTCGTTAAGTGAAGACACGTATGCCCGCCAAGAAGAGCGGCGGGCGTGCTTCGAAATATACCGGAACCTAGTCCTAGCCCGACGAAATTCACCCACAGTAAAAACGTTCGGGCGGCGGTTATAAGCATAACGATTCTTTTTGAGGGCCGTCTCACACTCGGCCGACCACCATGGGAGTGGTTGGCGTGCAAAACGGCCAGACGTCCTAGGAATAGTAGTCAGGCCAGCGGCGATGAGGTTGCCGGAGAAAACACAACGGCCTCATCTACCGACCTAAACTGCTCGAAAGAGATAGAAAATTCAGTCATTTCCTGAAATGCAGGCGAACGCGCCCGCGCCAAGCACCATTGAGGTGGGCTCTCAGGCGGCAGTGGCCCTGAAAATGGTATTTGAATGGGAAAGTGATCACTACCATGGAGGTCATCGACCACCCCCCCCAATCAAAATCAGGCTGTGCATCTGAAGAGCACAAAGATACGTCAAAGCAAGAAAATGAAGCGGTTCTCGGACAGTGATGCGTAAACTCATCCACGTTTAGGACACCCATCTCAAGCTCTTCGATCAGATCGGCAAGGACTTGTCCCCTGGGATTTATTGAGTAATCTCCCCAGAGAAGATGCCTGCCACTCAGATCTTCAAGCAAGAGAAAGGGCCTCGGCAACCGTGCCACGACGCGGCGGAAGTCCCCCGTGTCGAAGTCAGCTGACGGTGGAATGTACGCAGAAATGATAGTATACCTCCTATCCGAGTACAGCTGCACAGCCACTACCTAAAAGGAGGTATCTAAAGAGAAAGGAAGAATGTAGACATCATGCCGGGTGTAAACCGCGCATCCTCCACCACGGCCATCCTGTGGTGGTGGAGTCGCAAGACCCTTATACCCCGGGAGGGCGGGCAGGGGGCATGTGCCTAGCATGGTCTCCGGCAGAAAAATAGCTAACGAGGAACGTGACGACACGAGCCTCCGCAGCTCCTCCCAGTTGGCCCGGAGTCCACGGCAATTCCATTGAAGGAATGTGCCCTCCAGGCCTAGCTCGGAGGAGACGCAGGGGCCCCTCCTCGAACAGAAGACCCTCACGGAAATGGCCGTATGCTTCACGGAGGCAGAACCCTGGGTGCTGTTGGCGAGACAAAGCACTGAAGGCGATGTCACCTTCGAGGACTTATTGGGGGAGGTTGGGCTCGCCATGCGAGTCTTTTCCTCCAACCGCCTCGAAACCTTAGGCGGGCGCTGCGGCTTCGGAGTCGGGGGGGCCTCTTTACGAAGAACCACCGTCTCCGAGCCAGTCGCTCCACCACTAGGCGTGGGAGAGGAGCCGAAGCTCCTTTGTTGCTGTCCTCCTTTCGGGGGACAGTTTTAGGAGGTGTTGCCTCTTGTGAGTCTAACGACTCGGTGGAGGCGCGTGGCCGTTTCGCCTTACGGGAAACGGTCACGCTGGGGAAAGAGGGGGGAGCCCTGGGTTTAGCCGGGGCTGGGTATGAACCCTTTTTGCCACCAGCTTTATCAGGGGAGTGCCCAGGTTGAGTAGAGCCCGCAGAAGGGCTCCGAATGTGCGCGGAAACAACCGTGCTCATTGGCCTGGATGGGCCAGGAGCAGAGGGTGCCTTTCTAACTATTGAGGCATAAGACGTCCCAGGCAGAGTCGGGCGCGCCAGGACCAAGTTCTTAGCCTCGCGGAATGAGAGTCGATCCTGGGCCTAAATGGCCAAGATTTCTTTCTCAAGGAGATATGCAGCACATTGCTTCGAAGAAGCGGGGTGCGGCTCTCCGCAATTGACACACTAGGCCACACATGATTTAGACTTTTCGTGTGCGGCCTTGGAGCAATTTACACAGACTTCGGGTGACCCCAACTTTGCTTGTCTACAAGAACGATTTGTATGGCCGAAGCGGTAACAGTAATAGCACCGCCGCATCAGTGGCACGAACCGGCATGCACCAACTCAGGGAGCTTGTCACAGTCGAACGTGACGAAGAGTGTAGGGGTGGGTCTCGAAACCCCTCCCTGTTTTCTCATCACATGTTCGACCTTGACCGCCCATGGTCGGCCAGCTCTAAGGTGATGTCCTCATTAGAGTATCAATGAATTGCCTCGCATAAACTACTTTCACAAAGTTCATGGTAGAGTGCGGCATCACACTCACCGGGGTGCCATCAAGTGTCCGAAGAGCACTTATCTTGGCCGCCTCAGGGATTCGCCGCATTTGCCAGAAGGCTCCCATCCGAGAAACGGGTCACCTTTCGCTCTATACCAATTGCACTAGCTACACCCTCTCCTCTGATGGATCATGTTGCCCTTGGCCAACATGGTGCCATCAGTGGAACGAATAACGAGGAAGCGTTTGAAGCCAGCGGGCTCGAAAATGCAGGTAACCTCTGATTGAGGGACCCTGATGCTATCAAGGCTCCGCCCTGTGCACATTTGGTCTTAGTCGGGGGCTCCGGACCAGGTGGGGCAGATGGGCCGGATGTGCCAATCTTGGCTTGGTCGCCTACCAAAGTGGCAGCAGACCCATCCGTCCCTGCAGCCCCCGTGGATGGAGAGGAGCCCCGAGTCTTTTTAGTCTTTTTTTTCTTCTTTTTACAGGAGGGCGGGGAATGAACCCGCTTCTCACCTCCGCCAGCAGAAGCCCCTAGTCCAGATGGACCGGCCTCTTCCAGATCCTTCTCCAAAATGGAGAAGGTCGTGGTGGTCGCAGGGGCACCGGTCGGAGGAGATCGCTCCCCTCCTTGTACTGCCTCGGAGACCCCAGCCGTTTGAGGAGGGCCTTGCATAGGGGCAGATTCGGGTTCCGTGTTTGGCGCCGAGCCCGGATTCCCCCCCAAGGAAGGCCCTACCGTCTGAGGCCGGGTTTCCTCAAGGACCATGTCTATCACAGGAGGGGCCTCCAGTTGGCCATCCCCTCCCAGGACATCGCAGGTCCCCTTGGCAGCGTCACCAGTCTTGTGTGGGGAGGCACAGGCCTTGACCCCGGCAAGGTTAAATATTCTTGCCAGCAGGTCTTTTGAGGGAAGCGACCGAAGGGGCCTGGCTTCCCTCTCCCCCCCTAAGGGGGTTTGCCCTACCGAGACACTTGGATGGGGAGCGGTTGGCTATGGGCTGCCTGCTGGCTTTCTTGGCAGTCCTATTGAAAAAGCAAACGAGGGACTGCCACTGGAAGTAGGGAGGTGCCCGAAAGCACCTCCAGAGAAGGGGGTGAGGGTGAGTCCCCTACACCCGTAGGCGTAGGAGAGGATTAAGCCTCCTCTCCAGTTAAAGAAATATGGAGGGTCCCCTGTGCAAGCACAGGGGGGCGGACCACCATCTTTTCTGTGGAGCTGCCCGAGAGCGGCTTCACCGATGTAACAGGGAAAGTTGAGGGGTTTTTTGTTTTTTTCTTCATCAATGGTGACCCTGTATTTTCTGCAGGATGCAATCGCCCATCACACCTCGCAGTAGCCCGCACTGCAAGAGGTGCTTACAGGCCTAGGCAGAGCCAGGTGCCGCCATTTAAGGCTACCCCTCCCGCCTGGTGACCTGGCAGCCTTTCAGCATGGCGGCTCCACCTTGGGCACGGTGAAAAATCAAGGATAGACAGTGAATTGAGAAGGAAAAGGGATGTGAGGAAGGTATGGGTGGGGTTAGCGAATGTTGTCCCCTCCCCCCTCAGCCCCGATCCGGGACGGTTGGCTGAGAAGAAGTTCAGCATCTACCCTGTGAAATTAGAGGCTGACCAGAGAAAGTTGTGGGAGAGCTTCTCCTTCCTTCAAAACACTTGTGTTTTGAAGGAAGGAGGAGGCTAAGCTGGGGTCGGACGGGGTGCTGAATCCTGTCAGCACGGCGGCCAGGATGGAAAATCGCTGCGCCTTTTACGGGGGCTTAAACAACAAAGAAATATAAGAGGGCAGTGAATTGAAGTCACATTCTACATAGAAATCATCCATTTTCCCACTTAACAATTGAAGTCACATTCTACATATAAATCATCCATTTTCCCACTTAACAATTCCCTCCTCTAATCAAGTCTCTCCACTTCAAAATAATCCAACATGTAAGGAAGAAATATATCCTGCAAGGACAAAGGAAACAAACCCTGAAATCAACAACCATATAAAAGAAACTAAAAGATGAATCAATCAATCCACCAAGCATTATGACAATTGGAAACCATATTTTCAAACATTCGACCACAAACTGCTCTAAACTCTGGCAAAAAAATATAGCACACACCCAAAAACAGATAAATGATTCCTCACTGGAAGTGAAAAAATTCCTAGCCCAACCAAACCATACAAATTACACATTTAAAAGTTTTAACCCACACAAGACTGCACTTATAATGATATCACTCAAAAACAAATTGAAAAACCCCAACCATATCTCAAACATGCATCTAAAACACCTTGGTCCCACAACTATAGCCACATTTACAACCACTCCTGGTTATCATTACTCATCAGGAAACATGCATACCTACATTAAATCACCATCCTCAAAATAAACAAACCCTTGAACCTCCCCACCTGTTACAGACCTTTCTCACTTCTCTAAAACATTTTAAAAACATTTGGAAAAACTAATCCCAATGATATCAAACCCCTCACCCCTCTCTCTCACATACCCACATAGCTTCGCAACAAAATACTCCACAACTAAACCACTATGAGGGGTGTGGCAGTTTGCCTTCCTGGTCGCCATGCTGACAGGACTCAGCTGTGTCCAGCCCCAGCTTACTCTCTTCTCCTTTCTGACAGACAGTGTTTTTACCCTACTTCCTCACTTTCCCTACAACCTCTACCACAACTTTCTCTGGTCGGCTTCTAATTGCACAGGGTAGATGCTGACCAGCTTCCTCTCACCAACTATCCCGGATAAGGGCTGAGGGGGAAGGGGACAACGTTCCCTCACCCCTGAGCTGCAGTCTGAGATGGTGGATTTTTAACAACTTCCTTCACCCCCCACCACACCTTCCTCACATACCCCTTTCTCTTTCTTTTCAATCTCTATCAATTTTATGCCCAAGGTGGGACCGCCATGCTGAAGGGTTGCCTGGACCCTGGATGAAAATATCTAGTTTTAAATGGCAGCAGCTGATTCTGCTGGCTGCTGGCCCTGTGTTCACCCCTCACAGAGCGGGCTACTGCATGGGTGATTAGCGTTTGCATCCTGTGTAAACTTAGGGTCACCATGCCAAATGATGGAAATCTTATAAAAAAAACTCTCTCCAATTGCCCTTTAACACCGACGGAGCCAACCTCGGGTAGCTTCAGAATAGGAAAGGATGTGCCTCCCCCACCTGCAGTATCTCAGGGGACCCTCCAAACTTCTCTTACCAGAGAGGAGGCTTACTCCACTCCCATGCCTAGAGGTGTAGCGGACTCATCCTCACACACTTCTTTGGAGTCACTCTTCGGTGACTCACTCTTACTAGCAGCAGTAACCCCATTTACTTTCCAAGGTGACTGCCAGGAAAGTGCCAGGCAGCCAAATATTGACCACTCCCAGCTGGAGCGACTTGATAGGGCCAAATCCCTGTGAGAGCATTTATCAAGCTTACACAGGGTCACTATATATGCCCCTCTCTCTCCCCAGGAAGATGAGACAAAAGGTCTTCCTCAGATGGCTTGCCACAACAGGTCTTACAAGGAGATGAAGGATCTCCTCCCCCAGCTAGTGCCCTTGGGATAGAAGACCTACTCCATTTCAGAGAAGGATCTTACTGAGGCCAGTCCATCTATCCTAAGAGTTCCTGTCAGAAGAGGGGAGAAGCAGGTCCATTCCCTGCCCGGCTCTCCAAAAAGGTAAAGAAAAAAAAACACAAAGACTCAGGATCCTCTCCCTCCATGCGAGCCACAGGGACAGAAGGCACCGCTGCCATTTCGGTATGCAACCAAGTCAAGATCGGCACATCTGGCTCCGGTGCTCCCCGGGTGGGGGGTCTGAGAGTAAGACTAAGACTAAAAGTGTGCAGAGTGGAGCTGCAATTATGTCAGGGCCCCTCATTCAGAGGTTACCTGGCATTTTTTAGCCGCTGGCTTCAAACGCTTTCTAGGCTGGGTGGCTTGGAGATGGTGGATCCTCCAAAAGAGGAACCCTAGCTGGATAAGGTTACGAGCCAGAGGGAGGAAAAGACTTGCATGGGAAGGCCAAAATTCCCCCGATAGGACATCAGAGGCAACAGTGCCTTCAGCACATTGTCCAGCCAACAGCAGCTGGAGTTCTGCCTCTGGGAAGCATACAGCCATTCCCACTAGGGTCTTCTCTTCTAAGAGAGCTCCTGTATCTCCTCTGAGCTAGGCCTGGAGTGCATATTCCTCCAATGAAATTGCTGCAGACTCTGGGCCAACTGGGAAGAGCTGCTGAGCTCATCTCCTCCCATTCACCGTTAGCTATCTTTTTGCAGGAGACCATACTGGGTGCATGCCCCATGCCAACCTACCAAGATATAAGGGTTTTACAACCCCACCACCAGGAGATGAGAGCTGGGCAGGAGGATGCGCAATTTACACCCGGCATGATGTCTCCATTCTTCTCTTCACTTTAGATACCTCCTTTCAGGAAGTAGCTGTGCAGCTGCACATGGATAGGAGGTATACTCTTATTAGTGCATACATTCCACCGAGGTCCTTTCTCTTGCTCGGAGATCTTAACAGTAGACACCCCCTCTGGGGAGACTACTCTATTAATTTTTTTTTTTTTTTTTTTTTTTTTATAGAGCCCATCTGGCAACTACCCACTTGGGCATAAGTCGCCGAAAAACACGACAGCCTAGAATTAGGCTACTTTAAAGTTAAAATATGAAAACTTAACAATCAATATAAATTTGAAAAACTTAACAATCGAAGCAATCTCCGGCAGCGGGGGGAGGTCCCCCTCACCCCGGTGCAGGAGAGTGCAATCTAAAACAAAACAATAACAAAAAAAGGAACCTTAAATAAAGGGGAGAAGGCCGGCCTCCCCCAAAAAGTCAATAAGTCCACCAGTCATGGTGCACGCACTCGTCCCGAGTACAAGGGACAGGCGGTAGCGACCCCGCCCATCCCGGTACCGAGACAGGTATCGTGCGCGAAGATCACCCAGACTGGGACATTCGACAAGAATATGCCGAACAGTCTGGGGGACGACGCAGTCGTTGCAATAGGGCACATGCGAGCGCTCCACCAAGTAACGATGCGTCACACGAGTGTGTCCGATTCGAAGACGACAGAAAGCAACCTGAAGCCGCCGCGGCATTGGGGGATAGGTCCATGGGAACAGTGACTACTCTATTAATCCCAGGGGTCAAGTCCTGGCTGACCTGATTGACAAGCTGGAGATAGGTGTCCTAAATGTGGATGAATTTATGCATCAGTTCCCGAGAACAACCTCATTTTGCTGACTTGATCTATCTTGATCAATCTCCTCCAGAGGCGGAGAACCCTTGAATGACAGGTTTACTTTGAGTGAGTTGCATTGCTTCATGGACAGACACAGCTCCTGGTCCAGACAATGTCCTGTACACCATGCTTCATTACCTGGGTGAGGGGGCATGACCTTTCTGTTAAATTTGTTCAACAGGATCTGGGTAGAGGGTATCCTCTCAGATTGATGACGAATCGCTATTGCGCTGGTTTCCGCCCAATCTCCCTAAACTCTCGTGTGTGCAAATTCAGTGAGAAATTGGTAAATGTTAGATTAGCCTTTTCTCTGGGCAGCAGAGACCAACTGTCTCCTTTGCAGTGTGGCTTCCGCAAGTATCGCTCCACATCAGATGCTCTACTCCTACTGTAAAATGCCATCTGCGAGGCCTTCTTTCATAGACAGCACTACACCACAGTGTTTTTCGATCTGGAGAAGGCCTATGATACTGCATGGCAATACGGTATCATGAAGACTCTCCACACGATGGGGGCGAGGGGATGCCTCCCAATCTTCATATCTAAATTTTTGCAAGATCGTTGATTCCGCATACAGGTGGGGGAGATCCCTATCCGGCCCAATGGAATAGAAAAAGGGTGTCCCAGAGGGAACTGTCCTCAGTGTCACACTCTCCCCTGAGCATCCACAGCATCACTTCGGTGCTGCCGGAAGATATTCTCACTACGCTCTATGTGGACAACCTTTCGATCCCTTTTGGCGGGGCCCAGATACCAACTCTGGAGCGTAGACTCCAACAGGCATTGAACCACATCTCTACACCAAAGAACACAGGTTTCGGTTTTCCTTGGCCAAGACTAAGGTGGTAAATATTTGCCACCATCCACATCTCCACCCTTACTCAAACGTATTTCTTAATGGGGTGCGCCTGGAAGTGGCGGACTCGCAGTCTTAGGGTCTCTTGTACCTGCGCCATGGATATTCTTCCTTCCGTGACATTCAGCTTTGTTTGTTCGAAGCTCGACTACAGATGCGAGTTTTATGCATCTGCAGCAGAGCGTGTATTGCAGAAGGTTGACTCAATCCACCACACTGACCTTCACCCGGTGACTGGTATCTTCCGCACTTACCCCATTGAGAGCCTTACTTGTCAATGCTAGGGAGATGCCACTCACTCTGTGGTGGAGGGAATGTGAGAGTGATTGTAGGGCCATTCTCCCACCCATTTTCCAATACCCTCTCCATCC
The DNA here is from genome assembly GCA_963969495.1 of Ceratothoa steindachneri. NCBI lineage: Eukaryota > Metazoa > Arthropoda > Malacostraca > Isopoda > Cymothoidae > Ceratothoa > Ceratothoa steindachneri. The sequence continues at coordinate 50,880,107 of OZ018333.1, read as the reverse complement.
CTCTGTAAGAATGTGTATGTGAATGGATAGATTTTTTATATATATATATATATATATATATATATATATATATATATATATATATATATTATTTATTAGGGATTTCAAGTTTGGTTTAAAATGGGGGGGGGGTTCTATTCCTCAGCTATTTAACCATTTGTTTGATATTTTACGATAAGCCACTATTAAATACTCCAAAATTTAATCGCCAACATTTGTAAGGAGTGGCTGAGAGTGTAGTTTGGTAATAACACCATTAAGTTATTGTGAGTCCCAACAGGACAGAGAGGGCTTTGATAGCCTCAAGATGCAACCAAATCACATTATACTGAGCTCAGAGGCACCAGCTTATATTTTAAGATGTCTGCAGCAATTGTGCTCACACGAGTGGCAGCTGACAGGACTTTTCCCCGGGGGACCTAAATATCTAAAAAAATCCATGATGATATATGAGGCCTTTTCTTTTCTTTTTTTTTGTTTGCAAAGTTATCGCCCAATTATATCATTAGTTTAGAAATAATTGCGAGGTAGTATTTGCAAATAGGATTTATTTATTTTTTTGATTGTGTATATATAGTAAATTTATCTAGCCATATTCTTTGTTTATCATAAGTAAGTAAAGAAATCTCAAATATAATTATCCATACTTGTAAATATTTACCCCATATTTTTTGTAAATAGAGGACTGTATATCTAATCTGTTTCATTTCTCCCTCGGGTTTTCACATCCAATTTAGTGTAGGAAGTGGATTGGATTGATTAGAAGTTTAGAGTAGATTTGTGGCCCACTACAGCTCTACACCTTGTATAGTGCATTATTTGCCTGTACACAAGAACCTGGCGCCTCCTCAGTCGCCAACAGCTCTCACTGCATCTGCAGCTGATGTCAACGGTTCTTATGCCGCTGAGAGATGCCAGTCATACCTTAAGCCTTTTGGGCTTAGGGATAAGAAACTCCTTTGTGAGCTATGTATAGCTCTCAGGCCTGTGGCACCCCTAGTTCTACCCAGGTCACCACCCTGGGAGCACACTTAGTCTCACACTTGAACAATGCCAGTGTATATGGATGGCTCCAAATCCCAAGAGGGAGTCAGTTTTCAAGCAATATCCCCTCAGTGGGGGGATATGTCTGCATGTCTTCACGGTCAAGCTGGTTACAATACGCTGCTCAGTATGGGAGATAATGTGACATGCCCGGTTCGCAAACCTGATTGCGATTTATAGCAACTCACAAAGCACCTTGAGTGCTCTCAGGGCATCGTAATCTCCACATCCTCTGGTTTGCGATATCCATGATACCAGTTTTGGTGAGCCGGGCGGATGTTGAGATTATCTTCCACTGGGTTCCTGGACAGGTAGGAATGAGCGTGCTGATGAGGGCGCCAAAGAGTCTGCGAGGACTGGCCAACCAGACCAGCATTTCGCTCTATCTTACATCGATAACATGGCAGAAATACAGGAAGATCTCTGGGCTGCTTGGCAAAGATGATGGGAGATGGTCGAAGGAAACCTAAAGTTGCATACTATTGTGCTGCAGCCATTTCCATGGACCTACACCACAATGCCATGATGGCTGAGGGTTGCTTTCTATCATCTCCGGATTGGACACACTCATGAGAAGCACTGCCATTTGATGGGTGCTCACTTGTGCCATAATGTCAAGACTGCATTGTCTCCCAGACTGTTTAGCACATTCTTGTGAATGTCCCCATCCGTGTGATCTCTGCACACGTTTCCTGTCCCGATACTGGAACAGGCATGGCCACTACCACTTGTCCCTTGTACTCAGGATGGATTTGTACACACCAACTTGTGGACTTTTACAGCATTTTGGAGGAGGATGGCCTCCTCCACTTTATTTTATTTTACCTTTTTTGTCTTTCTTTTTGTAGGTTGCATGTTCCTGCACAAGGGGGAGGCAGGCCTACCCCAGATGCCAGAATACGCTTCCTTCTTTCCTTTTTGCTTTTTCTCATTATTTTTTTTTAGCTTTTGTCCTTTTTTCATCTTGTTATTTGTTATTTACATATGTTTTTTTTAATATAGCCTAGTAGTAGGCTGTGTTGTGTACAGCGACTTATGCTGAAGTAGGCAGTTGCTAAATAGGCTACCACAATAAATAAAAATAAAAGCCATAACTACACTCCTGACACACAGTGTATAATGCGTATACATCACAGGGGCTTTCAACACTGTCTGGTCACATTGTCAGAGAAAAATCCTAGAGCTCACTACCATATCAAGAAAATATTCTGGATACCAACTACCACACAAAAAAATCCTGGCTGCCAGCTTCCACACCTAATGAGAAAACAAGAGTAAAACTCTTATCCATACATATGGCCAAGTCCTCCAACACATGACCAAATTTAAATACTAAGAACTTCTCAATGAGGTTCCCCAAGGCAACATCTTCTCCCTTACTATCTTTAATCCATATGCATGAAAGATCCCTTTCCATTACCAAAAAAGCAATTGGTACGACTTTTTTTAACCACCAATCTGCATTGATTTAAGATACCCTTTACTTCTCAGGGGAAAAATACAGTTTAATGCATAATCTGAGTCAAAGTTATCTACAGGATATGGCAGTCCATGAAATAGAGGCAAATCAGGACTCCATTCAACAACTAACCACACTAGATATGATTTAACTTAGCTATAATTGGAAGCGGTGTTTCCACTCAGCCCATTCCACTACCAAATCAGTCTGTCTAAAATGAAAAAGGTACCTACTACAACTTCAAAATTGGTCCACACTAAATATACCCCCCCCCCCGCCATCAAGTTATCTACTTTACTCCTGCCTTGATCAAATCACCATCCACACATATTGCTCCAGAGCTAACCTCTCTTATTCAACCATAACCCCATACTCTTGGGTGTCATCCTAGATAGAGCCCAAAACACTACTCTTGCATTGTATACAAAAATAACCCCATTTCATCCCCTTCCATTGTGAAACAAAAATTCCTCTCACCTAAACATACAATTCTTCAGCAAGCTGCAATGCCCCTTGCATCCTCTACACACCCTATCCAACCAATTATTAACCTCCAAACCCCAATGAACCAGAACACACACACAGCAATGCAAAATGACCTACAAAATACACACACACTCACCAATCCAAAGCCACTAAAGATTGCCAAGCCAAAGTTTTAGGGGTGTCAATCATTAATACATTTAGTCCTTTCAAGTTGATGAGGAAGAAACCTTTGGATAAGAATATGATCTCAGTATCAAATTCAGAGTAATTAGCTACCATTCTTCATGACTTTTCTTAAAAGTGAGGAGGAATGAAAAGCAAATTTTAAACAAAGAATTATCAGACTACTATAAAGATTCAACTAGAAGTCATGAAAAGGATGAATTGATAATCCAGTGCTCATAGTCTCCAATTCTTCTTTCAAATGAACTTTACAATGTAGTGCTTTTCATTAAGCCTACAACAGGTTTCTACATTTTAAAAAAGTTTTAATTTTAATGAATTCAACTACAGCCCTGCATGCAATCCTGGTGCGAGACCACTACACTTGGATGCACTCTGCATAAGGTTAAGCTGCAATCAAACACACACTCTAACTGTTGTAGGAACTACTAGCACAGGGGGGTGCTAAAAAAAAACTCACAGCATGCAACAACCTCCATCCAATCCAACCTGGTCCATCACAACAGCTCCACAAAAGGCAGGGCCCTACTTGTGGTAACATTGACAAGGTCTGCAGCACAAGCTTTAGGATAAAAGGTTATCTCACATAATCTCTCAAGTAGTCAGAGGAATCAGAGTTCATCGGCTCCTGGGGAACAATGCAACATAAACAAACAAACAACATACAGGATGGGAGGCAAAGAAGTATGGATGGAAGTTGGTGAGGAACCAAGATAACCAGAGGAAAAGTGAGGTCCATTTGCAAATTGAGCCCTTCCTTGCAGATCTTGGAAGTGGGAGAGAACACAGGTTGCAATCTCAATTGTTGCATTTGACCAAAAAAAACAAGACATTAAAAAAACATGATAAAAGTACCTCTTCTCTATGGCAATTCTCCATTGCTTCCTCCATGCTCATTTCTATATCGTTCTTTCTGTCTGAGTCATCTGAAGGTGGATAAGAATCATCTATAAACTCATCTTCAACTTCTTCTTTGATGCAAATTTCTTCAATATCCTAAACAAAATAAAATTCCATCAGACGCAAAGGATATGCATGAGTTACTCTTTTAGACTTTTGGACATTAATATAATTTTATGATAATCCCAATGAGACAAAATTAGAGTCCCAAGTTTTGGCAATAAATCCAAGTAAATGTTAAATGATGAGATTATCAGAAATCATGTCTAATATAGCCTAGAAGACTCACTTAGGAACAGTGCAATTTAAATCAATTTGAAGTATTCATCAAGACAATTTTGGACAAATCCCAATCATTCCATCATTTTAAGAATAAAAGTACATGATCTTTTCCTTGTTGCTTGTGGCTAAATGGCGGCCTTCTTATCACTATTTCCACAAATATTCTTTTTATTATATATATCACAAAAAATTGAGTGTGGATTGGTAGTTGAACCCAAACCAATGATATAGTTTATATATAAAATTTAAAACAATTTTCTACTTCTACACTTTTGCCTGTTTTACCCAAGAAAATTTTGAAGAAATTCCAATTATCAAACCATGGATAGTGTTTGAACATAGTTCAATACTATATAGCAAACCAGTCAATGAAGTTGGTTTTTATATAACATTAAATCTACAAAGTCATTGTTAGACTTTTGATAAAATAGTTAATTGATTGGTATAGTAAGGGAGTCATTCCAGAAAAATACAAGTTAGCAAACTTAACCTCAACTACAGGCTAATTAGTTTAACTTTACTTTTACTCGCCAGCCCCCGACCCCCTACCTCTCTTCTGCGAGGTGGACAGCCACTATAAAAGCACTTCCTGGGTGGGTCTAGAGTTCTCTAAGAGGAGATAATGTGTGTAGTGCTCGCTTGTGTGAGGTTTGGGTAGTTCTAAGAGTAGGTGTTAGATGTTGTCTTGGCTTTGGTTGCATCTGGGGCATGTTGGTGTCATGGCCAGGTTTATTCTCTTTGTATTGTTGGAGTGTAGTGGAGTGTCCTGATCTGAGTTTAAGAAGGATTACTTGGTGTATTCTGTGTAATGATTTCTCTTATTGGTTTATTAAGGAGGAGAGACTCGTTTAGAATGTTTTTTGGTGGTAGTGTGTTCAAGTATCTTTTGGTGAAGGTAGTGTGTGTATACATTTGATTAATTTGAGGTTTGTTGGTGAGGGAGGGAGATTATTTTAGAGGTATTGTAAGTAGTGTACTGGAGCTTTCTTCTTGTGTCTGGGTAGTGGGGGCTTTGCAGTCAGAGGGTGGTTGGGGGTGAGATGGGTTTCAATCATGTCAAGTTGTATTTTGATTGGGATTGTTTTTGTTTCAGCGTGTAGGTGTGCCTGAGATTGTTCTGAGTGCATTGTTCTGCCTGGTTATGAGTTGTGGGTATATCTACATAGCCTGAGTCCTAGAAAGCTCAAGGTTTTGTTTAGTGGCAGGTGTTGTAATAGTCTATTGATGTCCGCCTCCCCTCCCCCATCTATAATCCCTTTTTCAGGGTGTGTGGTACAGGAATAGGGATGTCTTCACTCGGGTGGGGGACTCGATAGACCTCTATCATGCCTCCCCCATCCATTTTTGTTCTTCCACAGGTTTGAGTTAATAATAAATTACAATTGTGATTTTGGACATTGTGAAAAATCAGTGAAATTAATGAACTTGAGTGGTTGATGTATATTCATTGAATTGCCTGAATTGGTAGAGCAAAAGACAAGATCAACAGACATCCAGGTGAGAGTTGTTGTGAATGGTTGTGTGTGTGAGGATGCGAGCATTGATGATGTTTGAGTGTGGCAGTGAATTTGTGATTGAAGATGCCTTTTCCTTTCAAGCTTCTTGGTGCCAGCTAGTCAAGCATCTTTGTGAGGCAGCGGTAGCCAGCCTTGATTCGCATTCATTCTCATTCAGAGGAGTGACTGCCTACAAGTGTGGGCCTTGGAGAGCAACCTCCCAATCTCCAGGCAATAATTGGAACTAGTGCCCAGACACTCCAACACAAGGGTTGGAACTAGAGTGTGCCAGATCCTTGAAGTTGTGATACTTCGCCAAATCTCGGAGCTCACGTGTCCCTCAGAAAGCAGTCCCACCTTCCCATACCCTTCCATTTCTCCCCTTCCTGGCTGGTTAACCATTAGATTATGGGTGCACCCATTACTTTTGACATTTTGCGGTCTTTGATTCGCTTTAGGCCAATATATTTGTAAGTCCTTATTTATACTCTGAGTATACATGCAGTTGTTGGCCAATAACTTGTAAGGCCACATACATATTAGATTAGTATATATATATAGAAGGGAAGATATCACATTAGTGTGATGTATATCAGTGAAAGATAATGGTAAACCACAATATTTGAATCAAGATTTTAATTTTATTTATAACTATCAGACTAGTTTCAGCCAGATGCCATTTTCAACTAATAATGAAGAAACTAGGCAAGAAGCACAGTAAGGTAAGACACATCCTAAACAAAATGAAACAGCAGGAAACAATCTAGAAAAAAAAAATTAGTGAATCTGGTGTGAATGACAAGCTAAACAAAATGAAATGGAGCCAGAAACAATCTGGAGAGTTGCTAATCCTCAAGACGCATTATGTCTGGGGGTGTATAAATACGATTGGCGACTCTATTCATTATATATTTGTTAAATTTGTATTGCCCTTCAGATAAATTGAAATTATCAACTTTGTTGATGATGATGGATTCTGCAATTCTCTTCTCAATATAATTGTTTGATTTATAAATGATTTTTGCATAGTTTAAAATCAATTCTATGGTTGTGCTTTTACATGTATGTAAAGAGACTTGAAGAGTTTGTACACCTGAGATCAGCTAAATGTTCTTTGTGGGTGTTCCCTCTCCTCTGTATCATCCTTATAAATATTACAATTTTCAATACTTTTGTTATTCCTTGATAAAGAACTTGAAATGAAGTTCAAAAGTACTTGGAATCCTTGTATTAATTTTCCTTGTGGGCTTTGTTGCATTTATTGCTTACTCACAGGATACTTTGTGACTTTCCCACATATATATATATTTTATTATTTTGAATTTAGGATACAAGAAATATTTTTCTAGGTTTGGGGGGCTGTGATTGCTTAAGGTTTTGGTAGTTTATTATTTGTTGTTATAATAAAATTGAGATTAAACTCCCTCTTCATTACCCTATCCTTGAACAACCGGGTTGGCCTTGTCAGGGCGGCGGGGATAGTTGGTGTGGGAGTCGCGATCCTGCCGCCAGGGTATTGCCCATTTAGTCTGATTTTGGTGTGCGGTAATCAGGTGTGAAAAGCATTACTGTTGATTTGTTGGCTGAGGCAGTCATGGGGTTTTGTGTGAACCAGTTTTCTAGTGTGTATATATGCTGTTGGAGTGTCCTACTTGCTATTATCATTGAGGGGAAGTTGTGCTGTGAATGAATGTCATTATAGGTGTTGATTAATGGTTTGTGGCTGTGTGATGTCATAGGTGAATAGGTTGAATAGTAGGGGTTAGAGTATGGTTCCTCGTGGGACAGCATTGTAGAGTGGTTGGGTATGTGACTTAAGACTTAAGTGCCTGACTTTGACTTGTCTGCCAAAGATGGAGTTCATGATCCATTTTTTTGTCGTTTTTGAAGTTGCTAGGATGTTTTGATCCTGTGTTGAATACTTGTTTGTATGTATTGCAACAAGAATTGTACATGAGTAAGTGCTTATCTAGAGTACCTACAAGGGCATAAGTCACCATACACAATCTCTAGCCTAATACTCAGCTACATTAAAATCAAAATGAAAACAAAACAAAAACAAGAAGAGGGGAAAATGCATGCTCTGTGTGCTGTGGAGGAGGCTAGCCTAACGCACACTGGCATGTGACTGTAAATTCTCATTTCTTTGGCAGGCAGGCAAGAACGGGTGCCCTGATTCCTGCCATGTAGGTGATGGCCTGGAACCCAGCAGAAAATAATCTCAATATCCACCCTGCTTGTAGCTTGCCTGGGTTCAGAAATATGCCAACCAGGGAGGATGTAGATTCCACTGCCCCAAGAGCACTCTGGTTTGTGATCTTTAGCAACTCACTAAGCACCTCATCTCTAAAGTGGGCACAATACATTATGTCCACTACCAAAACTAGTTTAACTCAATGAAATTTTGTGACAGTGAAATTGTTCAGGCTGCGTTTATAGTGCACATAGGCATATCACTTCAGTTTGAAGGCAGTCTCACACTCAGTTGGCTACCACAGAAGCAGTTGCCCATCATCTGGGACAGAGAAATCCATCATTACCTGAAATACGAAGCATCCTATCCACTCCAAGCATCACCAGGATAGTCTTTCAGGCAACAGCGGCAGCCCAGAAAATGATAGTTTAATAGAGATATGGTCATCAAGCACTTCCCACCACAAATCAGACTATGTATCCCAAGAGCACAGACAGAAAAATTAACTGGTTCTCAGACACTGATAAAGAAACTCATCAAGATTTAGGACACCTCTGCCGCCAAAACACAGAACACACAACTCCAAAAATGTGATTTTTGCAAATTTTATATCTATGGAATCGGGAGAATGAGACAAATATAGCTATTATGGCAGTTTCTGTCTGTCTTGTCATTATACAGAGATTTCAAATGGTCAGACATAACCCCTCTCTCGCTGGTGTTCCGACTTGCAACAGCTTCCTACATGGCGAAATTAAAATCTGCTCGTGAAGCCTACTCACGTAATCTGCTTACTGATAATAGGAATGATCCCCGTACCGTCTTCCGCCTGCTCTCCCATCTTACTTCCCCAGCCCAGGTCGCCCCACCCATTAGCCATGCTACTCTCCCAAATTTCTTCACAGATAAGTCACTAACCTCTGTGCCTCCCTCCCTCAGCCTTCTGTCCCGGCTCCTGCCATTCTCCCTGACTTCCCACCTCAGCCGCTTATCATTTTTCCCGCTGGGACCGCGTTGGAGCTTATAGCCCTGCTCTCACGTTCTAAGAAATCGGGCTCCCCAAAGGACATTTTTCCACCTAAACTGTTATGTAAAATTCTGCCTGCTATCCTCCCAACGCTTCTTCACCTGTTCAACACTTCACTTCCTTCAAACGTGCCCACATCTGTCCGATTCTTAAAAAGCGTCAACTGAACCCCACTGACCCTTCCAATTATCGCCTGAATTCGCAACTTCCTTTCCTCTCTAAGGTTCTGGAGAGAGTGGTTGCTTCACGCATCAACAGTCACATGGTGGCCTGTAACATTGATGAAACCTATCAATAAGGTTTCGAGTCAGGTCACTCCACAGAAACCGCCCTTCTCAATGTGTCTGATTGCTTACCAAGAGCTGCGGACAGGGGTTGTGCCTCCATCCTTGTTCTACTCGACCTCTCCTCTGCCTTTGATAATATTGACCATACTGTCCTACTTAATTGTCTCCACTCTTTCCTTGGCATATCAGGCACCGTGCTCGACTGGTTCCGCTCTTAACTCTCGTCTCGTACCCAATCCATTGTGATTAACGACGTTTCATCCAACTCTATCCCCATTTGCTTTGGAGTGACACATCTCTGTCCTTGGTCCTCTACTATTTCATATCTACCTTCTCCCTCTTAGTTCCCTTCTCTGTAATCTCAGTCTATCCTTCCACCTCTATGCTGATGACACTCAAATTTTCGTTTCCTCATCCCCCACGTCTCTTGCCTACTCTATCACTGACCTCCTGGCTGCCTACTCCTCCATTTCTGACTGGCTCTCTACCAACTTCCTCAGGCTTAATCACTCCAAAACTGAGGTCGTCCTCGTCAGCACCCCTGCTCTTGTCAAAAAATCTAAATCTCTCTTTCCCTCGCTTACTCTGGGTGGTAATACTATCATTTTCTCTGACTGCGTTAGGAATCTGGGTGTTGTTTTTGATGAACATCTCTCCTTTAAGCCTCATATCCACAATGTCAGCAAATCCTCTCTATGTTTCCTTTGTAACTTCTCTCGCATTCGCTCTCACTTTGATCGCCAAAGTCTTGAGACTGCTGTTCATGCCTTCATCACCTCACACCTTAACTACTGTAACTCTCTGCTTGTGAATCTGCCATCCTCCTCTCTCCGCCCCCTTCAACTTGTACAGAACTATGCCGAATAAGTGACCTGGCCCGGATGGGTTTCTACCTAAAGTGTTGAAAGAGGTGCACGATCAAGTGTCACGACACCTGAGCACAATCTTCAACATGTCAATCTGGACCGAATGCATTCCTAGAGACTGGCGAGAGGCGGAGGTGACTCCTATCTTCAAGAAAGGAGACCGTAGCCAACCGTCGAACTACCAACCTATCAGTCTGACTTCGATAGTCGGTAAACTCATGGAAAGCATGATGGTGGACAAAATGACTTCGCATTTAGAGTCAAACCTGCTACTGAGGAGTTCCCAGCACGGCTTCTGAAGGCAATGGCCATGCCTGACGAACCTTGTGGAATTCTTCCACTTCATCTTCAGTGAGCACAATCGGGACAAGGCGGTGGATGTGGTCTACTTAGACTTTCAAAAAGCCTTTGATAAGGTACCACACCGCCGCCTTCTCCGTAAAGTGCAAGCAATGGGCATAGATGGAAAAGTAGCCGGCTGGATTGAGAACTGGCAAGGTTACAGACAGCAACGGGTGGTTGTGAATGGACAGGCTTCTGAGTGGGTGCCCGTTACTAGCGGGGTGCATCATGGTTATGTCCTGGCACCACTACTATTCATAATTTATGTCAACGATATGGACGGTGACATGGTTGCCAAGATTTCCAAATTTGCCGACGATACCAAGCTTGGTATGAACGTTGCAAAGGATGGAAATACTGCAAGCCTACAGGAAGATCTTCGGAAGATGGTCGGATATGTGGTAAATGCCTTTCAACGTAAGCAAATGCAAAGTGATGCATATCAGCCACCGAAATCCTCAATCCCCCTATATCCTTAAGGGCACTGCTCTTCAATCGAGTGACACTGAGAAGGACTTGGGTGTAACTATCACGAGTGACCTCAAGTTCTCGAAACAGTGTATTGAGGTGGAGAAGAAAGCCCAAAGGATGTTAGGGTATATAAAGTGACAGTTTGGATATCGGAACAAGGAGATAGTACTGTGTCTGTACAACTCCCTCGTCTGACCGCACCTGGAGTATGCCGTACAATTTTGGAGTCCTTCATTCCGAAAAGACATCGGGAGATTGGAACGTGTGCAAGCCAGGGCAACCAAACTGATTTCCTCTATCAGACAGAAAAGTTATGAAGATAGATTAAGGGAATTAGATATATTCTCACTGGAGACCCGGAGACTACGTGGTCAGCTTATCGAAGTATTTAAAATACTTTGAGGCTTTGGCAGACTGGACTACAGGGATATTTTCCAGCTCAGCGAGGGAAGAACAAGAAATCACGGCTTTAAACTTGAATTGAAGCGATACCACCATGATCTGTGTGGGAAATTCTTGACTTACAGTATATGCGGTAGTTGGAAGGCACTTCCGACGGAAGTTGTCAACAGTGAATCTGTTGACCAGTTCAAGTTAAGACTAGATAAAGTCTTGCAAAATCGCCGTTAAGATCCTCCCGAGTGATCTTCAATGTTGCCAAAGGACACCTTCGAAGATTGCGCCAAAAGTACCCTCCTTGTATGGACCGTAAGGTCTTCTAGGGTACTTATTTTCCTTGTGGCTCCTTCTATCTCCTCCATCGCCCTTGCTTCTCTCCCTTGAAACCCTTGCTGCATGAACTGCACTGGCTCCCTGTCAGATCCTGTACTCACTTCAAGATACTTCTCTTCACATTTAAGGCCCTAAACAACAAGGCCCCATCTTACCTCTCTTTGCCCTCTCACCACGCCATGTCCCTCGGGCCCTTCGGTCATCACATGCACCTCTTTTGAATATTCCTCGTTCATCCCTCTGCTCAATGGGGGACTGCTCCTTCTCAATCTGCACCCCTAAGTTGTGGAATGCTCTTCTTGCTGAAATCAGGTCTTCTCTCTCTCTTACCACATTTAAGCGTCTCCTGAAAACGCATCTTTTCAGAATTGCCTTCTCCTCCTCTTGAATTTCCATTCTCATCTCAGCACAACATGCGCTCTGGGAAGGCCTCAGGCAATGAAGAGCGCATTACAAAAGACTTATTATTATTATTATATTAACTCCACTGAAATCTTAACTCCACTAAAATCTTAAAGGATTTTGGAGTTAATGCATTTTACCTTTTGTCGGCAGACCTATCTCCAGCTCATCCATCAGGTCAGCAAGGATTCTTCCCAAAAGAAGTGTGTGTTCAAATCTTGGAGCAGTAGAAAGGGCGTCGTCAACTATGCCAAAATGCAGCTGAATGTATGCGGAAATAACAGTATACCTCCTATCCAGGTGCAGCTGCACTGCTACTCCCTGAAAGGAGGTATTTAAAGCAGAGAAGAATGGAGACATCATGCAGGATGTATATGGCGCATCATCCTGCCTAGCCCCATCCAGCAGCAGGGGAGTTGGCAAAACCACTAAAACCTGAGAGGGTTTGCAGAGGTTTATGTACCTAGCACGGCCTTCTGCAGAAGGATAGCTAATGAGGGGATGGGAGGAGAAAAGCCTCTGCATCTCCTCCCAGTTGGCCCAGAGTTTGCTACAATTCCATTGAAGGAATATGCCCTCCAGGCCGAGCTCAGAGGAGATGCTGGGGACCTCTTTGAAGAGAAAACCCTCACATGAGTGGCAGATACTTCCTGGAGGCAGAACTGCAGGTGCTGTTGGCTGACCAAAGTGATGAAGGCACTGTCCCCTTCAAGAACTTATTTGGGGAGGTTGCGCTCACCTTGAGTCTTTTCCTCCCCCCTTCTCCTCCTCCTCAAAAAATTAAGCTTCAGAGGCAGGGTCACTGCTTTGGAGGATCTAGTTCTCTGAGCCACTGAATCCAGCCTTGGGTGGGAGGCGTAGGAGCTTTGGTGCTTGCTGCCATACTTTTGGGGGGCAGCTTTAGGAACACCAGAAGGTGGCCTCATGACCACATTCAGGGGTGTTACCCCACTTGAGTCTAACAACTCAGTGGAGGTGAGCGGCCATTACGCCTTATGAGAAATCGTCACACTGAGGAAGGAGTGGGGCAGAGCACTGGTTTTAGATGAAGCTAGGTGTGAACCCTTTCTACCACCAGGTCTACTAGGGGAACACTGGATGGGGCTTGAAAATGGGTGGAAATTAAATGCTTGTAGGAGAGTAGGGGTTGGAGCAGAAGGTGCCTTTTTTTTAAAATTGAGACACAAGACATCCAAGGAAGAGATGGGTGCCAGGACAAAGTCCTTAACATCACAGAGACAATCCTCAGCCTGAACAGCCAGGATTTCCTTCTTTAGGAGATAAACATCACAGAGTATATCTTTCCCAAATTGAAATACCTAGCCATACACGATAAGGAAATATCATGTACGGCCTTGGAGCAACTTACACAGTCTTCAGGTAAACCCAACTTTGCACATTTCCATGAGCAATTTGTATGTCTGAAGTGGTGGCATTAGTAGCACCTCCATGGCAGTGGCATGAATGCCTTCACACAGTAGCAATACCAGCCAGCAGGCACAAACTCAGAAAGCCTGTCACTGTCAAATGTGACAAAGAGTGTGTAGCGGGGGGGTCTTGAGGCTTCTCCCTGTTTTATCACACATTCGACCATGACTGCACCACGGTTGGCCAGCTTTAAGGTAATGTCATCTATGGAGTAGTCCACAAATTTCCTCACATAAATTACTCGTTTCACAAAGTTCATGGTAGAGTTCAGCATCACACTCACCAGCGAGCCATTAAGTATCCAAAGGTAACTAATCATGGTCGCTTCAGAGGGATCTGACACATTGGCCAGAAGGCTCCAATCTAGGAAACAGTTGACCTTAGGCTCTCTACAAGTTAATCCAGCCAATCTCTCGCCTGATGGAGCATTTGAAACTAGCAGCCTAAAAAAATACAGGGGCTCTGATATAATCAAGGCTCCACTGCGTGCATTTGCGACTTTGCTCTTTGCCTGGGCCTCCTTGACAGCTGTGCTGATCTTGACCTGGTTGATTGCTGAGGTAGCAGCAGAATCATCCTTCCTTCGAGCCCACATGGGGGGGGGAAGAGAACCTGTAGTCCTCTTGACTTCTCCCTGATATTTCTTTTCTTTTTTGGTGAGGAGGGTTGAGATAACCTGCTTCTACCCTCTCCCCTCTCTGCAAAGGGCCCAAAGGCCAGACATACTAGCCTCACATGCTCCTTATTGGAAATGCTGAAGGGCATGGCTTCTGAATGGGCACCATTTGGAGGAAGAAGTCCCAGTCCCTCCTCTCTGTTTGAGTCCTTATGGACCAGAAGACCTGAGGAGAAGCTTGTACAAGGACGGACTTAGATTCAGTGTTTGGCACTGAGCCCAGATTTACCCCTATACAGGATCATGCCATCTAGGGCTGTATCACTTCCAGGATCGTGTCATCTTACCCCCGCCCCCCCCAAAGGTGTCATTGTTCTGAATCAGTGACTCTTGCAGTCTAGGGTCAGAGAACCAATCTCCATTGGGAAAGTATTTTTTTTTCTTTTAGGAGCCCATCTGTCGACTGCCTACTTGGCCAGAAGTCGCCGTACTCACCACAATAGCCTAGGACTAGAATAAAAACAAAAAACAAAAAAAACAACAATAAAAAAGAAAAGGGCAGGAAGAAGGCTCCTGAGTCAGAGGGAGGTCCACTCCCTCCGGCGCAAGGCCGTGTGACCTACAGAGAAAACAACAACAAAAAACAACTAGTTAAATAAACAGGAGAAGGCCAGCCTCCACCAAAAAGTTGTTAGTCAACCAGTCAGTGTGTACAAACTCATCCTAAGTACAAGGGACAAGCAGTAGCGACCCCGCCCATCCTGGTACTGGGACAGGTAACATGCATGAGGATCACCAAAACTGGAACATTCAACAAGAATGTGCCGAACAGTCTGGGGGACAATGCAGTCTTCATAGTAGGACAGAGGCGAGCACTCCATCAAATGGCAGTGTGTCCCACAAGTGTATCCAATTCAGAGAAGACAGAAAGGAACCTGAAGCCCTCACAGCATTGGGGGATAGGTTCATGGGAACAGTCACAGTGCGATGGCACGCAACTTTAGGTTCCCTTCAACCATTTCCCATCTTCTTTGCCAAGCAGCCTGGAGAGCTGTCCATATTCCTGCCATGTAATCAGTATGAGGAAGAGTGAAATGCTGGTCTGGTTGCCTAAGTCTCGCAAACTCCTTGGCACCCTCATTCCCTGCAATTCCTACATGTCCAGGAACCCAGTGGAAAATAATCTTGACATCCGCCCTGCTTGCCACAACCTAGGCATCACGGATGTCACGAATAAGGGGATGTGGAGATTCCAATGCCCCGAGAGCACTCAGAGTGTTGTGAGTCATTATATATCACAATCCAGTCTCCAAACAGGCGCATCATGTATTCTCCCGTCGCGAGTGGTGAATTGCCACCAGCTCAGCTGTGAAGACAAAACGCACCACCTGGCAGAGCCCCGCTGACTTCAAACAGAGGGGGATATGGCGTGGAAGCCAACCCCCTCTTGGGACTTTGAGCCATCTGTATATACCTACATGGTTCAAACATGAGACAGGGTGGGCTTCAAAAAGGTTGAACGTTATACTCCCGGCACTGTAGATGCTTGGGAGTAGAGGCATGGCAACAAATAGCTAAAGGTGGTACTGTCCAGGGTGGCGTCCTGGGCAAAATCAGGGGTGCCACCAGGCCAAGAGCTATATCTAGCACTCAAAGGAGTTTTCTAGCCCTAAACTCAAAGGGCTTCGGGTATGACTGGCGTCTCTCAGTGGCATTAGGCACCATTGAAATTAGCTGCGGATGCAGTAATAGCTGTTGGCGATTGAGGGAGGTGCCGGGCTCGCGCATACAGGCAAATAATGCACTGTGCATGGCATAGAGCAAGTGGCATCTCCCCGGCATCAACAAGTAGGCTCTCAATGGGGGAAATGCGGAAGGCACCGGTTGCCAGGTGAAGGACGGTGTGGTGGATCAAGTCCACCTTCCGCGATACAGACTGAGCTAAACATGCATAAAGCTTGAATCTGTAGTTGAGCTTCATACAAAAAAAGGATGGATAAAAAATTAAGTCTGTAGCCCTATCAGATACCCAAGTGCTGAACGTCACAGAAGAAAGAATATCCATGGCGCGTGTACAAGAGACCCTTAGGCTGCGAATATGAGCCTCCCAGGTGAGGCGGTAGTCAAATACAAGAACAAGGAAATGGTGTGATTCAACCACTTCCATTAAGAAACAAGTCTGGGTCAGGGTGGAGCCGTGGATGGTGGCAGAAGTACACCACCTTAGTCTTGGAAAAGGAAAACTGAAACTTGTGCACTTCGGCATAGCAAGAGACGTGGTTCAATGCCTGTTGGAGTAGACACTCCAGAGTTGGCATATGGGTGGTCCACGTAGAGCTTAGCGAGAACATCCTCCGGCAGCACTGAGGAGACGCCGTTGATGCTCAGGGCAAAGTGTGTCTCACTTAGGACACATAGCTGTGGGATACCCTCTTCCTGCTCCATTGGGCCGGATATGGCTCCCCTCACCCGTATGCAGATTCAACGATCTCGCAAAAATTCAGATATAAAGACAGGGAGATGTCCCCTCACCCCCATTGTGTGGAGAGTCTCCATGATACCGTATAGCCATACAGTATCATAGGCCTTCTCCAGATCAAAAAACACCATGGCGTAGTGCTGTCTACGAAGGAAGGTCTCACAGATGGCATTTTCCAGTCAGAGCAGAGCATCCGACATGGAGTGAAACTTACAGAAGCCGCACTGTGCAGAAAACAGATGGCCTTCGCTGTCCAGAAAAAATTCTAATCTAACATTTACCAATTTTTCCATCAACTTGCACACGCAAGAGGTTAGAGAGATTGGGCAGAAACTGGCTGGAATAGTGATCTTTCACCGGTTTGAGAATGGCGAGCAAACGTGTCATTAAAGGGTTCTCCGCCTCTGGAGCAGCATCCCGGCTAGAGAATGCGGAGAAAGTGGTCGCGAAGGATTCTGCCACGGTGAAGAGGCATGTTCTGTTTGAGGTGTTTTCTTGTCCTTTTCCTTACAGCCATTTAGTTGGGTGCACCTTGGGGTAAAAGTGTTCTGATCTAGTTTTTTGGGTACAGAGGTTGGGAATTGGTATTACTGTGAAATGATTTTCTTCTAACTTATTCTGATCATGTTATTCAACTCTACTCTTTCTTTCAGATGTTTTAGCTATATATTAAGCTCTTCTAGCATGGCTTGTCTTGTGCAGTAATATTTTTATGTGCGTTTTTGTAATGTGCCTTAAATTATAACAATTTCTTTCCTGCATGTTTGGATTAATACCCGTTTTGAGCATGGATGACTGAGGTGAGCAGCTTATAGTACATATTAATCCTCCTTTATAATTTTAAACCTTGTATATTCTTTATTAAACCTGATGTCTTTTGTGCTTGATATTAATGTCGTTATCTCTTATTTATCTTTGGTCCATATTTATTATTATTATTATATTCTGATAATAATTCTTTACATCCCTTTGCTTATATTAATTCAGTTCTGTTTGCATTGCTATTGTTATCCTTATTAGCTTTACCCTTTAATCTTGTTTACCCCTCCTGTCATTGCCTCCCTTGCTTGACTGCCTTTCTGCACTCCCTGGTTCATGCCTACCGCGGTTCCTCAACACCAGTGCCCCAGTGAGAAGCAGTCAGTGTGGAAACAGTTTAAGGACAATACTCGCTACTTGTAATGCTCAAGGTCGCCTTACCAACTCCTTGCGTCCTGGCGTCAATACCATTGTCAACCCTTCAACCTACCCTATCCTATTCCCAGCCCCTGACTAACGTATCCTTTCCTCATCAACCTTATTGTGGAATTCAGCTAGATTTGTATTATAGGATTGACTAGCGCACTATTTCATTGATTATTTGTATTATATTATTTTTGTCCTTTACTGCTGTTAAGTATATTAATTTAAGTAATTAATCCTTTTATTACCATTTCTTGCATTAAATTTCATGTAGGTCATGCGATTTATCACTCACGGGCCATAGGTGCAGTACCATACTGCAACTTACCAGTGCATACCTTTATTGAGCTTAGTTATTCAGTCTAATTGATCTCTCTTCCATACCTCTTTTACTTTATTCAGGCTGATTCTCATTACTCTCTTATTTCTGCTCTATTCAGTCTACTCCTTGCTCTCTATCATCTGCAGCTTGCCATCCTGCTTCTGTGCTCGGTGTTGTGGATTGGGATTACTTTCCTCTCGGGGAGCGATATCCATTCTTTGTCCATCACGACCAGCAACCAGCACAGGGATAGGGTTATCAGGGGTTATCCTGACAGCAGGGTCCGAGATTGCAGTCCCATTCTCCTGGAGAATGTGAGGGGAAGGGGGGCCTGCGAGAACTCGCCCCAAATCCTTTTGACTCACTACAACAGCTCTGCTAGAGTGGTCTTCTCAGTAAGTGAAGATACGTATGCCCGCCAAGAAGAGCGGCAGGCTCCACCTTAGATGTGGCATAAAATAGGTAGTGTTTGAAAATAGATATGAAGAGGAGGTGAGGAAGATGTGGGTGGGAATAAAGCAGGTTATTAAAAAACCCACCATCCAAAATGGAGCAGCTCAGGGGTGAGGGATCATTGTCCCCTCCCCCCTCAGCCCCAATCCGGGATAGTTGGCTGAGAAGGTCATCATATACCCTATGAAATTAAAGGCTGACCAGAGAAAGAGAAAGTTGTGGGAGAGGTTGTATGAAAAGCAAGGAAATGGGGGGGAGAAACACAAGTGTTCTGAAGGAAGGAGAAGAGGCTAAGCTGGGGTCGGACAGGGTGCCGAGTCCCATCAGCACAGAGGCTAGGATGGCAAAATGATGTGCCGCTTATGGGGTGGTGAGAGGAGAGGCCATCTACCAGTCAAAGGGGTGTCTCCTTTTCCCTCATCATCCCTGACACCTAAGGAAGAAGAGGATGAGCTTGGAGGTGGATCTCAATGTGGCTGCCGTTGCCCACTATCCCTTCACTTGTAGCCATTGTAACAGTTTAGGAGAAAAAAAATGCATTGAAAGTAGTTTTCTGCATAGGATCAGAAAATTCCAGAATGTGATCATTTACCCATACTCAGCCCACAGGTTCAAGCTATAATGGGCCTTGAAAACCCAGCCCACTACTAGGGCAAATTTGTCCTTGATCTTTAACCATAAAGAATGGTACCAATGTAGCTACCTTATATAGGTACTGGAAGGAGGTGAGAAGATTTCAGGGCCCAGCACAACATGTACCTAATAATTGCCTTGGTAAGCAGGCCCTTGTAGTAGGTAGGGACCACACAGTATACACTGAGCAGCCAGTAATAAAAAATAGAAATAGGCGAGTCCCCTAACAGATAGTATGGGTGTTCACCTATTATTCTCATATCCTGGTGCTAGGTGATCCTGGGATAGGGTGAGGTCAATCAAGGCAGTTTGTCTAGTGAACTGAACTCTGTCAAGGTGACAACAGTAACTCCTGGTACACAAAATGTTGCGGGGATAGTCATAAAAAATAAAGTAGCACAGAGAGGAAATGAAGGGGAAGCACACCAACAACTTCCCCAGGTCTCATTAGAGATTTAATGTCAACCCAGTAACACCAGGGCTTCCCCTAACTTGGGAGGATGCTAATGTTTGAGTAGTGTTTCATGACAATGTTGCAGTTTTGTCTGTGTTGCAATTGTGTGATATATGATGATTGGATTTCTTTTTATAGTTCTCAAGAGTTGGGATGAGTTTGTTTTGTGGTCTATTGTGTTGAGATATGGTTCCAGTTTTCTGTTTGAGGTTCAGCATTGAGTGGTGTTTCATAGGGGGGAGGGGGGGTCATAACATAACATAATTTCACGGATGACAAAAGCCATAAGGGCTTATCAATGGTCATCTGCATCTGTCAAAACCAACCCACAAAATGCATCCATAGGATTGTGTCTGATCATGCATCTACAATATACAATTTGAACCATACACAGGGATGTGTCAAAAACAAAAAGCATCATCATCAAGACTCATCAAAATCCAAATCAATCATAATATACAATAATAAAAAACTGCATCCACTGGAATGAGTCCTGAATACCCCCCCACCCTACCCCTGCCCAAGTTAACCCTCCCTCCCCATATAATCATCTAATCTCCGTTTGAATACATTCAAGTTTGCATTGTCTACCATTTCAGATGGCAAACTATTCCAGTAATCTACCACTCTATTGGTGAAAAAATATTTTCTAACATCCAACCTGCACCTTTGTTTTTTAATTTTAAGTGGTGACACATAGTCCTATTACTACCTTCCAACTCAAATAACTTGCTAAAATCCAACTTGTCCATCCCAGAAAAAATTTTAAAAGGCTCAATCATATCTCCGCTCACATATCTTCTCTCAAATAAGAACATATTTAGTATTCTAAGTCTATCTTCATATTCAAGGTGCTTCAGGGAAGGTATTATTTTTGTTGCCCTTCTTTGTACTGTCTCTAGCAGGTTGATATCATGTCTAAAATGTGGTGACCATGCCTGTATACAGTACTCTAAATGTGGCCTGACATAAGAGTTGTAGAGTTTAAGGATAACCTCTTTACTCTTGCAGCTAACATTCCTCTTAATGTATCCTAGCACCCTATTTGCTCTATTTTTTGCCTCAATACACTGCTTTGAAAACTTCAGTGACCTATCTACTACTACGCCTAAGTCTTGCTCATCCTCAACTGAATTCAGCCAATGCCCATCCATTTCATAGCTAAATTCTCTATTATCCCTTCCCACGTTCAGAACTTTGCATTTTTTAAGGTTAAAAGTCATCTGCCACTTCTGAGCCCAAGCTAATAACTTATTTAAGTCACTCTGCACTTTAAAGCTACCCTCAACTTCTTTGACTACAGCTGTCAATTTAGTGTCATCAGCAAAAATTGACACTTTGCTATTTACAGCCTCCCCAAGATCATTTATATAAACAATGAATAATAAAGGGCCTAGACAGATCCCTGAGGTATGCCACTGATAGCATCCCCCCATTGTGACCTCACCTCATTCAGCTATTCAATTATCCAATTCAAAACTTTACCACATATCCCATGCATTTTTAATTTGTGAACTAGTCTCCTATGTTGAACCTTATCAAAAGCTTTGCTAAAATATAAGTAAATTACATCAACATTCTCTCCCTTATCTAAATGTTTAGTAACATAATCCATAAAATCCAGTAAATTTGTTAAACACGATCTACCTCTCCTAAATCCATGCTGAGCATCATTTATTAACCTACCATACTCTAGATGGCCAGAAAACACCTTCTTAACCATCTTCTTAAGAATTTTACAATGATAGTGGTTAAGCTTACTGGCCTAAAGTTATTCGGGTCCTCTTTACTACCCTTTTTAAAAATTGGCAGAACATTCGCTAATTTTCAATCATTAGGTATTCTCCAAACTTTAGTGATCTAGTATATATGACTGCAATAATATCTACACCTTCTTTGAGTAACCTAGAATGAATGTTGTCTGGGCCAGATGA
Source organism: Ceratothoa steindachneri (assembly GCA_963969495.1). Taxonomy (NCBI): domain Eukaryota; kingdom Metazoa; phylum Arthropoda; class Malacostraca; order Isopoda; family Cymothoidae; genus Ceratothoa; species Ceratothoa steindachneri. Next base: position 50,858,435 of record OZ018333.1, on the reverse strand, counting down.
CTTACTAGGACTTAACTCCAATATAACTCTTTAATTATTTCCCTGTTCACATTAATGGTATTCAACACTACTTCCCCTGACCTAGAATTATCATCAATTAATCTATCTGGATTCTCTTATGAAAATACTGAAGAAAAATTATTATTAAGAACCTCTACTATATCCTCATCAGATTCTCTCAAAACGCCTTCATTTCTAATAGGTCCTATTTTATCACTTAGATTTGTTATTAATTCTATAATAGCTAAAGAATTTTCTTAGATCTTTATTATTATTTTGAGCTAAATTAATTTGTGCTGCCTTTTTGCTCTTCTTAATAATGTTATTTAGCTCATTTCTGGTCCACCTATAATGATTTAGATTCTCAAAAGTACTTTCTCTCTGTAATCTCTGGTATGCCCTTTTCTTCTCAGAAATTTTCCTGGCTATCTCCTGATTCCACCACAATCGCTTCCTACATTTCTTCCTAATACACTTCATTGGAAGGCACTGCTCCTGGACTATGTATAGTATAGTCTTAAAAGTGTCCCACATCTCTTAAGTATTCTTCCCCCTAAATTCTATATCTCACCTAATCTGATTTAGCAATTTTCTAATTTATGGTAATCTCTCCTATAAAAATTTGGAGTTTTTGTAGAGTTTGTTGATGTTCTACCTTTCACTATTCCCAAGTTAAAATGAACCAATGCTTCCCCAATAGTAAATTCCTGAACCAAGTGATCATCATTTGAAAGAACGTGATCTAAGATATTGGAACCCCTTGTTGGCTTATTAACAAATTGAGTCAAAACATTACCCTCAAAGCATTCTATAAACTTACAACTTGCTCTATCCCTTCCTATCATATTTTCCCAGTCCACAGAATTTAAATTAAAGTCACCAAGAATAACTGTATCTACTTCACATCCTTTCCTTATTTCCCTGATCATTAGCTCATCAATACAATCAGTCTGTCCAGGTGGTCTGTAAAAGCTCCTAAGTGTATTAGCCTATTTTTACTGACCCTAATATCTATCCACAGTGACTCAACTACTTCTTGCTTTATAGAATTATTTAGATTTGAAGAAATGCTATTTCTGATATAAATAATCAACCCACCACCAGTCCTCTCTCTCCTTTGACTAATGTACATATCATAACCCTGTACTTCAAATTCATTCACATTGTCATTAAATTTATTTTCATTAACCCATGATTCTATTACACATATTATATCTATATCTTCATAAATAACTCATCTTTCTTATTTCTAAGACTACAAGCATTGGTATAAAGACAACTCAGCCCTCCTATCCCTGAAGCACCTCTTTTAGAATGTATACCTTCCGCTCTATCTCCTCTGCATCTCTTTCCTTTCCCTGTCCCATCCTGTACTCTTATATTTTCTTGACCACCATCAGTAACTAGTTTCGCACCTGCAAAGACCCAATGACACTATCTAACTCCTGCCACAATACGTCAAAACCCAGCCCGGCTTAGATGGAGTCCATCCAATGCCTTATTCCCATAAAACCAATTACAAACATCTACAAACACTAATCCTGACTCCTCACACAGGCCTTTCACATACTCATTCAGTCCAATTGCATGAGACAACCATTCCATCCCCACATCCAATCTCGGAACACACCGGAAACAACGCCTTTCACTCATCCTTTCAACTAACCTTTTTTACCTCTCTCGTAACTCACATGAACCCACCTTCTTTACATCATTTCTCCCAGACTATCATACCTCTCAGACACATCATTTACACCAGCACCCGGCAAACAAACTCTCACTCCCTTCCATCTAAATATCTAATCTGAGAGTCACCCATCACAAGCACCTCAGTCATCCTCCTAGTCCCCCTACGACTAGCATTACCCTCCCTAATGTTATCATTCAAACTACCACTTATTTCACTTTCTGTCACAACCACATCAGACAAATCACTTTCAACCTCTTCCTCTCTCAGGTTCCCATATTCCTCTTACTCACAGACCTAACCTGTCCTAACCTATCTATTCTATCCATATTCACCCAGCATTCATCTTCACTCACATCAGTCACTTCTTTCTATCCAGTCCCTAGTCTAGGCCTATCTTCCACCCTCCTGGTCTCAGCCACATTCTTCATGCATACACTCGCATCCCTTCTCACTTCATTCACCAACTCACTTAATCTCTTGCACTCATCATGCAACCGACTCACCTCCTCTACCAAAGCCACATATGCGCTAGTCACATAACAAACTGGGCATTCAGATGCATTTGCTCTTTTTTCAATACCACAAAAATCACAAACTACATACACACTGCTTACATCAAAAGGCATACTCACATCATCCAAAGCAACAGCCATACTGAGAAACTTTTCAAAAATATAATTATGTCTAATACTCAAAGTTAACTATCTTCCCAAACTTAAATATATTACACCGAAATATATAAGTTTTAGGATGTTACACTGCTTTATTCAGTCTGCTATTTCCTTTGTGCTTACTGCTTACATGCATGATGATATTGTTAATGCAGTGTAGTACTTTGTCTAGCAAGTGTTAGGCTGTAGTTGTTTAAGGTGAAGTTACAAAGTTTTTCTTCCAAATATTGGGTGCAGTTTTGCGGCTGCTCTTTTGTAGTTTGTATATGTGGTAATTAGTTTAATATCCTTGATTACTAAACTACTTAAATCAATCACTAAAAATAATTGAACATCTTGACAGCCATAGACAAATTTTGAGCACAGTTTTTAAAAAACAAGAATAAGATGCAAACTGAGCAGTAGATGTAACCTAGGTTCAATTTCAAAAGCATTTGATAGAGTTCAACATTGGCAACCTATGTAGAAACTTGATTACAGCAAGATAGACAACAGTAATTAAATAGAATCATGATCAAGGGAAAAATCAAGACAATTCCCTAGAGATCCACAGTGACACCACATTAATTTATGTTGATGATATAGATAATGAACTTTTTCAAAATTTTGAAAAATTGGCTACAGTTTCCAACTGAAGCAAAATTCAAGCCACACAGCAAATGTCAGATGCATCTCAGGAAATGAAAAATGACTATACCATGATAAGTTTATGCTTGCATAGGTTAGATACTGAAGATAAAATATTTAGGAGCCTATGAACAATGACTTAAAATTTTTCTTTAAATCTGGGATGGCAAGGGAAAAGCCAGAGTCTTGCGTTTTATCAAAATAGTTCTTTCAATGTACAAATCCATTATAATGTTACACATGGAATATGTAGTACAACTTTAGTGTCATCTTTAAAAAGATTGTAGAAGTGATTAAAAGAGTGCAGTGTTGTATGACTTAAGAAAGTTCCAAGATTGCAACATATAATAAGGACAGGTTGAAGGTGATCAATTTGGAGTCACTAGAAACATGTATGTGAACTAAATTTCAAGAAATTCAATATGTTTGACAAATCTTAACCCTTTAGCGGGAAGGTAGCCCACTTGGGATACTTCATACCACGCTTTTGATGCAACCTGGTGCAATACTTTAATGGCACAGTTCTGCACCAATCAGAGCATACTAGCCCATGCAGGAGCTTGGCTGCGCAAGTATTCTCTGAGGTGTCACCGTACTAGCCAGAACTCCCTCTTTTTACTCCAACACACACCCCTGCAATAATGGAGATAGGTGCATCAAAATCTAATAACACAGACAGATAAATATGTTCCAATGTGATATGGGTGTGAAGTGTAAAATGTGAAAAGAAAGTGGTAAAGTATCCTGTGTGGCAATTTCTTTTCACATTTTACAATACCTCAAATCAAAAAATGTTCAAGAGTAAAAGTGTCTTAGAAATACATCTAGTTTATGACCCTAAGAGGAATTTTTGATATCTCAAGTATTTCTAGGTGTGCCTGAAAAAGGGTTAAATCTTATGCACACTTAAAGCTTAATAACTCAAGCCAAGAAACAATGGATTCCATATTACAAATAAAGTATTGTGAAACTTATATAGATAAAATAAATTCACTTAAAAGGAATTGCTCTAGAATATAGCGTATAGCGATACTATCAATATGTTTAAAAATAATTTCTATAAGATAGGCACGTTCTAAGTTATGGGGCTGGCCATGAGTGGACTGACCCAATTAAATGTATAATTATTGAAAAAGGCAGCTTATTTTCCATGAATCACTGGGCTAATGCATGACTCACGAGGGATTATTTCTGGTTTGGAAAAAATATCTTATTTTTAATAAAAAAAAAAAAAATTATTAGAATCAGATTTTTTTATTAAAATGTTTTTTTAGCAAATTTCAGAATTTTATTTTATTTTATACAATAATTCTGATCTATTTTCAATGATATAGGACATTCATCTCTTTTTTTTGAGGGGGGATGTACAGAGAATATTTTAAAAGCCAGTATTATTAAAGATAAATTGATTCAGATGGCAAGAATAAGTGTTAAATATCTGTATGGATACTATGGAAGGTTTATAATCATATATGCTAGTAGACTGAACTATTTATTGTTGAACTGAACATATTGCATACAGTACTATGTAGCTACAGTTTATTGATATGGAACCAAATTCAAATTTCTTATACATTTATAGCAAGATTTACCTTAGAATACACAATTATTTTATAAACGGGAGAAAATAACACTGGATGTTACACAACATTTAAGAATTTCCTATGGGTACATGTGGCTTCTAGACAAAAAAAATAAAAAATAAAATAAGTAATACTGGTCTAATCTAAGTAAAAAAAGTTTTTTAGACATTCTTGCATTTAGGAAAAAGTAACTTAATTATTAACACAACTTTGTGCAATACCTAATAACGTTTCTATAGCATTCACTTGTTCAGGTATGAATTAAAATATATGCAAATAATAAGATAGGATTGAAAATTATTTGAAAAAAAATTATTATTCAATTCAGGGGATAAGTCCTGTACCCTATGCAGCAAATGCTTTACTTTCTGTTAAAGTGTTTAAACACTCTTAACAAGTTTAGCTGCCTTCCAGTTACCTAAATGGTTCCTAATCTTTGATTGAACAAGACCAAAGGTTGAGAAGACTCATTCAATCCCTGCTGAGGGGGTAACAGCAGTGTGTAACTGTACAGTTTATTGGAGGTACTCAGGTTTAAGAATCGGAAAAATTCACCCAAGTCCCTCCGTGCATTCACTTTAGTTCTAGCTACATAACTCCCATATTCACCAGTCCTAATCTGGAGTCCCAGAGCCGTGCAGTATTTGATGTGTACACCCCTCGCATGGATTTCTACGAGGGTCCGTAGGAATAGTGGAATTATCTGGAACTTTGGGGCATTGGTGGATATCTTCCATCTCCTCTCGAAAGAGTCAATGTTTTTGATTTCCATCTCTGTACTCCGTGCCATATAATTCACATTCCGATAAGGTATCATACAGATTATCGTGATGTCATCCGCAAATTGGACGTATTATGAGCCTTCTGTCAGAGGTTGGGAAAGGTCGATTGTGTAAGTGTTATAGAGCAAGGAACTTATACAACCACCTTGTGGCACCCACACCTCAAGTTCGAACTCAAGGCCATTGAATGCTTTTCTCTCCAGTAGAACTGTCTGCAACTGGTAGAATAGGTTGTCTTACTGAAGTTTGGGGTTGTGGATATACATCAGAATGACCAAGGTCATCAACACCTGAAACTCATATAAATATCACTGTAAATTTAGGCTTAAATATTATTAAGATTTCCCTAAAGGCCGATTCACACGAGTGACCGATATGAGCGATATTTGCCATAGATTTTGTATGGCGATGCAATATTTTTGCATTTACACAAGAGCAATATTTCTTGGTAAAATATCGTTTTCATAATCATCGTACCTAAGGCAACTCAAAATAAGCTCTGCCCACTATGGTGATTTTGATAATTTTATGATAGTCATGTCTTAATATTCACCAAAGATGGATGTTAAAAATCCTTTCTGTAATATTATTAAAAATATAACATCATTTGCTTTTAAATACATATAAAGCCTACTGGGAAGTTTTAATTTCATTTATATAAATTATTTTCAGTATTAGACACAAAATGTGATGATTAAATTTGATGGTTGACATCATGACTTTTGATATGTAAATGAAGGAATCTGAAGGGTTGCCAAATACTGCAATCATAAAGCAGAATATCAGTTGTATCGGTTGTATTGGTCACATCAGCCACTCATATGAATCGCGTTTAATCCATTTTGATTTTTGACGCACACTTAATATCATGTAGGTATATACACAAATCGTATAAAAATGAAATGAGAATTATTGATCATGACAGAATAATAAGAATATGCAACATGTATGAATAGTATAAAGTGCATAAGTATATTTGATACCATTTAATACACTAATAAGATTTATAAAATAAAATGTGACATAGGCCTACTTGAATTAATGGTATGAAAGATGCTACTTTGGTATTTAATTTAATTAAGGAATAGAACCCTTTGATGCATTAAATTATGCCTATATTAATTTCATTTAATATCAGTACTCATAACAAAAATTATAATTACCTGATTCTGAAACCTGTAGATTGTACAACTCCAAGTGCTTCTCCATTCTGGTAAGGGTTCCTTGTGTTTCTGTTTGGCAGTTTTTGCACTTAGTACAAAAACCTTTTCTTTTGGGAATTCTCTAAAAGGAAACCCATATTGGGTCTTTTTTTTCTTCCAGCTGCAGAAATGATTGTAGTCCTTAGTCAACCACTTAAAACAAGCTAACAGTATATAGTGGTTGAAACTGGGCCTACTGCACTGCTGAAGCTCAAGTTACCAACTAGTAATTTACTGACAATGAATACCTAGTTTTTAAGCAATACCAAAAGAATAAGAAAGTTTAAAGTAATCACATACACAAATTCTTATGAGGTAGCTAATGCAGGGCCATATAAAAATACATTTTACATTTATGTCAAAAAATAAAAGATAACAGTAAAGTATCAACAGATGTTAAACTAGAGTTGGCAACTTGGCATACTTTCAGAGAAAGCTGAAAAATAAGTTCTGACATGTTCATACATCCCCATTGTGTTACAATATTGTTTTTGTTTTGTGTCTTGAATGCTTTTGGATGGTAGTAATAGAATATTGAATTGCATATTTTGATTATTGCATTTTTTATTGCAATCTATTTTTATCTTATCATTGTGATATACAGTAGTACCTTGAGTTACGAATATAATTCATTTCTGGATCAAGCTGGTAACTCAAAATGCTCTCATCTCAAATCAATTTTGCCCATTTTAAATAATGGAAAAACATTTCATCCATTCCAGCCTTCCCAAAACACCTATATTTTACTTGTACATAAAATAATCTAATAAATATCAATAAAATAAAATGTGGTTTTATCAAGTTCTTACCTTGGATGCCCATTCGTTTTTTAAAATTATCAAACCAGCCACGACTAGCTTTGAACTCCTCCGCTGATGCCTGCCATATCAAATCGCTGTAAATAGCGCTAGCCTTCCACACATCAGTGTCTTGGTAATTATCTTCTGCTAGCTCCTTCTCTTTAACCCACAAAAAAAGAAGCCTCTCCATTTCATCATGATGCTCGTCTTAACTTAGAGATAATTGTCATCCCTTTGGCAGACATTATGCTCTTGATAGCATCCTTCTGTTTAAGTATTGTACAAACCATTGATGTACTGCATTCATATTGCCTGGATAAATCACTCACTCATGTTTTTCAATTCCCATTGACATCATACATTTTTTCTTATTACTCGCCTTAGCACTCACTTTCTTTGGACCCATCATGTAACACAAAAATATTCACAAAATCAAATAAAAAAATGACATATGTAGAGTGTAAACACAATACATACAGGAGATTTGTATCAAAGGCAGTGAACACGTGAACTGAGCATCGTGAGCGCTCTGCCACTTAGCATCTTGAAGCATGCTCGTATCTCAATTTTCCGCTCACATCTCAATGCAAAATATTGCTTGAAAGATGCCTCATATCTCAGAATACTCATATGTTGGTTCACTGGTATGTCGAAGTATTACTGAATTTATAATAACTCTTAGCAATTTTTTTATAATGTCCAATAATTAAATTTAGAAGTTCTGATTTCACTAGCTAAAGGTTTTTCATTTAATTTGTTTAGGACTATACCAATAATATTTACAAGGAGAAGAAGTACCTCAAAGGCCTTGCGGCCCATATCGAGGAGGCACTTTTTGCGGTTTCGATTCTTAGCATGTACTTGCTGAGATCATCAACTTTTCAAATATAATTTGTCAAATCTACTCTTGAACTGTTCAACACTGCTACTCTCAACAACCCCCGCTGGTAGTTTATTCCATGTGTCGCAAATGTCATATGTGAATGACTTACCCACTGGAATGGTATTGAATCTGGGCAGCTCCACCTTTCACCCGTGATTTTGAGTCCTATTCCGGTTGAGGGTAAAGAATTTGGTGGAGTCGACATTTTCAAATCCTTTCAAGATTTTAAAAGTCTCTATTAGACAACCGCGCAGTCTTCGAGTCTCTAGCGAATAGAGATCGAGCTCTTGCAGTCTTTCTTGTTATGACTTATTCCTTAGCGATGGGATCAGTTTTGTGGCCGTGGCTTGCACCTTTTCCAGACGATCGATTTTGGAGATACCAGTGTTAGTAACTTAACTTGCATATCTTATTCAGAATAGAAGTATCACACTCATAATCACTATTACTTAGCCATATATGCATAATTTCTATATATTTAAATATTTAAAAAAATTGATTTTAATGATTTTTTCTTTGATTATTATCGATTAGAATCACTTGATTAAAATCATTTGATTTTAATCATGCGAACCCTGAATTATTTTAATCACTTGCTCACACTTGTTCTTAACTTAAATTGCCCTGAACTAAGGCCCATCTTTTAGGGCAGCAATCTCGATAAACACAAGGGACTATAAGGCGTTCTTACAGAGATCTAGCACTCGTACATCTAGAGAATTTATCTTAATTGTGCGCATTGGGAATGTATTGAGCTGTGTCTGGTTCCTAGAGGCAATGGGATCAAATATCTGCATCAAACAGGCCATTGTGATATTTTATGCATCTAGTTTTGGGAAGTGACTGCAGAGAAGTAATGTGCTTAATAGAGCATAAAGGGGTGAGACTAGGTACTTTTGTTAGTGGCATTGATGGAAACACCCCGCTACTAAAAAGACAAAAGTCTCCTACCCATAGCTCCCACCCTAGTTTGGGCCATAAGGGTGTTAGAGAATAGGTCACCTACATTTGACACTAGTTATGTACCAGCATTTCAGTATATACCTATCATAAAGTTAAGAGAAATTTGATGATTTGCAGATGTATAAGTGAAATATTGATTGCGCAGAAGCTGTAAAATTGGATATTTTTAGTCTAGTTAGAGAAATAATTAAATAATTGACAAATTAATCTATAATTAGGTCATATGATGATTATTGGTGCATTCCTAGTCACAACCTGGTTAGCACCCTTTTCACATCATAAATACCTCTTGCGATGGCTGCTTGATTAAGTTTATGTTGCAGCTTTTTAATCTTTTCACAAAGTGACTATTTCTTGATCGGAAAAAGGGATTGTCGAAAATCATTGTAATTTATTATTTATCCAGTCATTCCTTATTCTATCTGCCCATCATACACCAACTGTTCACACAAAATCTTTCCTTCTTCTAAACTTAAGTCTCACTTCCATATGCTCCTTATATACAGATTCAGGCACATTCCACACTCAAACCTTTATCATTGTGACAAGAATATCCAAGATTTTCTTACAATTTCTAACAACCAAAAAAATAAAATATAAACAAATGAGCAAAAGAAACTTACCATAGTGGTTTTCAAATTTCAAGTAGTGATTTTTAGATGTATTAATTCTTTTTAAGATTGGTATAGGAATGAATTTATTCAATTGTAAGATTCCTCAATTTAGTATTAGGGAGATAAAAAATTTTTAGGATTCAAAATATATTTAAAATAATCTTGACACGAAACACAAGATTAGACTTTAACTTTAAAAAAGATATTCTTAATTTAGTTATGATTATTCTTCTATCCTGTAATAAAAAGCAATTAATTCTGTCACCCACAGGATAAAATAGAAAGTTTAAGATTAATATCATAAGGATTTCTTCCTAACAGCTAAAAAATAGAAAACTTCACAATATGTTGGTTTAAATTGATGATAAAAACAAATTATTCAAAAAAACTAAAATGAAAACTAAAGGAGACAACTCTCACAAAAAAGCAGATTTGACATGTATTTTGACGCAAGTGAAGTCTGTTCTGCCTCACCATAGGTGAGTGCTGGTAGAAATAGAAGGAAAAAAAATATGTAGGAAACCCGAAGGTATCGGTATGGCGAGGGTTTGGAACTTTATGAAAGAATTGAGAGCGATGTGTGTTTCAGGAAGTGTTGATTGTAGTGAGTCGTTTGTATGGAGTGATTGTTTATGTGCACTTTGGTGGTGAGTGGCCAATTGTATACAAGGATGAGAAAGTGAAGGCTTTGAATGCTAATGTGGTGCATGTGCAGTGTTTGAGCGATGTGCATTACAATTGGGTGATTGAAAAGTGTTCGTATATGAGGGAAAAGAATGATTGTTTGAATGAAGATGAATGTGTGGTGAGTGATGATGTGGGAGTTGATGATGGTGTGGATGTCAGCGCTGATGTTGGTGTGCTTGTTCCTTCTGTGTATTGCAAACATGGAGGACCTGATATGATGGAAGCGAGAGTGAAAGTTGGTGAAAGGTTCTTCTGTTGTTTGATTGATACTGGAGCGCAAGTATCGTTAGTGAATGAGAGGATTCTGAGTAAGTACGATGAATTTAGATGTTGTAAATGGAAGCCTGTGAAATTACGAATAAGTAGATTGGGGAATAGAATGATAGTGACATGGAAACAAGTTAGTCTGAGAGTGAGTTTGGGCAGTGGTGTGAATATGAAGCATGACTTTGTGATTCTGAAAGATGAGCAAATGCAGTGTTATTTCTTGCTTGGTGTGGACTTTATGAGATTGAATGATTTGTCTTGGGATGCTGATAAGGATTGTGTTATGAAAGGTGAATGCGAGGTGATGAGGTTGAATGAGTGTGAGAAGAATGTCAAATTTTGCAGTATGATTAAATTGGTCATGGATGATGAGAATGAGATTTTAAGGGATGATGATATTCTAGAGATGCAAGAGATGTGTCCTTTTGTCAGTGAGTTGAAGAGGTGTGTGATGATGCATGTTGATTTGAATTAATGCCTGAGTGTATTGAGTGATTTTAAAAGGTATGATAAGGATTTTGTTGTTTGTATGGATGTTGTATATTTTGTGAGGCATATGAAGGATAGGGATGATATTTATGTACCTGTGATGTCCTTGGTTAGTACGATTGGTCTGGTGAAAGTTGTGCATGATAATTATGGGCATATGAGTAAGTTTAAGTTGTGGGAGTGCATGAAGGAGAGTGTGTTCCATCCGTTTCTGAGGACTGCTGTGAATGATATTGCGACTACGTGTGAAGCCGATGTTGAAAGTTAATGCAAAAGAACTGTTTCAATTGGTAGCGATTGATTGTGTGTCTTTACTGCATATGAGTGCTGGGAATATTGGTATGGTTGTGATGGTTGATCATAAAAGTAGGTTTGTGTAGGCAGTGCCTGTGAGAGATAAAAGGAGTGCGACTGTTGCATGTGTGGTTGAGCAGATGTTTTTTCCTGTGTGTGTATGGAAGCCTAGAAGATGTCTGAGTGATAAGGGGCCTGGGTTTGCGAGGGAAGTGTTTGAGCGAATGTTGAAAGAGAATGGTGTGGAGCATGTGAGGACAACTCTGTATGTACCGTCTTTAAATGGGTTGGCTGAATGTACAATTAGGACCTTGTGTGAGATGTTGAGAATGATGAGTAAGACTTTGAATGACTGGGATGAATGGTTGAGTAGTGTTATGGGCATATAATTTGATGATGCATAGTGCAACTAGGATGTCCCTGTGTATGAATGATAGTGTGTTTGGGCAGAATGAACCTAGTGTGGCTGATTTTTCTGGTTTTGCGAATGGTAAGGGAGAGGGGAGTTTGATGTGGAGAATGAGGAGGTGACTGACTTTTCTGGCTTCTGGTGGGAACCAGTTGAAGGGATTTCTGGTATATCTGCTGAGAGTAGAGCGAATGTGAGTGATTTGTCTGTTTTGCAAGATTGTACCTTGAGTTGGATGAGATCTGTGAGTGAGGGTATGAAGAGTGAAGGTTCTGAACGGAAGAGTATGAAAGAGTATGAGTTAATTTTTAACTCGAAACATAATAATCCAGAAATTATCAATTGCCTGTAAATTTATCGCTATCCCCCTCCTTAATTAACATTAAATACGTTCCATAAATTTGTCATTTTGATTATCTGTTTGGCTCTTAACTAAAATTATTTTCCACAAATTGTATTTCCAGTACCTGAAGATTGGTGAAAAGTTCCCCCGAAACGTTGTATCAAGAAAATGAAATGAATTTCCCTTTATACGTCCTTTCATTCATCCTTCAAATTATATATGATTTTGTGTTATATTTTGTTAAAAAAGATTCTCTTTCCAGTAGCCACTCTATTTATTACTCTGATAATTTTTTTTTAGGATATTCCTTTTGTAAGAGTGGCTGATATTACAAATTTGGGGAGTAATTTAAATTGAATTTATCCAACGTCCATAGTATTTTGTTGGACAGAGGGCTTTAGTAGCCTCGAGATGCGCCCGGATTGTGTATTGTATGAGCTCAGAGGCTAAGGCTTTAAAAGTCGTACACAATAATTGTGCACACACAAGTGGCAGCCGGCAAGATTATCTCCCTGGGGAGACCCCAAATCGTAAGATAAAAGGGGGGGGATTGTTTTGTTTTTGTTTGCCTCCAGTATGTTTGTTAGGCCTCTTTTTTATCATTGTGTAATTGTTGTTTGCTCGTTCATCTCTTCTTTTGTATAAAATATTTTGATTGGTAGTATTTGTAAGATAAGATTGATTTTTTCTTATAAATATTTTTAACGTGTTTGTATAGTAAATACAATCATCCATATTTGTGTAAATAAAGGACTGTACATACAATCCATTTCATTTCTCCCTAAATTTCTCATGTCCGACTTAAGTGTAGGAAGCGGGTTGGAATGATTGGGGTTAGAGCGTAGGTTCATGGCCCGCTACAATGCTTTGTCTATGGTGAGAACATTTGATGTCTGTCTACCAGGATTATATGGAAATGAAGTAAGGAATGAAAGTAGTGGTGAAAATGAAGACACCACTGACCTTGATATTTTGGAAGAAGAACTTGATCTGAATGAGGTGCTTGCCCTTCTTCCACCGGATAGGTCCAGTTACTTTGCACACACAACAACTCTGCATACGAGATGCTTTCAATGATCCCTGTGTCAGAAACTGTGTAATTGTAACTGTGATACACAAGTGTTGTAGTATTTTGGCTACAATATGTCAATCTACTGTGGAGCACTGTTCTTGGAAAAGATTGGGGTTTCAGTTGATGGAACTCTCAACTGACTATACTTGTCAGTTCAAGGAAACTGGCAGAGTCAACTCACCTATTCATCTCCTATGATCAAACCAAACTGTAGAAGAGTTGAAAGGAATGGAAATAGCAATGCTGAAAGAAGTGATACAAGTTTTAGAACCATTCCAAGAGGCAATGATGCAAATGGAAGGATAAAACATGGTTACACTTTCTTGCTTTGCACCAGTTGTATTTGGCCTTGAGAACAGCCTCAAACTATTCACCGAAAGTAAACCGATCTACTGCTTTAACTTGGCAAATGCACTACAGTCTTCTATCAACAAGAGGTTGCATCCATTTCTTCAAAGGACTGATGTCATTGCCGCAGCTCTCATGGACCCCAGGTATAAGCTGGCATGGATACCATGTAAGAAAATGCAAAAGGAAAAGGTTTTGAGGATTGTGGAATTAATTCTTTCCGAGTCAATTCAATCGACCTTGAATAAGAAAGTAATTTAATAGAGTGAACCTTTCATCTCCATGAACATGAATCAAGATGAGGCTAGTGTGAGTGCAAAATGACCATCTTTTTGCTTACATGCTTCCGGCTGGGCAAATGATTACAAGTGCATCAACAAACAACTCTACAGTGGTGATGGCAGAACTTGAAATTTACCTAGAAGAAGGTGTTCTGCTTTTTTTATATCAACCCACCGGCGTGATTCAAAGTTTTAAAGCATTTTGCCAAGAATATTCTAGGGTGCTGTGCAAATCAGCACCATCTGAGAGGGTGTTTAGCAAGGCCGGCAATTTTTACACTCCTAAGTGAGCAAAACTCAGCCAGGGAAACCCGGAGGGGTATTATTGATGATAAAATGCAATTATATATAAAAGTAAACTTAGTAAAAAAAGTATCTGTTTATGATTTTTGTATAATTTCAAGAGTAATTTTATTTATATTTTTTAAATCTGGAATAGTAGTATAATTTTGTATTTTTATTTGTATTTTTTGAACCAGTATTTGGATTTGACTTATAAAAATCAGTATTTGATCCAACCCTGTTATGTATACCTTCTTTAAGTAACAAGAATGAATGTTATCCAAGCCAGATGCCTTACTTTAATTAGATCTCTATCTACATTAGATTACTGCAATTTGCTTCATTATGGCTTACAAAATTATTTATTGAAGCAGCTACAACTTATTATGAATAGAGCTGCTAGATTAATAAAGGGGCTACTCCATGTGAAAAGATAACTCCTGCACATATTGATTTACATTGGTTATCTATAAAAGCAAGAATTATCTACAAGCAGGGTTACAGAGTCAGAATTTTGTAAATGCTGGGAGTCAGAGTCGGAAAAAATGTCAAACTCCGTCTCTTAAATTCTATAAAAAACTATAAAAAAGATCATCAAGAAAGGTCAAAACAACGTAAGCGAGAGGGAACAGCTAAAACTTCAGCTTCAATGGATGAAGACCTAACAAATTTCAAGCTTCGCTTTCATGAAGCATTAGAGAAAGTGAAAAAAATAGATCGAAAATCAAAATTGGATGTCCATGAAGCCATACAGCAATACCCTGCTCTCTTGATAACAGCACTTCTACCAACACAAATGAGCGATTCGTGCTTATTTTCAGCACTATGGTTAATCAGAACTGACCAAAGGACAGCAATGACAGAAATTGACAGAAGCTATCTTGTTTATGCGATTAAATTACTATTTTTTTAATTGTGTAGTCTATGTATTGAAATGCAAATTTGCTTCCTCAAATGAAACATGATGTTAAATAAGAAGCAATTCTTTTGTTCTAATTGTTAAGAGTGGAAGTCATTTATGTTTTAGTAAATTAATGTTTTTCTTTTATTGGATTAAGGTCATGTTTTAATATGGTTTTATTTCCTTAATACCATTCTATGATTTAGGTACTGAAATATAGGTAGGTAATAGTATCAAAGAACATTCATAAAATAACTATTAAATTTGCCTGACTCATTAATCAAATGAATGCAAAATATATTTAATAAAACAATTCAATATATCTACACCAATTTCTAGCATCATTAATGGGATTTTCTGATTAACACTAATATTTTATGGTGTAAATTATTTTAGTATTGATAGACATGAGTACTGTATGTAAATGTATTTATACTTAATAGCCTCCTGTATTTAATTTGTAATGCCCAGGAGATGTTTGTCAGCAACAGACATCTAATGGGAGTGATATCCCTTGGCTTCCTAAGTTTACCCTTGTTAACAGTATAGCTAAATGCAAACCTCCCCCAAGGGGGCATAATGGCATTCTCTTCCACTCCTGTGCCTATTATGTTAAATCCTGTAGTAACTTCTAGCAGGTCCCCAGTTCTCATACAGAAAGGATGGTATCACATCTATTCATCTATTTATTGGAGCACTGCTGTCTGCTATGCATGCTATCCAAATGTACGAGTATGTTTAATACTTTAAGCTTAGTTTTTGTGTAGGTAGAATTAGCCCTTCATTGGCTTCCACCTTCTTGCCACCTCATAGTTTATAAGTTGGTAGTCTTTTTATAGGAGGTGGTCTTTCCTACTATTCTTTTGCTTTTGTCTTCCTTACTTTCACTTTAAGAGGAGTGAAGGCTGCATCCACTGGTTGAACCAATTTTCCACTTTTCTCCTCTCACAAGTAGGGTACATTGAAGGTGGTTACTGGTAGATGACCCTCTATATATACATACATTCCAGACTTTCTTGTACCCATTTCATTTGCGCGTTGAAACACCTTTATCGTAGCTATTGACCTCTAAGTAAATGCCTTATGTAATAATAAATTAATAATAGTAGGCTAAATACAAATAATGTTAAGGAGTCGGGAGTCAAAGTCAGAATCCTACAAATACTTGGAGTCAGAGTCAGATAGTCAGTGGTTCTAGAAGTTGGAGCCAGACATTATACCTTCTGACTCTGCAACCCTGTATACAAGCTGTATTATGTGTCATTAGGCACTAACATTAGGAAAACCAAGAAGTTTTCACCTGGAAACTATTCTTGATTTTATTTTTTTTAATTTTATAGAGCCCATCTGGCAACTACCCACTTGGGCATAAGTCGCCGAAAAACACAACAGCCTAGAACTAGGCTACTTTAAAAAAATATATGAAAACATAACGATATAAATTGGAAAACTTAACAATCAGGAAGCAATCTCCGGCAGCGGGGATAAGTCCCCCTCACCCTGGTGCAGGAGAGTGCAACCTACAAGACAACAAAATCAAACAAAAAACAAAAAGAACCTTAAATAAAGGGGAGAAGCCCGGCCTCCCCCAAAAAGTCAACAAGTCCACAAGTCAATATGCACGAACTCGTCCCGAGCACAAGGGACAGGCGGTAGCGACCCCGCCCATCCCAGTACCAGGACAAGTATCGTGCGCGAAGATCACCCAGACTGGGACATTCGACAAGAATGTGCCGAACAGTCTGGGGGACGACGCAGTCGTTGCAATAGGGCACAGGCGAGCGCTCCATCAAATTGCGATGCGTCACACGAGTGTGCCCGATTCGGAGACGGCAGAAAGCAACCTGAAGCCGCCGCGGCATTGGGGGGTAGGTCCATGGGAACAGTCGCGACGCAATGGCACGTAACTTTAAATTCCCTTCGACAGTCTCCCATCTTTTTTGCCAAGCAATCCGAAGAGCTGCCCGTATTCCTGCCATGTAGTCGGTGTGAGGAAGAGCGAAACGCTGGTCCGGTCACAGAGTCCTCGCGGACTCTTTGGCGCCCTCATTCCCCGCAATTCCTACATGTCCAGGAACCCAGCAGAAGATAATCTCGACATCTGCCCGGCTCGCCAAAACCGTGGTGTCACGGATATCGCGAACCAGGAAAGGCGGAGATTCCAATGCCCCGAGAGCACTCAGGGCGCTTTGTGAGTCGCTATAGATCACAATCCGGTCTCCGAACCAGGCACGCTGCGTAATCTCCCGTACCAAGTGGTGTATTGCCACCAGCTCGGCCGTGAAGACAGACGCAGCGCCTGGTAGAGCTCCGCTGACTTCAAACAGAGGGGATACGGCGTGGAAACCGACCCCCTCTTGGGACTTGGAGCCATCCATATACACTGGCAAGGTACCAGCGTGACACGATGTGTGCTCCCAAAAGGTCGAACGCAATACTCCTGGCGCAGTACAAGCTTTGGGAGCAGAGGCGTGGCGACAAATAGCCAAATGTGGTACCCTCCAGGGTGGCGTCCTGGGCAGAACCAGGGGCACCACCGGCCCGAGAGCTATATCTAGCTCTCGAAGGAGTTTCCTGGCCTTAAACCCAAAGTGCTTAGGGTATGACTGGCGTCTCTCGGCGGCATAGGCACCATCGAGATCAGCTGCGGATGCAATGAGAGCTGTTGGCGACTGAGGAAGGCGCCGGGCTCGCGCGTACAGGCGAGTGATGCACTGCACGCGGCGCAGAGCGAGTGGCATCTCCCCAGCATCGGCCAACAGGCTCTCAATGGGGGAAGTGCGGAAGGCACCGGTCGCAAGGCGAAGGCCGGTGTGGTGGATCGAATCCACCTTCCACAATAAACGCTCGGCTGCGGATGCATAAAACTCGCATCCGTAGTCGAGCTTCGAACGAACAAAGGATCGATAAAAAAGTAAGGCGGTAGCCATATCAGCGCCCCAAGCGCTGAACGTCACGGAACGGAGAATGTCCATGGCTCGGGTACAAGAGACCCTAAGGCTGCGAATATGAGCCTCCCAGGTGAGGCGTCGGTCGAATACAAGACCAAGGAAACGGTGCGACTCAACCACATCCAGGCGCACCCCATTAAGAAACAAATTGGGGTAGGGGTGAAGCCGTGGATGGCGGCAGAAATGCACCACCTTAGTCTTGGACAAAGAAAACCGAAACCTGTGCGCTTCGGCATAGCGAGAGACGCGGTTCAATGCCTGTTGAAGTCGACGCTCCCGAGTTGGCATCTGGGCCGCGCCAAAAGAGATCGAAAGGTCGTCCACGTAGCGAGCGAGAACATCTTCCGGCAGCACGGAGGTGATGCCGTTGATGCTCAGGGCAAAGAGTGTGACACTGAGGACACTTTCCTGCGGGACACCCTCTTCCTGCTCCTTTGAGCCGGAGAGGGCTCCCCCCACCCGTACGCGGAATCGACGATCTCGCAAAAATTCAGATATAAACATTGGGAGGCGTCCCCTCGCCCCCATCGTGTGGAGAGTCTCCATGATACCGTATCGCCATGCGGTATCATAGGCCTTCTCCAGATCGAAAAACACCGTGGCGCAGTGCTGTCTACGAAGAAAAGCCTCGCAGACAGCATTTTCCAGTCGGAGCAGAGCATCCGATGTGGAGTGGAACTTGCAGAAGCTGCACTGTGCAGAAGACAGATGGCCTCCGCTGTCCAGGAAAAAGGCTAATCTAACATTTACCAATTTTTCCATCAACTTGCACACGCAAGAGGTTAGAGAGATTGGGCGGAAACCGGTCGGAGTAGAGTGATCTCTCCCCGGCTTGCGAAAGGCGAGCACAGTAGCGATTCGCCAGGAGTCTGGGAGGAGACCTTCCACCCAGATCCTGTTGAACAAATCTAATAGAAAGGCCATGCCTCGCTCACCCAGGTGTCGAAGCATGGCGTACGGGACATCGTCCGGACCATGGGCGGTGTCCGCGCACGAAGCGAGAGCGGAACGCAACTCACTCACAGTAAACTTGTCGTTGAAGGGTTCTCCGCCTCTGGAGGTAAAGTCCAGCCGGCGGCCTTCCGCGACATCACGACGTGCATTGAATGCTGGCGGAGCAGCATCACGGCTAGAGAATGCGGAAAAAGCGGTCGCTAAGGATTCCGCCACGGACGCGGGGTCCGAGATTGCGGTCCCATTCTCCTGGAGAACGGGAGGGGGGTCCTGCGAGAACTTGCCCCGAATCCTTTTGACTCGCTTCCACACCTCAGCTAAAGGGGTCTTCCCGTTAAGTGAAGACACGTATGCCCGCCAAGAAGAGCGGCGGGCGTGCTTCGAAATATACCGGAACCTAGCCCTAGCCCGACGAAATTCAGCGACGGTGAAATCGTTCGGGCGGCGCTTATAGCGCATGTAGGCATAACGCTTCTGTTTGAGGGCCGTCTCACACTCGGCCGACCACCATGGGAGTGGTCGGCGTGCAAAACGGCCAGACGTCCTAGGAATAGTAGTCAGGCCCGCGGCGATGACGTTGCCGGAGAAGAACTCGACGGCCTCATCTACCGACCTAAACTCCTTGACTGAGATAGAGAATTCAGTCATTTCCTGAAATGCAGGCCACCGCGCCCGCGCCAAGCACCACCGAGGTGGTCTCTCAGGCGGCAGTTGCCCTGAAAATGATATTTGAATGGGAAAGTGATCACTACCATGGAGGTCATCGACCACCCCCCAATCAAAATCAGGCTGTGCATCCGAAGAGCACAAAGATAGGTCAAGGCAAGAAAATGAAGCGGTTCTCGGACAGTGATGCGTAAACTCATCCACGTTTAGGACACCCATCTCAAGCTCTTCGATCAGATCGGCAAGGACTTGTCCCCTGGGATTTATGGTGTAATCTCCCCAGAGAGGATGCCTGCCGTTCAGATCTCCAAGCAAGAGATAGGGCCTCGGCAACCGTGCCACGACGCGGCGAAAGTCCCCCGCGTCGAAGTCAGCTGACGGTGGAATGTACGCAGAAATGATAGTATACCTCCTATCCAGGTGCAGCTGCACAGCCACTGCCTGAAAGGAGGTATCTAAAGAGAAAGGAAGAACGGAGACATCATGCCGGGTGTAAACCGCGCATCCCCCAGCCCGGCCGTCCCGCGGTGGTTGGGTCGCAAGACCCTTATACCCCGGGAGGGCAGGCAGGGGGCACGCGCCTAGCATGGTCTCCTGCAAAAAAATAGCTAACGGGGAACGGGATGAGGCGAGCCTCCGCAGGTCCTCCCAGTTGGCCCGGAGTCCACGGCAATTCCATTGAAGGAATATGCCCTCCAGGCCTAGCTCGGAGGAGACGCGGGGGCCCTCCTCGAATTGAAGACCCTCACGGGAATGGCCGTACGCTTCCCGGGGGCAGAACCCCGGGCGCTGTTGGCCGGACAAAGCGCTGAAGGCGCTGTCGCCTTCGAGGACTTATTGGGGGAGGTTGGGCTCGCCATGCGAGTCTTTTCCTCCCTCCGCCTCGAAACTTTAGGCGGGCGTTGCGGCTTCGGAGGCGGGGGGCCCTCTTTTCGAGGAACCACCGTCTCCGAGCCACTCGCTCCACCTCGGGGCGTGGGCAAAGGGGCCGAAGCTCCTTTGTTGCTGTCCTCCTTTCGGGGAACAGCTTTAGGAACCCCGGAAGATGGCCTAGCGACCATCTTCAGGGGTGTTGCCTCCTGTGAGTCTAACGACTCGGTGGAGGCGCGTGGCCGTTTCGCTTTACGCGAAACGGTCACGCTGGGGGAAGAGGGGGGAGCCCTGGTTTTAGCCGGGGCAGGGTATGAACCCTTTTTGCCGCCAGCTTTACCAGGGGAGCGCCCAGGTTGGGTAGAGCCCACAGAAGGGCTCCGAATGGGCGCGGAAACAACCGTGCTCGTTGGCCTGGATGGGCCAGGAGCAGAGGGTGCCTTTCTAACTATTGAGGCATATGACGTCCCAGGCAGAGCCGGGCGCGCCAGGACCAAGTCCTTTGCCTCGCGGAATGAGAGTCGATCCTGGGCCTGAACGGCCAGGATTTCTTTCTCAAGGAGATATGCACCACATTGCTTCGAAGAAGCAGGGTGCGGCTCTCCGCAATTGACACACTTGGCCACACACGATTTGGACTTATCGTGTGCGACCTTGGAGCAATTTACACAGACTTCGGGTGACCCCGATTTTGCACGTCTACATGATCGATTCGTATGGCCGAAGCGGTGGCAGTAATAGCACCGCCGCGGCAGTGGCACGAATGCCTTCACGCGGTAGCGGTACCAACCGGCACGCACCGACTCAGGGAGCTTGTCACAGTCGAACGTGACGAAGAGTGTAGGGGTGGGTCTCGAGGCCCCTCCCTGTTTTCTCATCACACGTTCGACCTTGACCGCCCCATGGTGGGCCAGCTCTAGGGTGATGTCCTCAATGGAGTAGTCAACGAGTTCCCTCGCATAAACTACTCCTTTCACAAAGTTCATGGTAGAGTGCGGCGTCACACTCACCGGGGTGCCATGAAGTGTCCGAAGAGCACTTATCTTGGCCGCCTCGGCGGGATTCGCCGCATTCGCCAGAAGGCTCCCGTCCGAGAAACGGGTTACCTTCGGCTCTCTACCAATTGCACTAGCTAATCCTCTCCTCTGATGGATCATGTTGCCCTTGGACAACATGGTGCCATCAGTGGAGCGAATAACGAGGAAGCGTTTGAAGCCAGCGGGCTCGAAAACGCCAGGTAACCTCTGAATCAGGGGCCCCGATGTCATCGAGGCTCCGCCCTGTGCATTCTTGGTCTTAGTCGTAGTCATGGGCTCCGCACACGAGGGGGTAGAGGGGCCGGATGTGCCGATCTTGGCTTGGTCGCCTACCAAAGTGGCAGCAGACCCATCCGTCCCCGCAGTCCCCGCAGCCCCCGCGGATGGAGAGGAGCCCCGAGTCTTCTTCGTCTTTTGAGTCTTTTTAGTCTTTTTCTTTTTAGGAGAGGAGGGCGGGGAATGAACCCGCTTTTCACCTCCGCCGGCAGAAGTCCCCAGGCCAGATGGACCAGCCTCAGCCAGGTCCCTCTCCGAAATGGAGAAGGTCCTGGTTGTCGTAGGGGCACCTGTCGGAGGAGATCCCTCCCCTCCTTCTACTGCCTCGGAGCCCTCAGCCATTTGAGGAGGACCTTGCATAGGGGCGGATTCGGGTTCGGTGCTTGGCGCCGAGCCCGAATTCCCCCCCATGGAAGGCCCTACCGTCTGGGGCTGGGTCTCCTCAAGGACCATGTCTATCACAGGAGGGGCCTCCAGTTGGCCATCCCCTCCCAGGACATCGCAGGTCCCCTTGGCAGTATTGTCACTAGTCAGGTGGTGTGGGGAGGCACAGGCCTTGACCCCAGCAAGGTTCAAAATTCTTGCCAGCAGGTCTTTTGAGGGAAGCGACCGAAGGGGCCTGGCTTCCCTCTCCCCCCTAAGGGGGTTTGCCCTACCGAGCCGCTTGCACGAGGGGCGGTCGGCAATGGGCTGCCTGCTGGCTTTCTTGGCAGTCCCCTTAGAAAGCAAAGGAGGGACTGCCGCTGGAGATAGGGAGGTGCCCGAAAGCACCTCCAGAGAAGGGGGTGAGGGGGAGTCCCCTACACCCGTAGGCGTAGGAGAGGAGTAAGCCTCCTCTCCGGTTAAAGAATTATGGAGGGTCCCTTGCGCAAGCACAAGGGGGGGGGACCTCCATTTTCTCGGTGGAGCTGCCCGAGGGCGGCTCCGTAGATGTTTTTGGGGAAGTTGGGGGTTGGGGTTTTTGTTTTTTTTCATACATGGGCATGGTGACCCTCTTTTGATTACGGGACGCAATAGCTCATCACCTCTCGCAGTTGCCCGCACTGCGAGAGGTGCTTACAAGCCCGGCAGAGCCAGGCGCCGCCATTCGGGACCACCCCTCCCGCCTGGTGGCCTGGCAGTCCTTCGGCATGGCGGCTCCACCTTGGACACGGCGTAAAAAATATAGGTTGTGAAGAGGAGAGGAAAAGGGATGTGAGGAAGATGTGGGTGGGGATGAAGCAGGTTGTTAAAAAAAACACATCCCGAACCGGAGCTGAGGGGTTAGGGAACAATGTCCCCTCCCCCCCTCAGCCCCGATCCGGGGTGGTTGGCTTGAGAAGAAGGTTAGCATTCTACCCTGTGAAATTAGAGGCTGACCAGAGAAAGTTGTGGGAGAGGTTGTATGAAAAGCGACGAGGTAGGGGAGAAATCGGGCTATCTGAAGGAAGGAAGAGAGGCTAAGCTGGGGCCGGACGGAGCGCTGGATCCCGTCAGCACGGCGGCCAGGATGGCAAATCGCCGCGCCCCTTACGGGGAGAACCACTCCATATAACCTGTTCACTTAGCCATTTAGTTATTAAAGTCACATAGTCACTTAGTAATTTGGTTAACTACTACTACTAATAAGTAATTTTTCTTGCCCCTGTAAGGGAAAAGGTTTAAGTGGGAAATGCCACTCTAATGATGAACAAAGAAAGTTAGATATATAATTTATGGATTGATAAGATTTTAAGATGTTCTTGTTTAATAATCTTTCTTAAATTTAATAACTTAGCAAATTGAAAGCTTAGAATATAATTATGTATCTAATGTATACATATTTTCTTTATTAGTAACACACAAGATCCATTGTGTCAAGACTGTCAGTGAAGAAGTCTTGGAAGTTAGTGTATATTCGACTTCAACTATCACAAGATTGGAAAGAACTCTTCAAAGCAGCACCATTCCATTAACATCTATAAAAGGGTTCTGTTTAACTATCTATGATGAACACTGGTATCTTGCATGTGTCCTGGAAGTCAAGCATGAGAGCAATGAAGTTCGGTTGAGCTTCCTTCACCCACACGGCCCTGCCAACTCATTTATGTATCCTGCAACACCTAATGAACTTCTTCTTGATGCTAGTGATGTGATAATGATTGTTAGCCCAACAACCATTACGGGCCAAACCTATACATTGACAAAATTGGAAATGAAGAAAGCTACCACTATGACAAATGCCCGCAAATAGAGTAATATTGAAACATATATATATACAGTATACTGGTATATATTTTCAGTATATTCAAACCATGATTTGAATCTTCAGGACTCATTTCAGAATTATATTAGTTCATATACATAGTAAATTGCTTATCATCCAATTTCAATGTGTCATCCTAAATATTATTTTAATATAATATCCATATAGAGCAGTATTTTATTAAAGAATACATTAGATATTTATAAAAAAGCAAGGGTACTGATATAAGTACCGTAGATGGTGATTACAATAGTATATTTAACAGTACACATCAAACACCAAAATCGTCACTTTTTCAGCTAAGTTGTGATCACATAAAAATCTGTAGCTACTAAAATAAACATTTCTCAAAGAAAATTCAACACTTTGTTATACATACGAGGGGCGGTCAATAAGTTTTGCAATTCGGATATAAGGAAACGAGATAGGAGGAAAAGTGTTATATTATTTTTCAATATAACTAGCCTCGACTTCAATGCACTTGCACCACTTGGGGAGGGAAGGTTGTGATGGTTCCTAAGTTTTGTATATATTAATATTGTTTGTATATATCTATAGCTACATGATTTAGTTCTTGACAAGCCTTGATTGGTGATACCCTTGTTTCTAAACGCAATCCTCTGGATGTAGTTTTCTTGGGAGTTTGGGTGCCTTAAAAAAAGAGGCCATTTGACTCGGATGACCTATGATGGGCCCTTGTGGCTTTTGTCATCTGTTATATTATATTGTGGGGGACTTTGATTTTGTCTTCCCCTGACAGTGGTGCTTTTTGTGGGTGGGTTTTGATGGATGCGGATGACCTTTGATAGGCCCTTGTGGCTTTTGTCATCTGTGAAGTTATGTTATGTTATGAGGCTTTGAATACCCGACAACTAGAAATCTCCCGACTGGTGTTCAATCCACTCTTGGATGGCGAGCTGGACATCTTCATCGTCCCCAAACCGGTGTCCACGCAGTGCAGCCTTGAGCTGGTGGAATAAAAAGCAGTCTGTAGGGGCCAGATCTGGACTGGGGGGGATGGTTAAGCTCCTCTAATCCACACTCTCACAGGGCAGTTTGTGCAACTCTGGCCTTGTGGACTTTGACAATGTTGAAGTCAATCATGGGGTGTGAGGTTTCTAGGTGTGGTGGAGCGAATGTGAGTGTGTGTAAAAGGGCCATTCTCCCACCCCTTTTCTAAGTACCCTCTCCCTCCCTCTGTAAGAATGTGTGTGTGAATGGGTATGGGTTTGGTTTTTGTTTGTTTGTTTTTTTTATTGATTAGCATGTTATTATAAATTTTTTTTCTTATCTTTCCAGGCGCCATAATTTGGAAAGATAAGAGGGCAAGCACTTGTAAATTACCCCTGTAATTGAAGCTATAACTGTTATTATTATTATACCAAAGGCCATTAGTATAGGACAAGGGTTCCAGGCCATGTTCTGTCCTATTTGATTGTGTATAAAATAGTTTAGCTTTAACGAAGGAGGGCTTATTAGAGCCACACAACTCTAACAAGGTTACCTATCTTAGTCCAAGCTCGGAGGTGCAATTTTGAATACAAAAATTTTGTAAGTAAAGGGACTGTATAACATGAGCCCATCTTTTTGTTGTTTATTGACTGTAGTAACCCAAATTTTATTTGGGTTGTTTGATTCTTATTGTTCCTAAAATCAATTAATAATAATTATAAGTGGGACTTATTTATTTTTTCTGATATATATATATATATATAGGCTCATTGGGTGCACATTTACCCATATTTTTGTAAATATTGTATTTTTTTCGTGTTAGTAAAGGCCTGTACATACAATCCGTTTCATTCTCCTTCGATTTCTCACGTCCGGATTAGTGTAGGAAGCGGGTTGGATCGATTGGGGTTAGTCTAAATTTTTCGGCCCGCTACATTTGGCGCCCGAATAGGGACGCGAGACTTCGAAACCGGGAGCGTGACAGGATTGGATTGCAGTCCATACCCAATTAGCGTGGCAGGTAGTTTGGTTGTTTTTCACCTTTGTCTATCGCTGTTACTAACCTGGGAGGATGGCTTCTGTGGAACAGGGCCTCCATGATGAGATTGTGAGACTGAGGCTGGAATTGAGGCAGAAAGAGGAGGAATGTATGATGTTGAGGAACGTGATTGATGGATTGAAGAGTGATATGATGAGTATGGATGAGAAGACAGACAAGATGAGGAAAGAAATGGACGAGAGACAGAAGCAGGTCGACCAACGGATGAAGGACTTGTATGACATGATGAAGGGGTCAAGACCGGCCCCATGACCCTCAACCTTGACCCCTGCTCCGACTGAAGGGGATAAGACTAATGGGATCAATGGGAGTGTGTGCGAGTCTAGAGAGGATAGGGTGATTATGAGTGATAGAAAGGACGGAGAATGGAAGAGAGTTGAATGCAAGAGAAGAAGGAAGAGTGGTGCAAAGGGGAAGGATAGGAAGGTAAGAGGCAAGAGTGTGGACTCATTGTACTCGGATGAAGGAGAGAGTGATGGTATGATTGATATGAGTGAGAGTGAAGGCAGCTCAAGTGAGAGTGAAGTGAATGTGGGAAAGGGTATTTTGATAAGGGAAGTGCCAAAGATAGATAGATTTAGGTTACATGGTGGGAAAAGTGTGGAAGAATTCTTCAGGGAATTTGAGCGATATTGTAAGCTCAAGTACCCGGAGAATAAGGGATACTGGATGAATGTTTTGGGGGAATGTTTGGAGGGAAAAGTATTGGAGTTTTTCCGCATGATTACAATTGTGGGGGAACCAAGGTACGATGTGGTGAAGAAGCGGATGATTGGACAGGTGAAATGAATGAAAGAGAGTGTGAAGTATAAAAGGGTAAATGAATTTGAGAAGGCTCGAATGGGGAAAAGTGAAAGTGTGAACATGTATGCACATAGGCTTGAGAGTATGGCAAGAAAGAGGTATGGTGATGATGATGTAAATGAATGTAAACCACTGATGAGGAAGTTTTTGGACACGATCCCGCGAAAGGTGAGTGAATGGCTGAGTGGAAAGAGAAAGGAGAGAATGAGACTGACAGGTGAATGGTTGATGTGGGAGGATGTGTTGGAGCTGTTGGAAGATGGACGATTTAATGATGAAAGCGATCTAGAAGAGGATGGATGGTACAGTGTGAATGTTGGGGGTAAGAAGCCCAGGAGCTTTCATCCACCCCAGCAGTATGTCAGCTACAGGGATGCCCTGAAGGCTGCACCAGCTGGAGTGATGTCGAACTTCCTGGACCGGCAGAATGGATGGGTAAATGGAGGGTGGTCAAATGGAAGGGGACAGATGAATTTCAAGCGTGGGAACGGATATATGAGAGAGAAACCGAGGTATGTCCCAGCAAACGAGAGATCAAATGGTGGAAGAAAGATTGTGGAATGTCAACGGTGTGGAAGGAAAGGTCATATGTTGGCAGAATGTAGGTGGACATCTGGTGCATGTTTTGGTTGTGGTAAGAAAGGGCATAAGATAAAGGATTGCCAGGAAAGTGTGAAAGAGTGCTTTGAGTGTAAAGAAATAGGCCATTTGAAGAAAGATTGTCCGAGGTTGAATGGTGGAGCAACTGCTGGGGGGAGTGTGAAGTATGCTTGTGGTAATTGTGGAAAGGCTGGTCATTATGCGAGGATGTGTCGTGACCAGAGGAATGTATGTAGCTATTGTGCGATGGGAGGACATTCAAGTGAAAAGTGTTGGATTAGACTGAGAGCGCAAGGTGTGAATGGAAAGTCTGAAGCGGGAAACTGAATTGTAAGAGGGTACCTGCTGAAGTATCCTCTGGGTGCATGAGTGTGAGTAATGTGTTGGTAAGTCTGTCGAGTGTGAAAGTGCTGTCTGGTAGGAAGTATGAGTGTCTGAGTGTGAAGGTGGAATTGAATGGAATTGAGTGTTTGGCTTTAATAGATTCTGGATGCAAGGCGAGCTTGGTGTATAAAGATGTGTATGACAAGGTTAGCGAGAAAGCCCTCCTGTCTGAGTGCAAGGGTAGTTTGGTAGGTATTGGTAATAGGAGAGTGCCTGTGATTGGAATGATAAGGTCAGCTGTTCGAATGCATGGTATGATGATGAATGAATGTGAATTTTCTGTGATTGATAAGGTGAGTAGTGAGTATGGTGTGATTTGGGGCTATGATTTTATGAAAACGAATCGTATGGTTGTGCATCCTGCGAGTGATCAGATTGAGAGAAAGATTGGTAAAAATGGGGTGTATAAGTTATATGTAGGGAAAGATGGTAGTGTTTTGAGGAGTGTGTTTACTGGTATTGAGGTGACTGCTATGGAGAATGTAAGACTTGTGAAGGGTGAAAGGGTGTCTGTTAGAGTGAGTTGGAGTAAGGATGTTAGTTTGAATGTGAGTGAGAACACTGTGATATTGGATGGAAAGGATGCGTGTTATAAGGTAAGGCGTGTTGCTTGTGTGTTTGATGGCTTGATGAGAATGAATGATCCTTTTGTATGTGTGCAGGCGGACCCCAGTGTGAAAGGGCAGGTGAGGGGAATCCAAGTCGGAGATGTACTGGGTCACCTGTCCACTGTCAATGAGGTAGGTATGGATGATAGTACGGATATCAGGGTGAATGTTGCGAATGAAAAGACATGTGAATGGATGTATAATGAGGTGAAGGACATGGTGAAATTGGATGGATGTTTGACTGAGTATGAAAGGGAGGATGTGTATCGAATGATATTTGAGCGAAAGGGAGCCCTCAGTAAGGGTGATCTGGATTTCGGGGTTGCAAAGCTCCCGGAATTCAAGATTGTCCTGAAGGAGGACTCCCCAATCTATCAGCGGCCGAGGCATTTCCCACGTCCGGTTGCTGATGAGATTGAGGAGCAGTGTTTGGAATTGGAGCAATTGGGGGTGATTGAGGAGAGTGAGAGTGCATGGAATAGTCCAATTGTACCTGTACGTAAGCCGGATGGAAGATTGCGTCTGTGTGTGGATTATCGAAAGGTGAATGAAAGGACTGTGAAAGAAAGGTTTCCGATGTGTGTGGTATCTGAGTGTGTGTATAGTATGCATGGGATGGAGTGGTTTACGAAGCTGGATCTGGTACGAGGGTATTACCAGATGCCCATTGCTGAGGAGAGCCGGCCAGTAACTGCCTTCTCTTCCTCGAAGAGGCATTACCAGTTCCGGAACCTCAGCTTTGGGTTGGCTAATGCTCCCGGAGCCTTCCAGCGGGCAATGAATGTTGTGTTGAGTAAGTTTGCGAGTAGGAATGTGATTGCATTTATAGATGATATTTTGATTATGACTGAGACTTTTGAGGAGCATATGAGATTGGTGAATGATGTGTTGAGAACGTTGGAGAGTGTTGGTGTGAAGGTGAAAGTGGCGAAGTGTGAATGGTTTGCGAAAGAAGTGGAATTCCTTGGGCATATGGTGAGTGAGAATGGGTTGTGAAAATCACCGAAGTATGTTGAGAAGGTGCGAATGTTTCCTAAACCGGTGACTGTGAAGCAACTGAAGTCGTTTTTGGGTTTGATTGAGTTCCAGCAAAAGTTTATACGTGATTGTTCTGGTGTGAGTAAGCCTCTGACTGAGTGGATGGGCAAGAAAGGTAGTACGGTTGTCAAGTGGAATGATAAGATGAATGAGGCGTATGAGAGACTGAAAGAGGCAGCAGCTGAAGATGTTGAATTAGCTTACCCAGATTATAGTGTAAATACAAAAATGCTTGAACTGTATACAGATGCGAGTGGGTATTGTATGGGAGGTTTTCTGATGCAAGAGCAGCGTTTGAATGGAGAGAATGTCAGGCGAATAATTGGGTATGTATCCAAGGCTATGAATGTTGCAGAACGAAAGTATTCGACTGTGGAACGAGAGCTGGCTGCGATAAGATATTGTTTGAAAGTGTTGCGTCCATTTTTGTATGGTGTGAGGTTTGTGATAAAAACCGATCATCAACCTCTTGTGTATCTGCAGCGTATGAAGTGGGCTGATAGTAGGATTGCAAGGACTTTGGAAGATTTGAGTGACTTTGACTATGTGATTGAATATGTGCCTGGTGAACGGAATGGAGTGGCTGATTTGATGTCAAGGTATCCTGGTACGAATGATGAAAATGTGTGTGGAGTGAGTGATCCTGAGTATTTGCCGAAAGGGATTATGAATGGAAAAGAGAGTAAGGGTGGTGGTGATTCCTTGTTTGAGAGTGTATGGAATGGTTTGCAAGATTTAAAGAGTGATGGAGTAGACGTGAGAGTGCCCGATAGTGTAGATGATTTAAGGAAGGAGGTAATGAATGAAGTGTGTAGGAAGCCTGAAAGCATTGGTATGGCAAAGGTGCGGAACTTCATGAAAGAATTGAGAGCGATGTGTATGCAAGGGGTGCCGCCATTTCAGGAAGTGTTGATTGTAGTGAGTCGTTTGTATGGACTGATTGTTTATGTGCACTTTGGTGGTGAGAGGCCGATTGTGTACAAGGATGAGAAGATGAAGAATTTGAATCCTAATGTGGTACATCTGCAATGTTTGAGCGGTGTGCACTACAATTGGGTGATTGAAAAGTGTTCATATATAAGAGAGAAGAATGATTGTCTGGATGAAGATGAGTGTGTGGTGAGTGATGATATGGGAGTAAATGACAGTGTGGATATAAGTGCTGATGTTGGTGTGCTTGTTCCTTCAGTGTATTGCGAACATGGTGGACCCGATATGATGGAAGCGAGAGTGAAAGTTGGTGAAAGGTTGTTCTGTGGTTTGATTGATACTGGAGCGCAGGTGTCTTTAGTGAATGAGAGGATTCTGAGTAAGTATGATGAGTTTAAATGTTGCGAGCATAAACCTGTGAAGTTACGGATAAGTGGATTAGGAAATGGCTTGATAGTGGCATGGGAACAGGTTAGTCTGAAAGTGAGTTTGGGTAATGGTGTGAATGTGAAGCATGACTTTGTGATTCTGAAAGGTGAGCAAATGCCTTGTTGTTTCTTGCTTGGTGTAGACTTTATGAGATTGAATGATTTGTCTTTGGATGCTGATAAGGATTGTCTTATGAAAGGTGAATGTGAGGTGATGAGGTTGAATGAGTGTGCAAAGAACGTTGTCAAGTTTTGCGGTATGATTGAGTTGGTCATGGATGATGAGAATGAGATTTTAAGTGATGATGATATTCTAGAGATGCAAGAGATGTGTCCTTTTGTTAGTGAGTTGAAGAGGTGTGTAATGATGTGTGTTGATTTGAATGAATGGCCAGAGTGTTTAAAAGGTATGCTAAGGATTTTGTTGTTTGTATGGATGTTGTATATTTTGTGAGGCATGTGAAGGGTGGTGATGATATGTATGTACCTGTGATGTCCTTAGTTGGTATGATTGGTCTGGTGAAGGTTGTGCATGATAATTATGGGCATATGGGTAAGTTTAAGCTGTGGGAGGGTATGAAGGAGCGTGTGTTCCACCCGTTTCTGAGAACTGTTGTGAATGATGTTGCAACTACGTGTGAAAGGTGTCAGAAGCGAAAGGTGCAAGGTGTGCAAGTGAAACCACCGATGTTGAAAGTTGATGCGAAAGAACCGTTTGAATTGGTAGTGATTGATTGTGTGTCTTTGCCGCGTACGAGTGCTGGGAATGTTGGTATGGTTGTTATGGTTGATCATAAAAGTAAGTTTGTGTATGCAGCGCCTGTGAGAGATAAAAGGAGTGTGACTGTTGCGCGTGTGGTTGAGCAGTTGTTTTTTCCTATGTGTGTATGGAAGCCTAGAAGATGTCTGAGTGATAATGGGCCTGAATTTGTAGGGGAAGTGTTTGAGCAAATGTTGAGAGAGAATGGTGTGGAGCATGTGAGAACAACTCCGTATGTACCGTCTTCAAATGGATTGGCTGAACGGACTATAAGAACCTTGTGTGAGATGTTGAGAATGATGAGTACGACAGTGAATGACTGGGATGTGTGTCTGGGGAGAGTGTTGTAGGCGTATAATTCAACTGTGCATAGTGCAACTGGAATGTCCCCATGTCAGTTTGTGATGAATTTTGAAAGGCGAGTGAAAGATAGGTTTCGTTTGAGTGAAAGTGAGCAGAGTGTATGGCGTGAAGCGCATGAAAGGTTCCGTTCATTTGAATTAGGTACAAAAGTATTGAAGGTGAAAGAAGTTGTAGCGGGCCGAAAAATTTAGACTAACCCCAATCGATCCAACCCGCTTCCTACACTAATCCGGACGTGAGAAATCGAAGGAGAATGAAACGGATTGTATGTACAGTTCTTTACTAACACGAAAAAAAATACAATATTTACAAAAATATGGGTAAATATGCACCCAATGAGCCTATATATATATATATATACTAATCAATCCTATCTTGGAACCAAATCAATCAAAAAATATATATTAATACTAAGAGTGCATATACAAAAGGGGACAACCAAAACAAGAGACAACAAAAGAGGAGTTTTCTTACGTGGTACCACGGTTTATTATTTGCCGGCTTCCCCGGGGTAAAATCTTGTTGGTAGTCACTCTTGTGACAAAATTGGGTGTGCGGGGCTTATGGTGCCTGCCACCTCGGAGCTCAGATGTCTTTAAGATCTAGTCAAGTACCATTAGAAGACTTCTTATATCTTCTTTGAATATCTTCAAAATATTTTCTTACAGTCGCTCTTGCAAAATGCAGGCAATGTTTTTGTTTTTGTTCTTTTCTTTTTTTTTCTTCTATTCTGGTACTTTAACGCTGTCTCATAAAATCTTTAACAAAGTGAAGGGTAGGTTGAATGTATCAAAGATGAGTGAGAAGTTTGATGGACCTTATAGAGTTGTGAGAGTTTGGGAAAATGGGGTAACGTATGTTTTGGAGAGTTTGAATGACGGCATGACTGAGAGAGTGCGGGCTCATCAGAGTCAGTTAAGGAGATGGAGGGAACCTCCTGACTACCTGGTGAGCCATCCAGTGTATGGACTGTGTAGAGAGAGAGGTAAAGTGCATGATGATAAGAATGAATGTGATAGTATGGATCTGTCTGGGAAAGAGCTAGTCTTAGTCTCGAGGAGTAGAAAGCGTGCAAAGAAGGGTGAAAGGAAGAATGCAAGTACGAATGAAAGTAAGTCTGAGCAGAGTGTTTCTGGTATGGGGGATCTTGAAAGGAAGATTGAGTTTTTGCGTAAACAGGTGAGTGATTTGGCTGGTATAAGTAGACGAGTGAGTGAGCTGCCTGTGCCTGATTTTTCTGGTTTTGGGAACAGTATGAATGATAGTGTGTTTGGGCAGAACGAACCTAGTGTGGCTGATTTTTCGGGTTTTATGAATGGTAATAGTAGGGATGAGTTTGATGTAGTGAATGATGAAGTGGCTGATTTTTCAGGTTTCTGGTGGGAACCAGTCGAAGGGGTTTCTGGTATGCCTGTTGAGAATACAGGGGATGTGAGTGACCTGTCTGTTTCGCAAGAATGTACCTTGAGTTGGATGAGAGCTGTGAGTGAGGAGCTGATGAATGGGGGTATGAAGAGTGAGGGTTCTGAATGGAAGAGTATGAAAGAATTCTGTCGTGAGATGGGAGAACTGGTAATGAGGGCTAAGAGTATGGTTGATGAGATGATAAATAGTGACGATGAGACTGACAGGACGACTGACGAACAACCCCGACTAATTGCTACGCGTAGCCAGGGACCAGTAGAAGAGTGTGAATGGGTGCAGAAGGGTGCGATTGAGCACAAGTGGTACCGTGAAGAGTGATTGAAAGGGTTTAGTGAGTGGCTGGTCGAATGGCTTAAGGAAGGAGGGGTGTGGTGGAGCGAATGTGAGTGTGTGTAAAAGGGCCATTCTCCCACCCCTTTTCTAAGTACCCTCTCCCTCCCTCTGTAAGAATGTGTGTGTGAATGGGAATGGGTTTGGTTTTTGTTTGTTTGTTTTTTTATTGATTAGCATGTTATTATAAATTTTTTTTCTTATCTTTCCAGGCGCCATAATTTGGAAAGATAAGAGGGCAAGCACTTGTAAATTACCCCTGTAATTGAAGCTATAACTGTTATTATTATTATACCAAAGGCCATTGGTATAGGACAAGGGTTCCAGGCCATGTTCTTTCCTATTTGATTGTGTATAAAATAGTTTAGCTTTAACGAAGGAGGGCTTATTAGAGCCACACAACTCTAACAAGGTTACCTATCTTAGTCCAAGCTCGGAGGTGCAATTTTGAATACAAAAATTTTGTAAGTAAAGGGACTGTATAACGTGAGCCCATCTTTTGTTGTTTATTGACTGTAGTAACCCAAATTTTATTTGGGTTGTTTGATTCTTATTGTTCCTAAAATCAATTAATAATAATTATAAGTGGGACTTATTTATTTTTTCTGATATATATATATATATAGGCTCATTGGGTGCACATTTACCCATATTTTTGTAAATATTGTATTTTTTTCATGTTAGTAAAGGCCTGTACATACAATCCGTTTCATTCTCCTTCGATTTCTCATGTCCGGATTAGTGTAGGAAGCGGGTTGGATCGATTGGGGTTAGTCTAAATTTTTCGGCCCGCTACATAGGGACCCAACGGGCAGAGACCTTGGTCATTGCCAAATTGTTGTGGATGATGTTGATAATATTTCCATGGATATTCCAAGTTCTCGCTCAATTTCTTCGACCTTCACCCGTTGATTTTCGAGGATCATCCTCTCCACACAGCCTACATTGTCCTTGTTGGTTACATCTGATAAGCATCCTGGACAGGGGTCATCTTCAAGGGACTCACGACCATGGCGGAACTCCCTATTCCAGATAGCAATGGTTGTATAGGAAGGGTCATTGTACACTGCAACCATGCACTCATGGATCTCTTTTGCATTCTTGCCTTCCTTGGTCAAAATTTGATCACTGCACGGTGGTTAACCTTCTCCATTGTTGAAAAATTTGTGACTGACGATCTGCAATCAGCTACTGCTTCTTAAATAGATGAGGCAGGAGCTTGCAGCTGCAGGTCCTGAATTGTCATAACTTGTCCTAACGCCCCCACAAACAGCCATCCCCCTTCCTCTCTTTTGCCCTACTGATTCAGAAAATTTATTGAACAACCCTCATATGTATAAATTTAGGGGGAAAGTTAAAAATAAATCTATTTCTATGTCATGACCTTTTTAAGGTCAAAGGTCAAATTAAAGGTCAACTTTTTCGTTTGAACTTGTAAGGAAATATATGCATTAATAAAAGTTGTAAGGAATCTTATTAGCTTTCAAATGGTATCATAATGAGCTCTGTACATGCAATAGTCTCCAAGATATTCAACTTTGAGCTTTTTTACTTTTGGCAAAAATGACCTTTTTTACCCAACTTTGAGGGGTCATATCTCAGAAACCATTTGACCTACAGAGGTAAGACATATACCATTTAATTTGTCTCATTAAGGTCTAACAGTACAGTGGCAAAAAAAAATGGCCAAATCTTGGTTGAATTGATATGGAATAACCCATCTGCGCACGCATCTTTTGGCAATTAACCAATAGCATTATTTAATATATTTTGAACGATTAGAGGATGTGCATGTTTTCAGTTCATATGGTATAATGGGGTGCAGTGGCTGCGCTAGGTCGCAATACCAACTAATATGAGAAGATTGCCATGCATTAGAAATAGATATCCTCCTGGATCAAGGAAGGATTGGCATTGACTTCTACTACTACAAGATAGGGCTCACAGTGTAATCCGGCAGGATATTACATGACCTTTATGCTGCAGTATTTGTAGATTTAGACAGGATCAAAATTTATTTTACTGTGTTAAAATTGCAAGAGATTTGAAAGAGCGTAAAAGCCCATTCACATTTTGTGTTAATGCATTTAAGGGCATGTCTCTCTCAAAGGCCCGTATTTGACCAAGTATAGGCATGAATTTCAAGAGAAATGAGGGGTTTTTTCGTCAATTTATGTAGTAATTCTGGTAAACATGAAGATTTGTGGCGCACCCGAAAAAGTGTATTTTTTTGTCATGTATGTTTCGTTAACCCACGCATGTATATTCATGCATGTTTAGTTAAATAAAAACGTTAAAAAAAATTGTTAGAACATTATTCTATAAACAATTATGATTATATACTGGACACCCCCCCAATTGATTGAAACTCAGGATCATTATAAGGGGGTCTCTCTGCAGTGCTAAACCTCTCATGAGCTGTCCCCTTGAATTTACTCCAAAAAGGTGAAACATATTAGAACACAGACAAAATAGTTTGCGTCCCATCGTTCATGCCGCCGATAGTAATGTTTATGGTAATTCTGAAGATCCATACCCTGCGAGCTTCCTCACTTGCGTTCCCATAATATTTTGTCTATTTCTCAATATATTTCACCTGTCTTTTTGAGTAAATTCAAGGAGACTGTTCGTGGGGGAGATATCACTGTGGTGAGACCCCCCTATGATTATCCTGAGTTTCAATCAATTTGGAGGGGTCTGAATCAATTGTTTATAGAATAATGTTCTAATGTTTTCATTTAATCAAATGGGCATGAATATTCATGCATGGGTGAATGAAACATAAATGCAACTTTGTGTCATTTCAGCTGATCTTCAGGTTTACCTAGGAATATATATAGTGCACATTTCTAATAAAAGTGATTAAAATAATGCACCTGAACTCTATGCTGTAAACAACTAAAAGAAAAATTTACTCTTGTGTCCAAATAACTTTGGTGCATCAATGGCAAAGTTAGTAATTTTCACCCTTTGGGGACCTTTAGCTTTGTCATTTTGTAGAGGTAATTGTTAGATGAAATGCAGCTGTCAAGGGCATATTTTTACATTCGATTGCAAGAGGTTAAGTTTTCGCTGAATGCGGAAATATCTAACAATACTTATATAAGAGATGAGCGACCCCATGATTGTTTGGGCCTTAGGATGGGGCCGGTAAAAAACGATAACCGAATCAATACAAAGCGCAAGCGACAACTCTCCGCTAAAACCGAGGTTCCAAACAAAATATGCACCGGACGTGAACTAGGTATGTATTGGTGCTAAACACAAAAGAAATAATAACTAGTTAAGTTAATAAATAGTAAAAAAAAATCACTCATTTTGACATAATTTAACACTTTTAAGAATAAAATCACAAAGTTGGGTTTCACTTTGTATATGGGGACAAAAAAGAGAGGAAGCTGCCGTTTTAGGGGGAGGGGAGGACTGATGGCTGCCATGATAGCTATTGTAATCATGAAATCTAAACTAAATCAACGTTTATAGTGATTCGCCAGCACGTCAACAACTGACCCGATTATTGGTAGATTATTAACTATTAAATTTCATTTTAGGCAGACATTCGTTTTTCTTTTTGTGCTAAATTGCATACAAACTTGGTATTAAAAAACGACCAGCTTCGTGACCAAAAGCATACTAAAGAGAAATTTTAAACTCGAAAAGAGTTTTCCAACATTAGTTGAAGGATGTGGCTTATTTTGGGGGGTAAAAAGTAGGTTAGGTGAGGTGTATTTTTGTATGTGAATATTATCTATGAATGCTATATGTATTTTTAAATTATTCATTTGAACAATGATTTCACAAAAATGAAACTAACGAAGGCATTTGATACAGAAGGTTTAGAAATAAACCTTCCTAAAAATACGGATCTATCGATGGGAAATGAAATGTGAGAAAAATACTTTAACCAAATACAACATAACGACACTACTTAAGCTGCTCACGCCCAAGAAAGCGTGAAATATTATTATAATTTCGTCCTTATTTTCATTTCTCGATTACCTGTGTGCCCTCGTTAAAGTGAAAAGTGAAATGATAAACTTTAGAAAATGGGTTTAAATTCGCCCAAGTTTCCTCACCCCGATAACGTTATTCGCAATTATTCTCACTATTCTCTGACCAAACGTGAAGAATTTCTCCTCTCCCTCGGACTTCAGTTTCGTATCCATCAATTAAAATATAAAATGTTCAAATTCTTTAAGCCACTTGAAAAACTTGCCCATGAACTTGGCTCCATCCCTATATATGGAGAGTATAATAGATTTTTAACAAGTTTGTCTGAAGTATCGCAGAAATTTTATTACAAATCAAAATCTCTAATCTTCTCATCCTGGTTCTTCAACCGCGATGATTTTCTTATTCTGAAAACACTCTCAAATAACGGAAATTTAGTAATCACTCGCCCCAATAAAGGAAATGGTGTAGTTTTACTTAACAAATCTGATTATATTTCAAAGATGCAGCTCTTACTAAACGGCGCAACTAAATTCATTACAGTCACTGAGCCTCTAGATAAATTAATTTCACGCCTAGAGGATAAAGTCAACCGTTTCCTTTTGAAGCTTAAATCTTGGGGCATCTTTGACATATCAACATACAACCATCTTCATTCAACTGATTCGAGCCTTGGTTTTCTGTATGGTCTCCCTAAAGTACATAAAGTTTATATTCCTTTACGCCCCATATTGGCTGCTTACAATCTCCCTACTTATAAACTGGCTAAATATCTCGTTAAGCTCCTAAACCCGTAAACCACTAACCAATACAGCATTGAAAACGTCTTTCCCTTGGTCCCTCTAATATCCTTGTTAGTTTTGACGTTTCTTGCCTTTTCCTGAACATACCCTTAAATGAAGTCATTGGTATAATTCTCAATA
The DNA here is from genome assembly GCA_963969495.1 of Ceratothoa steindachneri. Lineage (NCBI taxonomy): Eukaryota > Metazoa > Arthropoda > Malacostraca > Isopoda > Cymothoidae > Ceratothoa > Ceratothoa steindachneri. Next base: position 50,819,714 of record OZ018333.1, on the reverse strand, counting down.
TGTCTTTTGCTGCTTCGGAAAAGTTTCATGGCTTCACTCGTCCTCTTCTTAAACAAACTCTTAAACTTATTTTCAAAGACACATATTTTTTATCTAATCATAATATTTACAAACAAACTGATGTTGTAGGAATTGGTTCCCCTATAGCTCCAGCAGCCGCTGATATATTTATGACTCATTTAGAAGAAAAGATTTTCAATACCTCCCCATTATATGTAAGACCCTCATTCTATCGCAGATTTGTAGACGACTCCTCAACAGGCTGAACAATTTCTCGAATTTATTAATTTAATACATCCTAATATTAAGTATACCGTCGAATACAAAATCAATAATGCCCTCCCATTTCTTGCTATACTAATTAATAAATCCGAAATCAAGTTCATTACTTCGGTATATCGTAAACCTACTTTCTCTGGGTTAGGTTTTAATTTTTTTTAGTGGCTGTGACAGAATCTTTAAAATAAATTCCATTAAAACTCTTCTTCCCCGTGCCTACCACTTATCATTTTCATATTTTAATATTGATAAAGAATTAGACTTCCTCCGCACCTATTTCACAAACCATTCTTATCCTTCACACATTTTTTAGGCTACTCTTAAAACCTTCCTTGACAATATTTTCTCTCCAAAATTACCTTCATATAACGATCCCAAGGACATACGATATCTTTCACTCCCGGATTTAGGCCCTCTTACTCACCAATTCCGTAAACAAATACAAAAAAATCATCAAATATCATTTTGGACAAATCAACTTTAGAATCATCTTTTCGAATAATTTAGCAATAGGTTCACTATTTACATATCTTCGGTGTCGTAGATGTAATTATATCAGTAGTACACCGCGCTCGTTACAGGCTCGTGCTTGTTCTCACCTTGGCATAGGTAGCAGAACAGGTAACCCCTTTACCCGCAAGGAATGCTCCCCCGTTCGGGGTCATATTATCCTTTGCAAAACCGATGCCACCATTAATGATTTTAAAATTATATAGATTCTTCCAATGATGACATAAGCCTACGAATAATTAAATCCATTCATATTAAGACCCTTAGACCCTCTCTCAACAATAATGTATCCGCCTTCCCTCTCCGTGTCTTATAATAACCAACCAATTATTATACCTCCCCCTTCTTCATTGTTTCTTGCTCTACATTGCTTTAGTCGTGTTTCTACAACTTATGTGACCGGTAAGATTTCAATTTGTTAAAAAAATATAAAATGATTTAATTTTGTTCACTTAACTGTTCATAAATTTGCCCCTCCCTCCCCCTATGCTCACAATTTCTCAATCCTTGTTTAAATAATTAACTATTTATGATTTATCACTATAAAATGTAAATATGTATATACATGTATATTCATATATAATTGTACCTTCCAGTCCTAATTAATCTTAATGTTAATTGTTTTGCTATTTAAAGTTTTATTCTGTTCAATTTATCAGGCCAGAAGATGAGCTTGTCTTTGTTCGAAACGTAGCCAAAAGAAATAAAGAATGAATACTGTCATTCTCTTTTCCATTGGATTCTTATTCCGGAATATATATATATATATATATATATATATATATATATGAATATGTACCACGGAAGGAAACAATAAAAAGTGGATTGGAGTTAGTACTTTCGTCTATTCGACATTTTCAAACTTAATGGTAAGAAAAATAAGACACCCAAGATTTATGCAAAGCACTTTTCCCTATGAGGTCACCTTTTTAATGCTATCAGATAAGTCGGATTTTAGAAAAAGTGATAAAATTGGATCTAGCGAAAACAGCCCTGGGCTAATGTTGAGATAAATATCCTGGAATCATATTTAATCTCAAACACAAAGGAGAGTAATCTCAACATTAGCCCAGGGCTGTTTTCGCTACATCCAATTTTATCACTTTTTCTAAATTCGACTTATCTGATAGCATTAAAAAGGTGACCTCATAGAGAAAAGTGCTTTGTATAAATACTGGGTGTCTTATTTTTCTTACCATTGAATTTGAAAATATCGAATAGACGAAAGTACTAACCAATCCGCTTTATATTCAGTTTCCTTCCGTGGTACATATTCATATTTATAGTTATCACGCCCTAACTTTCGTGATATTTCCCATATATATATATATATATATATATATATATATATATATATATATATATATATATATATATATATATATATATATATATATATATATATATATATATATATATATATATATATATATATATATATATATATATATATATATATATATATATATATATATATATATATATATATATATATATATATATATATATATATATATATATATATATATATATATATATATATATATATATATATTTATATATATATATATATATATATATATATATATATATATATATATATATATATTTATATATATATATATTTATATATATATATGTATATATATATATATATATATATACTGCTAATCGCCCGCAAAGTAACTTCGTGACGAGCCGCTTATCCCCTATAGACCAATATTAGAATGAAGTATATGTTTGCAATGTCCTTCTTTACCTCGATTTCCCTGAAACCTTCAGTAAGCCCAGCCAAAATAAGAACACAGTGAGGGATTCATCTTTGGAGTCAGATACTTAATTCACCTTCATATAAGTTGGTTACCCATAAATTGGTAATTCTCCTCCTGTGCATCTCTATAAATTGGTGACTATCATAATTGGTAACCCCATAACCAAGGGACATTTATAGACATTATCTCCAATAGGTGTTATCCAAATTATAAATGGCTGTGTTCTCACGGCTCCTTTAGATACCAGCAGTTCCGAGAACTTCATTTCAAAAGATGTTGCGAACTCCTTATATTTCCATCATAAAACTTATGAAGGGACTATATTTATGGCCTCTAGAAATTTAACATCTCTTATCAAGGAATTTTTTGAGTTAGCATAAAATTCGGAAGCCGTGAGTACCGGACAGTACGTTTGCTCGTTTTATCTGAATGTTCCGCTGGCATTATTTTAGGAATGCCCTTCCTAAGTAAACATTGCTCTTTGAGCTAAACTTTGGAGATCCTCGACTTGACCTCGAAGTGTGCTCTCTGGCTCTATGATTAGGTACCTTCAAGAGTTTTCACCAACTTATCATCTGATTACAGACTAATCATTACGAATTCGCGCAAATTTAAAATGGCTGACTCTAAATCTATTAGTTTTGAAGTAGCACGCATGCTCGAGGAATACATCACCGAACCGTGCACCTTTTCCTGTCGAATCAATCAAAGAAAAGGTTTGCAATTGAGTATTCTGAGATGATTAACAAATTCACTTACCTGGATGCATATCCATTACCCAATGTTGAACAATTGGTTAGTAAGATATCGATCTATAAGATATTTAGCACCACCTAAGTAGTGCTTATCATTCTGTTCCACTTCACCCTGAGGATAAAATTTACACTACTTTTGAGGCGGATGGGAGGCTTTTTTAATTTAAACGCTCAAGTTTTGGTTTAACTAACGGTGTTTCTTGCTTCCAGAGAAATATGGATGATTTCATTCGTAAAAATAATTTTGAGGACGATGTTACTATTTGCAGCCGCACGCAAGCGGAACATAATAAAAACCTACCTAAGTTTCTCGAAACTGCTAATAAACATAAAATGACCTTAAATAAAAACAAATGCAGATCCTCCAGACATGAATCGTTGTCTCGATTAGTCGGATTGATTGTATACTACTCGCGGTGGGTTCCAAGATTCTCTCAACGAATTCATGCCTTAATTAATTGCCAGTTTCCACTTCCTGAAGAAGCTACAAATGCAAAAATAGATGAAAATTCACCGCTTACACTGGAAACTGATGCCACAAAAATAGCTCCATGTTGGCCATCTTGAACTAGAATGGACGACGGGTTGCCTTTTTTTCGAGATCCTTAAATTCATCCGAGAGAAATCACTGCTCTGTCGAAAAAGAGTACTATGCTATTGTTGAGGCTATCAAAAGGTGACGTCATTTTCTTTTCGGTCGTAAGTTTACCTTAATTACAGATCAAAAATCTGTATCATACGTGTCTGATTCACGTCATAAGAGTAAAATAAAGAACGAAAAGATTGCTATTTGGCCTTCAGAATTGATGCCCTTTTGCTACGAAGTTATACATCGTCCTAGTTCGTTCAACAGAGCTGCTGACGCCCTATTGTGCACTTCATGGTCAAACATTACTCACAATAATATTGTCGAGCTTCATAAAGCTGTTTCATTTAGGATTACACGATTTGACCATTTTGTTCGAGTACGAAACTTGCCTTGTTCTGTAGATAACGTTAAGCGAGTGGTGCCAGGGTGCGAAACGTGTCAAAGGATAAAACCTCGATATTATCGCCAAGAGAGGCAAGAGCTTATCTGTGCAGTGCCCCATTTTGATCGCATCAGCCTGGACTTTAAATGGCCACTACCATCTTCTTATCCCAATAAGTATCCATTAATTCTGGTAGACGAATACTCGCGTTTTTCCCTTGCTTTTCCTTGTAAGGATATTTCTTCATCAACTATTTACTAGGGAGGTTACCTCCGTTGACTGAGCATCACGGTGGGGACGGTTGGGTAGAGTTCGTAGCCATGACAGACAGTCCACCTAAGAGAAGGATAACTCTGATTTCAAAACCCTGGAGACACAGGCATAATTGCCTCTTCCAGAAGATCATCTGTGAGTTATACAGTCTTACTACGGTGTTTTCTCCTTTCGGATCACCAGAGTACGTGGATTCAGATCGAGGTACTTCTTTCATGTCTGCTAAAAAAAAATCATTTTTGCACGAGAAAGGGTTTCCAACGAATTGTTCAACACCCTACCATCCTACCGGGAATGGAAAAATGCAACTGCTATGTAGGAATTGTATGAAAAACTGTTACATTGGCGTTGGAATCTAGAAATCTGAGCATTAAACATTGGGAACACGTCCTCCTGGATGCTATTCATTCCTTGCGTTCATTGTCAGGGAGAGAAACGCGTCAAAGGTTAAAACCGCGATATTATCGCCCAGAGAGGCAAGATCTTATCGGAGTAATTCTACTGAGACTAGAGGACCAATATAATGGATACGTTGCGCTCCGCGACACGGAAAAGGACATAGACGCAGCCAAAAGAAGAACTTACAAAAAGTGGATTCACACTATAGCAATGCCCTCTGCCATTCCTATAAAATATTACATGTATCAATATTCAATTGCATCAATTTAAATATTACCATTACCTAATATAATTTTAACGTAATGTACCTTGTGCATAAATATTAGCATGCTTTCCTTTTTAAAATCAATGTATATATATTCAAATTGTAACTCAGCTCCAATTTTACTTTAAAAAATGTATTCCCCAAAATCCCTTTAGTAAAAGATTTTCCCCTATACCAACACACAAACGAACGCACGCTTTTAGCTGCCCGCTTTGAAGCAGTCACCTATTCATTCGTGCCCCACTTTACTTCGAATCAAGCTCAGTTATAAATCCTCTCACACTTATTCCCTGCAAATTGCCATACGAGAGTAAGTCCTAATTCTGGTTACTTCTCTCATTGCAGATCACCTTACATTTCACTCCATACTTTTCATACATTTCATTACGTTATGTTTCACTGCCTTCCCCGTAAATTAACCATACTATCCTACACTTCCCATACTTTTTACAAGTCAATTATACTTTTAATACCATTCTATAATATCATCCTGTAATCCATATTTCAATTATATTTACGTTGTATTCCTTAACAATTCTCAATTTAATTATCTCATTCATTCGTATAATTGTAATTAGCGTTCACTAGTTATTTCCTAATTAAATTCTCTCATTATCCTTTCGTTGATTTTATAAATATATATATTTTGTTTATCGTCCGTTTTCTTATAACTCTAGCGCCCGGAGTTTCTAAATTCAGTTCACGTCAGTTGTTAGGCCTAAATATTAGCAGACGACAATTCCATCCAATTTAACAAAATTTATGGTAATGGTTTTCAAATAGCTATTTAGGCTGATTTATTAACTAAAATCAATCCCACTAATAACCAATACCATAACACCTCGCACACCCCCAAACGTCACAACAAAGAGATCGGTAATCTGTCGACGCCTCGACCCATGGGTCGGAGCACATTCAGCCGCTAAGATAAAAACCGAATTAGAAAAGAACAAAACTTGGCTACCATCGAAGATGTGAAGTTTAAAAACCAGAATGCTGAAGACCATACACACGTCTTCAAAATTATTTTCCGAACCACTGAAATGGCAAAAAGAGCTGCAGAACACGGCCTCTTTGCATTCTACACGAAGATATCTCCCGACCAGATTGAAAGAGAAACGTTCGTCTCTGTCCAGGTGTGTTTCCCCTGCTACGCTCTGGATCAACACACGACAAAGGAATGTCCATACAAAGGTAAAGCTTGCTCTGAATGTGCAGGTAATGAACATTCGAGAAAAGGTGTCTAAACTGCGGGAACGGACACAGAACATTGGCAATGTCGTGCTCAATAAAAAAAAAAATAATAAAGAAAAAGAAAGATGAAATAAACGAAGAAAAGGAAAGAAAATAGAATACTACTTATGCCACCGCAACAGTAGGATGAACAAAAAGGGCACCTGTACCACAAGCCATGAAAGTAAACATAGAAGGAAATATGCGACCAGATCCAATACTCTGTAATATACACGCGCATTTCGTGAACATCGCAAAACCTGGATCGTATGAGACGGAGCTAAATACAATGCTGGCCTTAAGAAAATGTGGTTCCCTGAAAATCTACCCTCAAGTGAGATATACAACATCAATATGAAACCCACTGAGCAAGGAAATAACACAGAAAATCAAGAACAAAGCCAAATGGACACTGACCAGGAAATCGAGGAAGAAACATCCGACGAAGAAATTACAAAAGCAACCAGAGAAATTGCCAAAAACTGGAAAAGGAAAAGGAAAAGCAAAAGCCAAAGATCAAATCACAGAAACTGAAAATTAAAATATATGGTTCACATGCATCCCCACTCCCAAAAACCTTCAAGCAAAGAGAAATTGTTGACGGAATAGTAAAAGGAAAATACAAGTGGGATTATGATGCAGATGCAGACGAAACGGAAGTCCACGACGCCCTCAAACAAGGAATGATTCTCATTGTCCCAGAATCATGCTACAACATATCAATTTCCAGTTCATAAAAAAAACGTACAGGCCGCGCCCGTTCCCCAGCCAGAACAGACAAAATATAAATAAGGAAAGGGAAGCAAAAATTAAATCCAACATTTTCAAGTTTCAGCGAAGACTAAAAATATTTACGCTCAACGTGAACGGCTGGACAGACAAACGAATATTCTACTCAAACATAATAAGACAAGAAGACCCAGACATAGTAATTTTAACAGAACATGGAGTCAACACAGAAACCGGAAATATGAATATACCAAACTACAGAATTATATATACAAACCATACCCAGACCAGAATACGATGGTGTAATGATCGGCGTAAAAACTGGGATTTATTACACCGAAATCAAAGACTTAGAAGAATCTTACATTGCAATAAAAATTCAAATGACTACTGACGACCTTATAATAGCCGGGGCAAACCAACCCCCAAGACGCTTGTACCTCTCCGTCCCTAATTTCATTAAACTCATCCGACGACCAGCCTCAACCATACTGATCGGAGATCTTAACGTTAGGTGCGTGGAAGCAGCGTACACAGCCCACATAAACGGCACAGATAGAACTCTTCAATTATTGATAGAAGAAACTTGGTCCACGGAGAAGAGCCAGATTTCCCAACATATCTAACCAATAGAGCTTCGACCACACTAGATATCATCCTCGTCAGCACGAACTTCAACTTCAATCCTCCTCCGGAACTTGGACCTGTAACCCCATCCGACCATTTAAGCTTGTTCTAGGTGCTTTATTTTTGGAAGATTTCAGGGCCTCGGTTTATTGCTCCTTTGTGAATTATATGCCATCCCCTATTTGTTGCCCTCCTTCTTAGTCTATCCCTACGTTTGATGTAAACTCGGGTTTTCGCTTCTGTCGTCATCGTAGGATTTGGGCCTCAAATTCTTGACCGAATACCTAGTTTTCTCATGGGAGATGGAGAAAATTTATCTCCAATGTACGCGAAATGCACTTCAACTTCATCATCTTATTTCAGTACTCCTTCTACAATTTTAATATTTATCTTTTCTTTATAAGTTTTCTTAACTAATTCAGGAATCTTTTTAGTGTTCCTTTATATGACAAGGTTTGAGATCAATTTGTCCCATACCTGATACGTTTAATTTCTAATTGCTGCACCTATTTGTCTTCTTGAGTTTCTTATCTCATGTATATTTCCCTGTTGTTTCGTCTTTTATCACATCTTGATATCTGAGTGCAGGTAAGAAGCTGTATCCTATAACTAGGGTATGTAGGTTATCTACTGCTGTTATTTATTCAGTCATTTATTATATAAGGGCTTCTATTTAATCTTTGTTTGTTGTTTAGGTTCTCAAGTTCTTAGTATTTTAGCTATTCTCTGTGTAGAAAGAGGGGACAAAAAAAAGGAAAAATGAATTAAAGTAGCATAGGGTAGTTGCGAACAGCTTCCCGCGTCGCTGGACCACTATTAGCTAGCGGCGAATCCGCTCGGCCTCCTTAAGTCTCAAAAAAGACTCATTAAAACGAAGCTTTTAAGCCGCTCGGTGGCACTTCTCGCATGCTACACTCTGTATAATATTTGGTTAGTTTTGTTGATGGCTGTTCTTTGGGGATATCTATATTTTGATTGATGAGGTTGAGATAATGGCTAGAAAACTAAGATAGTCTAATGGTGTAGCGATACCTGGTGCAGTGTGTTGGTTAAAGCTGAAATTAAGGTTTGATAAAATTTTATCAATTGTGGTCGCGGACATTTCCGCTCGGTCCCTGTATCTGTACAATATTTCGTTGTAGGAGTGTTCGCAAAGACTTACCTGCTCCGCTCGTGATGGTTGCGTAGCCTGCTTCATGAGAGCTTGTATTTAGGTCTCCGAGTAATTTGGCTAATGTTGGACGACATAATGATATTTACGCCTTGGAGGTCGATAGCCGCGAGCTGGTCTCTGGCTAAAGATGTCTGGATGATGACTGCTTCAGCAATTCTCAGGCGTCGACGGTCCCTAATGCGTAGGGAGAGAGAGGTGTTTGTGCAAAGTATTTCGAAGTTTAACATTGTACCATGTACTAGATGTGTATTTCAATGGCTTCATCCTGTAGATGGGCGGTGAAGCTCCTCGCCATTGTTGTAAAGGTCCCGCTGATATACCGTGGAATTGCGTTGTTTTCAGTCGCTGACATTGCATGAATATTTATATATTTCGTTGGTATCCTGTAGTTCACCCATCAGAGGAAGACAACTTTTATTCATGACGAAAGCGAGGGCTATCTTCATCTTGTAATAAACGGTGAGAATTAACTTCGTGGCTGGATCCATTGGGATAACATTCCAATTTACGATGGTGCGTTTATTCTTCTCCATTTTGAAATGGGTTCATAATAAAAAGGAAATAAAAGTCAAAGATCGGATGCGTATGCATAGGCCATTTTTGGTTTTATAACATCATTGATCTCGTGTAGCGCCCAAGGCATTCATAAGACCCATTCAAACAAAAACAAAGTTCCTAGCCCCGTTGTACACCTGAATAGTAAAGTTACCTCCGTTAGAACGGACAGTAACATCCTGATGTGGTAGAAAGCTTTGATATTTCGTTTCGTATGTGAAATTCAAGGAGCTACAGGGAGCTACAAGGAAAAGAAGTACCCTAGAAGACCTTACGGCCCATTGAAAGAGGGTAACTTTGGGCTAATGGTTAAGCAGGCACAGTTCTGCTCGACGGTTTACGTGCCCAAACAGCTACTTTTCAAGACTTTGTCCAGTCTTGACTTGAACTGATCAACAGAATTGCTGTTGACAACTTCCACTGGAAGTGCGTTCCAGCTACCGCAGATGCTGTATGTGAAAAATTTACCACACAGATCACGGTTGTAACGATTCAGTTCAAGTTTGTAGCCGTGATTTCTCGTTCTGCCATCACTAAGTTGGAAAATATCCGTGTAGTTTACATTATCGAAGCCTCGAAGTATTTTAAACACTTCGATAAGCTGACCACGCAGTCTTCGGGTTTCACACGAGAACAATTCTAATTCCCTTAATCTATCATCGTAACTTTTGTGTCTGATAGAGGGAATAAGTTTGGATGCCCTGGCTTGCACACGTTCCAATCTCGCAATATACTTTCGAAACGAAGGACTCTAAAATTGTACGGCATACTCCAGGTGCGGTCGGACAAATGAGTTGTACAAAGACAGTACTATCTCCTTGTTCCGATATCCAAACTGGCACTTTATGTAGCCTAGCATCCTTTGGCCCCTTTTCTCCGCCTCAATGCACTGTTTCGAGAACTTGCGGTCACTAGTGATTGTTACACCCAAGTCCTTCTCAGTGTAGGTGGATTCAAGAGCAGTGCCCTTAATGATATACTGAGTTGGGGGTTTCGGGGGGCAATATGCATCACTTTGCATTTGTTCACGTTAAATGGCATTTGCTACGTGTCCGACCACTCCCCAATCTTCCGAAGATCATCTTGAAGGCGACAGTATTTCCTTCCTTTGCGACGTTCATACCAAGCTTGGTATCATCGGCAAATTTAGAAATCTTTGCAACCATGTCACCGTCCATGTCGTTGACGTAGATGATGAATAGTAGTGGTCCCAGGACAGAACCTTGAGGAACAACGCTAGTAACGGGCACCCACTCAGAAGCCTGTCCATTCAACAATACCCGTTGCCGTCTGCCGTTTAGCCAGTTCTCGATCCAGCCGGATACTTTTCCGCCTACGCCCAGCGCACGCACTTTCCGAAGGAGGCGGCGGTGTGGTACCCTATCGAAGGCTTTTTGAAAATCTAAGTAGATAATATCCACCGCTTTATCCCGGCTATGTTCAGTAAAAACGAAGTGGAAGAATTCCACAAGATTCGTTAGGCATGACCGGTGCCTTCGGAACTCATGCTGGGAACTCCTCAATCGCAAGTTGGACTCTAAATATGGCGTCATTTTGTCCACCAAAATGCTTTCCATGATTTTACAGACTATTGAGGTTAAGCTAATAGGTCGGTAGTTCGACGGCTGGCTAGGGTCTCCTTTCTTGAAGATAGGATTCAGCTGCGCTTCACGCCAGTCTCTAGGAACGCATCCGGTCCGGATTGACATTGTCGGGGGTTTAGTGAGTAGGTAATCCCAGTCCCACTTTCTGGACATATATTTTATTGCCGCACCGACGTGAAGCGGAGGTAAAGTGTATCCAATACACCTACTTTAGCCATTTCCGGTGAATAAGAATACCTCGGTGCGTCCCTTTTGATCAAAACTAAGATGATGATCCCCTGAGTGTGCCCCCACTCAGTAAAAGCCAATCATGGATGGATCGGTGTAATATTGAGATTTAAGCCGAGTGGATTGCTTAATATTTGCCAAAGGATCGTTCAAAATAGTTAAACACATAGATACAAAAATAAACTTTAATATACATGAATTTAAAATAAGCAACAGCGTATATAGATATAAATCGAATTAATCCTTACACTGAATACGTAAGTCTACAAAAATGTCGTGGCGATTACTTGGAAATTACTCACTAGGATGCTTGTGTCTTAATGACACCTGACAGCATGAATGGAATAGTATTATTGAATTAAACACTGAATTAAGTAAGTACTTCTAATACTCGAGGTTATGGGCTCGGGATGGGAAGTCTAGTTCACAAACAAACTGGTGAAGTTAGGGGGGGATAATTCAATTAACGATACCCTTGAGTTCTTAAGTAATTTTGAAAGTGACGGTGAAGATCTTCTTCTGGTGACGATGATCGCACCTAGTCCAGCCGTCCGAGGTTACCGAATGAGAAGGTAATCCTAGACTGGTGATATACTGATCCTATGCTGGATCACGAAGGTGAGCCAAACGGTGGCTCAAATCGGACTTCTTCCTCGAAGTGACTGTCCGATTATTTGGCGCTTGGAGTGGGTAGCCAACACCGATTACCAAGTTACGTCTAGGGTAATCTGCAGAGGCAGGTCCTGTGTAACGTCTGACTCTGAAGGAGTGGGGTCTGCGAGAAGTTTGACACCTACAAGTACCGTGACGGCAACACACCAATTGCCCGAGAAGTTCCTTTCTTGCAACGGGCGAACTGTTTCTAATGTGAAATGAGCTCTACCTCATACCGTAGGTCCAAGGTCTTCTGCCCGAATCTAGGGGAAAGTTTTCCTTTTATTTCCCTCGCGAGCAGAAATCGAGAGAGAGAACACCGAATTCTCAGACAGTATGTCTTTCACACCTTCGATCCACCTTGGAGTTTACGATGACGCGAAAAAAGGAGCGATAGAGAATTCGAGGCTGGTGCATTTGGGAATATGGGAGGGAGACGAAGCTTGTGTCGAAGTATTTCTGCGTACACTTATTTACGCGGTATTTAGACTTCTACAGACATGTTGAAGATTGTGCTCAGGTGTCGTGACACATCATCGCGCACTTCTTTCAATACTTTAAGTAGAAACCTATCCGGACCAGGAGACCTATTCGTCTTTAGATCAGTGATCTTTTTTTCTATTTCTCTTTGGGTGAAGTCCATTTCCTCCAGCTTTTCTCCCAAGTAAGAATCTGTGGGCTGGAAGATGAGGCCACATTCTTCAGTCAATACTGAAGAGAAGAAGTCGTTGAGGAGGTTAGCATTTTTTGCATCTGAGTACTTTAATGCCCCATCCTCATTCACTAAAGGGCCAATCGTGCGATGGATTGGTTTACGGCTATTTACATAACTAAAGAATTCCTTAGGATTCTCCTTGCAGAGTTCCACCACTCGGAGCTCCTCGGTACGCTTTGCCGCCCTTATGCTGGACTTTACCCTCCTAGCTAGCCTACGGTACTCATCAAAGTCTCCAGAAATCTTTGACTGTTGGTACACCGTTCTCTTCTCCCTTAGCAATTGAACGATTTCTCGATTAAACTACTTTGGTTGAACGAAAGACCGACAAAGGCTTTTCAAAGGGATGAAACGTGATTCAAGACTCATGAACGTAGTTTTGAATCTATTCCACGAATCTTCAACATTCTCGCACACATCTAGCCTCGCATCAGTCAATCCAGCACGGAGACCTGCAAAGTCTGCTCTTCTCAAATCAAGTTTCCTTGATTTACTAGCCGCAGACTCTACCTTGGGGACCTTGACTATAAATCTGACTAGTCAGTGATCACTGCCACCGAGCTCTTCGCCTACTGAGAGATCCTCAACGATGCCATCATCAGAGGTGAAAACCAAGTCGAAGGTATTATTGCCTCTCGTCGGCTCTCTCACCCATTGAGTCAGGAACTCGTTGTTCGCGAACTTCAGGAGTAGTGCGTTCTCGCCACAGGGTTCTCTCCTTTCCCAGTCAACTTAGGTGTTGAAATCACACATGGCGATACATACTGTCTTGTACAACTTCACCCAGTAGCCGGTACAAATCCCTGTCCTTTTCAACGAGTTGGGCAGGGGGTCTGTAAAGCACCAGGGTCCTGTATTTGGCAGGACCTATCTCTAGGTCAACTGCTATTAGCTCGTGGTCCGATACAATGTTGCAGTTCGTCTATTTGAGCCTATCTTTGAACTACAACATCACACCGCCACTCTCTCTGCCTGGCCTATCTTTTTGGGAGAGTTGGTAAACGGGAATCGTGAATTCACCTTCAAAATCTCAGTTTGAGGTTTTTGCCCACGACTCCGTTATGACTACCATTTCAGGTTCTTCCATCGCTACGAGTGTACGAAGTTCAAGAAACTTGTTCATGATCGGTCTCGCATTAAACAAAAGAACTTTCAGGGAGTCCCCGAATGTAGGACTCTCTACTCTCTTCCGTTTCCCGGCTTATTTATTGGTTTGGTGGCTCCCTTCTTTGCGACCTCCGAGAAGGTCATTCCAGTAGTTACACGGGCGTACTGGCGTACGTCCGCCTTCACTCTGGGCCTGACACTCCTTAGGGTCCGTTCCATGACATCTTGTATCATGTTACAGAGTACAGCCTTTCCTTTAAAGGAAAGATGTAGTCTATCCCTTTGGTAGAGATCGTTTCTACCATAGAAGGTGCAGTAAGGGTCCACAAAAAAGACCCCATCCACCGTACACAAATCTCCCAGGCGTCGATTAAGGGAGACCTTCATCGAGTGAGCGGTCCGGGTTGGACCTCTTCTCGGGAGCATCCCGACCACTACACATCTGCGAGTTTTTAGCCAACAGTCGTCCACAGCACCCATGACTGTGTTGAGAATCCTTTCTGTGGGGCCTATCCTCCCTCCTCTGAGGTAGAGGCCGTTGCCACTTATCATTAGGGCAACTACTGAGTTCTCAGGAATCTGAGATAATCTGCTGGTTTCCTCATTCTGGTAGGCAACTTACCTTCACACTCGTGCGAAGTCGTGCTGCTAGCAGGGGTTGCAGGGCCCGTGATTGAGAGTCCCCAATAAGGATGACCCTCGCACATTTGTCTGCACTCTTTTCTTTCGCGAGAGACATCTCTTTTCTCTTTCGTCTCCGCATTTCCCTTCTTTTTCTTCTTCCCTTTTTTCGATCTTCATTTGTCTTTTCTTCTGTTTCTCTTTTCTCTCCTTCTCTTTTCATTTTCCCTTGCCCACCAGTAACGTTGGAATCCTCTACACTGGGGTGAGCTGCATTAAGGTCGTTGTTTTTCTTATTTTTTATTTTTCTTTCTCTTCTTAATTTCCCCGCTTGTCTGAAGTGGCACTGCCAATGCAGTTTCAGCTCCTTGAGCTGGAGTCTCATCGGCGGGACCACCCAAGTCTGTGGGAGTTTTGTCTCGAGCTTGAGCTAACTGGGCCTCTAGTTTAGAATCTAGCTCTTGGATTCTCTCCTCGAGACGCCGAATCCGAAACGCATGCTCCGTTTCTAGGGTCTGTAGTTAAGTTTCCAGTGCCCTAGATTTTTCCTCAGAGGTTGTGAAGAGATGTTTGAGTTTATTGCAGTATGCCACTGCCTCTCGGACCTCTCCTTTAAGGCTGCAGTCGGTGCATATACTTCCTGGGTGGCATTTCGAAAAACATCCCTCCGAGAAGTCCACGCACCACTTGTCCTTCTGGCATATCGCACATGAGTATTCGAGTGCAGCTGGACCTTTTTTCCCTGTCATTTGGAACACTTTCTCTCTCTCAAAACTTTGCGACCAATCAATAGTAAAAAAGGGGGTTGGTGAGTTCTTCCCACGTGAGTCGCTCCCGCCTATCGATCGGAGACGTTTCGAAGTCTTTCAGAAGGCACGCTCCATGTGCTGCTGTTCGTCCGACCGAGTCGTCAAACCTAGGCTTGCCGTGGCTCCCAACCAAGCAACACTGATGGTCCCCGAAGGGGCCATCGATTTCTCACCAGGTGAACAACGGAGCACGCCCCGTACTAAACTCCTACTAGTTCCCTTCACGACGGCCAGGATCTCGGAGTAGCGTTCGATGGATATCCCGCCACACCAAGAGACTCGACCCAAGGCTTTTTATTGGCCTGGCAACCAGCCTGGGAACAAAGGGCCGTCAGCTCGGACCGATTTTACCAGAGGCACCCGTCAACGGTCACTAGAAATAGTCAATAATTACGCGCCAGGAAAGGGGTTAACGGGGCACTACCCTCATCCCATTCATCATGCCCCAACGCCTTGGACACCTCTCGTCCTAGTCTCTCGCAACCAGTGAGCGTCTATTGGCGTTGTTTATAGAGGTTCCAAAGCCTCATTTTCTGACGTATGAGGTAGCTGCCAGGTCCTTATATGTAGATAGAGGGAAAAAAAGGTAAGAGTGACACGATAGGAGTAGGATGTTTTCTTTTTTTCTTTTTGGATAATAAGTGGAAGAGATAGGATAAAAGTGAAAAAGGAGAAGGATATAGTACATATATATATATATATATATATATATATATATATATATATATATATATGATGAAAATTAATGCAATATCGCAAGAAAAGATGAGGAATTAAACCACATTCTCCGAAGACAATTTAATCCAGAACAGTTTCGGTGTATCTCACACCCTTTTTCAACTGACACTGGATAGAAAATATTAGAAAAGTGCTTACAAACATAACGGGGTCAGGTCGTGAAAGATCCCCTCTTTTTCCCCAGGAGGGTGGGGGGTAGGCCTTAACATATTGAAGGGCTGACATTTTACTATTTTGTTTATTTGCTTTCGTATTACAGGATTAAAAGAAAATTGACCCTCAGATAGATTTAAATTAGGAACTGAAGATATCAAGCTCGATTCTACGATTCTTCTCTTAACATAGTTAGCCGATTTAAATACCATTTTACCTCCATTGAAATCGATCGAATGATTCAAGTCTCTAACATGGCAGAATATTCCACTGCTTTGGCTGCCCACTCTAATATCTCTTTTGTGTTCGTACAATCTCTTGTCTAGATTTCTCCTCATTTCCCCTATATAAACTTTATGGCAATCGTTGCATGGTATTGCATATACTCCTATGTTATGATGTTCTTTGGGTTTCCTGGCAATCATTAATTGGTTTCAGGAATTATTATATTTAAAGGCTAGATTAATATCCGCTTTTCCAAATATGTCCTTTAAACTATTTAATTTATTATTAAATGGCAATGTTATACATTTGTTGAAGTCATTAGTGCGAGAAGGCTTATTACCATAGAATGTTTTCCTAGCTGCAAAATGGACAGACGATATGAACCAATCGGGGTAATACAAATTAGAAAAAATGATCCTGATAATGACAATTTCTTCATCTAAATAGGAAGGATGACATATTTTGTATGCTCTAAGGAAAAGGTTAGAAATTACCGATTTTTTAACAGTATTATCGTGAAACGAAAAATAATGTATATAGGCATTCGAGTGGGTTGGTTTCCTATAAACGTCAACTTTTAATTCATTGTGATCTTTATTAATGAGGACATCTAAAAAGGGTAATCTATTATCATATTCCCATTCATATGTAAATTTGATGGAGACATGCAAATTATTCAAATTATTAAAAAAGGTATCAAAATCATGGCCATTAGGCCATACAGAAAATACATCGTCAATGTACCTTAACCATATAAAGTTAGGGGGAGAAATTGTGGGAAGGAGTTCAGTCTCAAAATATTCCATGAAGAGACATGCCAATATCGGAGATAAACTATTTCCCATGCTAAGGCCAAATATTTGTCTATAAAACTCATTATTTACTCGAAACACATTGTCAGAGAGACATAATTCAACTAAATCGATAAATTTACTCGTAGAAATGGAAAGATCCAAATTAAGTCTAGGCATGATTTCCCGCAGAAGGCACATGGTTTGGTCAACCGGAACTTTGGTAAACAAAGAGTTTACATCAAAGCTCACAAGTTTTCCATCCGGTAATTGCAGGGGGTTGAGGCCGTCAACGAAATCTTAAGTGTTCATAATGTGTGCAGATGAGATTCTTCCAACTGCTGGATATAAATGCTTGGCGAGCCATTTGGAGAGCTTATAAGTGAGAGAATTAATATTGGAAATGATTGGACGTAAGGGACATCCCTCTTTGTGGGTCTTTGGGAGCCCATACATATAGGGAAGTGAAGGGTTCGTACTCCTGAATTGTTTGATTAAATCTGCGCTTTTCAATATTCTCTTCAATCTGTTGTTGAAATTGCTTGTTTTGTTATTGAGCGGGTCACTTTGTAGCTTTTCATATGTGTTCCCATCGTTACGAAGTTCATTAAGTTTATCATTATAACTATGTTTGTCCAAAATGACTAACTGATTCGTTTTATCGGATTTGGTTATAACAGTGTTGTTATTAAATTTAAGTTTATTTAACACAATCTGAAATCTTTTGGGAAAACCAATTTGGTCAGATTTTTCAGAATTTAGGGCACTAAGCATACAACCACTAAGAAATTCACCACTTATTTGCTCATGTGAGGATATGGCTATGGATACGGTTTAAGCTATTCAATTAAGTCATGCGATGAGTTCTCACTAGACCAAGAGATTGTACGAACACAAAAGAGATATTAGAGTGGGCAGCCAAAGCAGTGGAATATTCTGCCATGCTAGAGACTTGAATCATTCGATCGATTTTAATAGAAGTAAAATGGTATTTAAATCGGCTAACTATGTTAAGAGAAGAATCGTAGAATCGAGCTTGATATCGTCAGTTCCTAATTTAAATCTATCTGAGGGTCAATTTTCTTTTAATCCTGTAATAGCGAAAGCAAATAAACAAAATAGTAAAATGTCAGCCCTTCAATATGTTTAGGCCTAACCCCCCTTCCCTGATTAGCCACAAGTAGGGAATTGGGGGAAAAAAGCGGGGATCTTTCACGACCTGACCCCGTTGTTATGTTTGTAAGCACTTTTCTAATATTTTCTATCCAGTGTCAGTTGAAAAGGGGTGTGAGATACACCGAAACTGTTCTGACTTAAATTGTCTTCGGAGAATGTGGTTTAATTCCTCATATATATATATATATATATATATATATATATATATATATATATATATAGAAGTTGGAAAAGAGATCAATAAGGGTTGAAACCATTGAGATGCCGTCAAATTTCAGATTCATCTATCCTATCCGTCAGGACTTTAGAATGAGGGCTTTCTTCGTGCCTGCCCAGAGGAGCTGCCGCATGATATCTTCGAAGATGTAAAAAAACGGGAAAAATCAGGTTCCTCCCAATAGATTATTTTCACGAAAACAACCCCAAAGACGAATTCCAATTCTGATTCCGTAAAGGTATAGAAACCACAATGGCACTTTTCATTATCACTGAAAAGATTTTCAAAGTCAACGTAGAGAAAAAAATACATCGATATATTCCAGAGAGATGTAGAAAAAGCCTTTGAAAAGGTCTGGGTCAGAGGCATACAACACAACATCTTAGGTCTCCAGATGGACAACAACCTAGAGAAAATTATCTGTTATTATCTTAGAGATATAATAGTTTTTGTAGAAGTATTATAATTTAAAAACCCGAGTTCGAATTGGAAGCTGGACCTCTCCGTGGAAGCTGTCTCAGATCTACGCTGTATTCGATTTATACAGCCTGAAT
Organism: Ceratothoa steindachneri; assembly: GCA_963969495.1. Taxonomy (NCBI): domain Eukaryota; kingdom Metazoa; phylum Arthropoda; class Malacostraca; order Isopoda; family Cymothoidae; genus Ceratothoa; species Ceratothoa steindachneri. The sequence goes on along the minus strand of OZ018333.1, from coordinate 50,800,580 downwards.
GTATAAATAACAAATCACTGACGACGTCTGTATAAATGTCCCCAATCAATAGAGAAACGCGGAATTTCAGTCAGGGACAACAGCCACCGAGATTGACATTAACCAATTCGAGGGAGACTGTGCGATAAGAACGAACAGAGAAATATTCGCCATATTCCCGATCATAGGAATAAAGGTAGTAGATATCGAAGAAGAAGGACAACTCTACCGATACCATCATGAAGAAAAAGTACTGGAATTAAAGATAACTTCGACAGGCTAAATGAAACAAGTATCTGAAGGAATATCGAATGCCACACTAGTGCTAACCTTATTATATTCTTTAAAGGTCTTAAGCGCAAGCAAGAAAAGAAAGGTATACCTCGCAATAGGAAGGAAGGCTCAAATCTATCCTTCAATCACACTCAACACCTTATCAACAACAAGGAAAAGGGAACTATAAAGAATACAAATTAAAGCTCTTTACTTTATCACTAACATAAGAAGGAGAGAGAGAATCCCAAGAGTCTTACATAAAGTAGCTAAAATCGTAGTGTTCAACATAGTTATAAGAAAAGGGTTACAAATATTTGGAGGAAAATCAACTCACTTCCTCCAATCTTTTCAGAAAATACCAACGCCGAAGCAAACGAAGGCAAAAAACTTATTTCCTGAGAGAGGGCAACTACATGTAAAAGAGGCTTTCATTGTAAAACTTTACAAGCTTTTTGACATCCTCAGTTGCAATTGTAAAATTTGTGAGTGGGTGTGAATTTGGCTGCCCTGGTTGCAAAAACAAGTCACATTAATTGTACATGCCTTAGGGAAATGAAGATCCCTGTGTACGAACTTGCTTTCATTAAAGTTCAAAGACAAAAGTTTGATTCTATTGGAACGCATCAGATTGACTTGCCAGATCAATCTGAGCAAAACAGACAAGGTAAAGACAGAGGCAGCAAGAAGGACAAAGATTAAGAGTTGCTGAATATAAGCAAACAACGAAGCAGGCCAATGTTCCAATACCATCAAGGGAGATACTTTTCTCTGTGGATGAAATGGAGGACAAATAGCTGATGCTCAAGATGAAAAGAATGAAAGTTATGAAGTGGTATTAAAAATACCAAGCACATCTTCAATTTCCATCTCCAATTATTACGCCACTTTCAAGGCAGTATCAGTAATCAATGGCATGAGAAGGAGACACAAAAGAAGACAAAAGTTTAAATACTTCAATAAAGCAGGATGGAGTTGAGTCACTTTAGATAGATATTAGGTTAAGTAAAAATAGAATGGTGCATTTGGGAGCTTTGTACAGGCCACCTGGGCAGACTGATGATATGGATGAACTAATGATAAGGGAAATAAGTAAGAGATGTGAAACAGATGCAGTTATTATTGGGGACTACAACTTAAACTCTGTGGACTGGGAAAATATGATAGGTAGGGATAGAACAAGTGGCAGGTTCATAGAATGCTTTGAGGATAATTTTTTGAATCAATTTGTTAATGAGCCAACGAGGGGGGACAATATATTAGATTTAGTACTTTCTAACAGTGATCATTTAGTTCAAGAATTGACTGTTGGGGAAGCATTGGGAAATAGTGACCATCAGATAGTTCGTTTTAACTTGGGAATTGAGAAGGGTAAAATAACCGAGAATGCTGAAAAAGTTCCAAATTTTCATAAGGGAGATTATATAAAAGTTTGAAGCTTGCTAAATTTGGTAAACTGGGATGTAGAATTCAGAGGTAAAAATGCTTATGGGATGTGGGATACTTTCAAGCATATAATAAATGTAGTCCAAGAGAAATGTATCCCAATGAAGCCATTAGGAACAAAAGTAGGAAACCATTATGGTGGAATCAGGCGATAGCTATAAAAATTTCAGAGAAGAAAAGGGCATACAAAAAATTACAGGTAGAAAATAATATTCAAAATTTAAGTGATTATAGAATGGCTAGGAATGAGTTAAATAAGATTATAAAGAAGAACAAAAGGGGGTCAGAAATTAAATTAGCTCAGGATAGCAACAAAGATCCTAGAAAGTTCTTTAGTTACTATAAAATTAATAACAAGTCTGGCAGAGTTAAAATAGGACCTATCAAATATGAAGGGGTTGTGAGAGAAACTGATGAGGAAATAGTTGAGGTACTAAATGGTCATTTTGCATCAGTATTTACAAAGGAGAAACTAAATAGTCTTATGTATAGTACTCATAGGTCAGGAAAAGAGGTGTTTACTACCATTAGTGTGGATCGGAGGATGATAAAAGGACTAATAGGTGAGTTAGATACTACCAAGGCCTCCGGCCCTGATAATATTCATTCTAGGATACTTAAAGAAGGTGTAGAAAGTATTTCAATAGCTCTGGAGAAGTTATATACTAGGTCACTGGAATATGGAGAAATACCCGATGATTGGAAGAGAGCGACTCCAGTCCCCATTTTCAAGAAGGGTAGTAAAGAGGATTCAAATAACTTTAGACCGGTTAGCCTAACTCCTGTAGTCTGTAAAATTCTTGAGAAAATAGTTAAAAAAGGGAGTTGCCAACATCTAGAGAGGGAGGGGTTAATCAGCGATGCTCAGCATGGGTTTAGATCAGGTAGATCATGTTTGACTAATTTACTAGACTTTCTGGAGTTCGTAACAAATCAAGTAGATAAGGGAGAGAATGTAGATGTAATTTACTTGGATTTTAGTAAAGCATTTGATAAGGTACCACATAGGAGACTAGTTCATAAATTAAAAATGATTGGGATATGTGGGGATGTTTCAAATTGGATAGCTGAGTGGCTGAAAGATAGGAAGCAAAGGGTAGTGGTAAATGGTGTAAAGTCAGAATGGAGGGATGTTATCAGTGGGGTTCCTCAGGGATCAGTTCTCGCTCCATTATTATTTGTCATCTATATAAACGATCTTGGGGAGGCAGTTAATAATAAAGTGTCAATTTTTGCGGATGATACCAAATTAGCAGCTGTAGTTAAAGATATTGATGATAATTTTAAAGTGCAGGGGGATTTAAATATATTGTTATCCTGGGCACATAAGTGGCACCACTTGAAAATTAAAAAGCAAGGGTGTAGGTTGGATTTAAGAAAATATTTTTTCACCAATAGAGTGGTAGATTTCTGGAACAAATTGCCGCCGAGGGTAGTAGGTAGTCCAAATCTGAATGTATTTTAGAGTAGGTTGGATGAGTTTATGGGGAGGGAAGGTTGTGATGGTTCCTAAGTTTTGTATATATTAATATTGTTTGTATATATCTATAGCTGCATGATTTAGTTCTTGACAAGCCTTGATTGGTGATACCCTTGTTTGTGGACGCAATCCTCTGGATGTAGTTTTCCTGGAGTTTGGGTGCCTTAAAAAAGAGGCCGTTTGACTTGGATGACCTATGATGAGCCCTTATGGCTTTTGTCATCTGTTATATTATATTTTGGGGGACTTTGATTTTGTCTTCCCCTGGTGATGGTGCTTTTTGTGGGTGGGTTTTGACGAAGGTGGATGACCTTTGATAGGCCCTTGTGGCTTTTGACATCCGTGAAATTATGTTATGTTATGTTATGTTAGAGAAATGAAGATGAAACCACTAAACAAGATAATATAGGAAAGAGACAAGAAGCTGATTGAGAAAACGCAACAGGAAATAGGAGAGGAAATCACGAATTTGATAACTCAAAATAAGGAAGGGGAGAACATAGCCTCTTCCCCACATATACAATAAGGATCGAACAAGAAGAGGATGAAATTTTCACATATTAACTTGGAAAATTAAGAGAGAAAATGAATGCAATGTCCAGCGGGAAAAATGAAAAGGTGCTTCCAAGTACTTTCGAACTTTATTCAGTTCATTCTCAAGGATATTTACAAAAGAAAATAATATAATAAGTGTATATATAAGCTAGTAAAAGATAAAGGACCGCCTCTAAGACAAGAAGTCCCCAATGAGGAAGTAGGAGAGGGATGGGTAAATTCACATTAAGATTTTAGCCATAACAGGTAGCAAGGCCAAACCGAGAGGCAAGAAAGAGTCAAGAACAGACCCAAAAGGGTTAAAACGATTAACGGATAAAGCGATAGTCTAAAGAGGGAGATTAGGAGAGACACGAGAAGTAAATTGAAACGAAGGAGAGAGGGACAAGGAGAGAGGAAGATAAATATAATAATGTTAATACAAAATCAATGCAATATCCATTACGATAGAGTAAGTAACAAATAAACTACTTTTATCAGACTCAGTGAAATTATAAAGTAAAACACGGAAAATAGTTAGGAGAAAAATTTTACCAGTTGTAAAAATAGAAACAACAACAACAAAAATGGTTTGAACGCCTCATAACAGAACAATAATATAACAAATAACTAAACAACAAAGAAGGATAAGCCTGAGACTCAGGCATCTACCAACTTAAACTATCGAATTTCAAAACTAAGACATTTTAAAATGAAAGAGATTAGCATGACCTCCATGCACCTTGACATTCAATTGCACCCCTACTACTTCTTTCTACCTCTCCCTACAATTTTCTTCTATCCTTTACACCTAAAGGGCTAAATACTGTCAACGTGGGACACCGACCAAATAGTTTAACTTTCAAGTCTACTACGTTAGTTTAACCTTTACTATCTCTACTTTTTTCTCTTCCTCTCCCTATCTATCTCCTGGCATCCTTCTCGCTCCTCCGATAGTTCCGACAGGGCTCTGGAGGGGCGGGTTCCCTTCCCCCCCCCTCCGGTCATCTTAGGATGGCCGGAGTTGGAGGGGAGGGGGACTGGCAATCTTTCTCTATCTCTCCTCCCACACCTCAATTACTTAATAGATCTGAGTTGTAGACTATTAAGCGCTTGTTTTCGGTTGTAGACCTAACATGCATGTTTGCCCACTTCTCCAGATCCCACCAACTTAGATTCCGAAAATCAGGTCTTTGACCAACCGTCCTATGGACAAAATTCGGTCTTAAGAAAAAATTGCACATTCAATACAAAATCCTAAAAACGTAAAGCATGCACAGCACTATACATCTAGTCAATAGCTCAACATAGATTCTCATAAGGTATAGACAACTCACAAGAATGAAAGAAAGACTACAATGGCAAAGAATAGTCGGCTCTCTCGAATAGTATAAAGAAGTTGCAATGCATACCGGTAGCTCAGCAGGTAAAAAGTGGAATGTAAAAGGATAAGAACAGGCCTTAGTTCGTATTTTACTTTTATCAGTAGGTTTAAACATAATGGAACTATACCATTCTATCCTTCTATCCCCAGCTAAAAGTGGAAGGTCACCTAAGATCAAGCTCTCCTCTCTTACTGAAAAAAAAGCAAAGCTGAAGTGAAATCAGTGAACAAAGTGATTCAAGTAGAAATAATAAAGCTTTCGACCTACATTAAATGCAAATTATACCGTGAGAAATACACATTCAGTACAAACGCCTAAAAGAGTAAAGCATACACAACACTATACAGCTAGCCAATAACTCAACATAATGTTAAAGTATACACAGCTCATAAGAATGAAATAAAGACTATGATGGCAGAAATTAGTCGACTCTCTTGAATAATATAAAAAAGTTGCAATTACATACCATTGAATAAACAGATAATGAATGGAACGGAAAAGGATAAGAACAGGTCGTGGTTCGGATTCCACTTTCACCAGGAGGTTCAAACATAATGCAATTATACAATTCTATCCACCCGAGATAAAATTTTCCTCTCTTACGGATTTTTACTTCTCCACTCACTTCACTTCTTCTTCCCTTCTCCCGCATCAGCCTCTGTCATTACATCTTCCTCTTGTCTACCCCACTTGTTGAGACCTGGAGGTGGAAGGCGTCAGGGAACCGGGGAGAGCCTACTGGAGAGAGCCTACCGGGGAGAGCCTGGATTCCTCGGAAGAGGAACATAAATTACTCGAAAATGCAGAAAATACAAAAATCAAACTCAGGACAGAGCGCCACCCCGGGGGCGAAATCGCCTAGCCCAGGCCCTTAGACAGGCCGTGATTTTTAGGGGGCTAATTTTTTACAAATATTTTTTTTACAAATACCATCTTGATATTTAAGTTTTCGGTTCGCCGTGATTACATCTATCTAACGTTGCGAATGGTGTGATAAGAAAAAGCCACTTACCAGCCAGTTACAGCTACCGCGACTACCAAGCCAACAAAACTTGAAAAGTTCAGAGTCCATAAGTAGCATTATTGTTGTAGGTTTTTGAGTTGAGATTATAGGATTTTGTTATGATAATACATACGAACACTTGTATTTTTATCATAAAATTGATTTATAAAATGATATTTAATATAATCAGTTTGGAGAATAGAATTGCAAATGGGTTACCGTTATTTGAGGATTGTTAAGATGGTGTTTACAACAAAATTATTGGAATGGATTTGCAGAATTGGCGATGACTTCTTAAAAAGTTTGAATGTATTTTAACTTATGGAATGGCTAGGTTGCGACTGCATAGTAAATGCAGTCAGTTCTTCCAACTAGTAGGCCAATCAGGCAGTTCACAAAACCAAAGTGGTAATATGAAGCTGGAGCCACAGAAGAAAATAACCTCTTCCAAAAGATATAAATGTACATGCTTGAAGTGTAATGTTTCACACGAGGGAGAACTTCTTCCTTGTGTGTAACTGAAATCATAATATTATTTTAGGCTAAAAAAACCCACCAAACAAACGAGAATTGACTACTGAAGTAACGAAAAACAAAGTGCGAATTGGAATGAAACAATCCAAAGGATCGAGAATGATGCACCACCGAAGGAATTTTGGAGAAAACCAAACCAAATAAAAGGTAAAGCAGAAGTAGAAAAATGAAAATAAAAGATGCACAAGGAAACGATATAGAAGGTGAGAACCGGATTGAATGCATATTTAGAGAACATTGGAAGAGGATTTTCGACATAAGCGCGGAGGAAAATGAAGTTTCACATCGATTTCAAGCATCAAATCATATATGCGCTTAACGAAGAAATCGATAGAACGCTTCCCTCTACTTTGTCGACGCAATGAGAGGCACACTCGGCCGTCTCCATACAATGATTAACAAAGAAGAAGTAGAGAAAACAACATCGCCTTTTCAGCAGAAAGAGCCTAGGAGATTTAAACTCACCCAAAAGAATTATGAGTAGCGCCTACAACATTCTTGAAGGAATCGCAACTGTCTAAACACAGGGTACTTCCCCGATGAGCTGGGAATCATTACCTTTATTCACAAAACCGGAAGGTCACTAACCCAAATGGAGGACTACGGGCCGATCTCTCTATTTTATTTTATCGGGTCCATATTTGAGAAAATGATCAACTAACGACTGAGTGAGAGCCTCATTGACAAATGAACTTTTAAGTAAGTGACAATTTTGATTCGAGAAAAGGCAAACCCCCAAAGATGGCTGTCAATGGAAAAATTGCAACATCGTTTGCAGGGAGTTGCAAAAAGCTTTCGACACGGTTTGGGTAAAGGGAATGCAGCAAAAATCCTACAACTCGTAATGATTAACATAATCGAAATAAATACTACTATGTGATGGGAAGATACGCATTCATCGAAAAGGGAAAAAACATCAACGAGCGAAATTCAAACTCAGGACTGACGTTCCTCAGAGAAGATGTCTGAGTCTAACTCTACACTCGCTGTGTACCTCAGACAGCCCACTACCCTTTAAGGAAAGCTGCTACCAATGAAGCAAGATTGACAGTAGAAAATATGAGGATTAACAAGTATGAAGGGAAATGGAAAATTTGTACAAACAGGAACAAATATAGGATTATGCCAATGTTTGGAACATTCTTGGATATATCTACTTCGAAGAAGAAGTGTTAGGATTGACAATCACTAAAACGGGATATAGTAACCACGTAACGGAAAGAGTCCACAAAGGAAATGGATGAGTGAGACTATTCTACAGACTCATCTCGCCCGACCGAAAGAACACACAAATCCACCAAGCAATTATGTACTCAGCAATAGTGTACTCAGTAATCTCAATGTATACCATCTTGAAATCTAACTTTAAAAAACTGCGAAAGATGCAGAACAAAGCGACACTGCTTATCACCAACACAAGAAGAGAGGATAGGCAGGGACAACGTAACACTCGCACGAAGCTGAATTAAACCAGCTCAACAAAATTATCGAGAAAAGAGCAAAGAAACTGCTAGAAAAATAAACCGAAGAGCGAATAGGAGAAGAAATCATGGCCTATATAGCCCAAAGGAATGAGGGAGATCCCATACCCTCTTCCTAACCTATACGGCAAAGATTAATCAAGAAGAGGAAGAAATTTATACATAAAAGACTTCCTCGAACAAAGAGATACCCAGGAAAGAGAGCACCAATCAAACCTAACCTATCCCACGATATAGGCCTACCAAAATGGAAAAAAAAACCCGAATTGACTAATGACCGATCGATTATGCGTACGTCCATTTTACTGATTTTAATCATTATCTAAATAGAACACACGATAATGACACATAAGCAAAAAAAGAGCCACGATAGAGTAGAAAGAATTAACATAACGATTTGAATGCCTAAAAACAATACAATTTCAATACAGACACATGCTATAATAAAGAAGGGTGGCCTAATACTCAGGCAACAACTCGCTAACACTAACTATTTTCAGAACTATAAAACGAGCAGAGATCAGTGTGACCTCCGTCCAACCTAGCACTCGCAACCAAACCTCTTACTTACTTCCCCTTGTCCCTACACCTTTCTAATATCTTTCACACTGCACCGGCTGAACAATTTAGACGTAGAACACGGGAAATAACAAAACTGATGAATAGGCAAGGATGGTTTGGATCACAAGTAACACTGTAAATGCTATCCCTCTATGTACCCCTCCCTGCGCCCCTCCTGTCGGAGCCAGTACCCCCCCCCCCCCGGACATCGTCGTAGGGGAGAGGGCGAGTCGGGAAAACTTTCTCTGCCTCTCAACTACCTCTCGTTGCTTTTACCTTTCATTCCCTAAAGATGCCTTGCCATGGTCGAAGGATGTTTTGGAATAAACTATGTTTTGCTCCCTGTTTTTGTCTCTTTCGTCAATGTCTAAACTATGTCTTTTGCGAGTGTTTTTTCGCGCCTTACAAATTAAGCGAAGGATTTCTTCAAGGAAATAAAGAAGCTACTGGTTAAGGTGAATAATGCTGCATCGTTGTAGAGTTTAATAAAGCATGTATTCAGCATGACCTCTTATTGAAGTATACATATCATGGTGGGACCAACAGTCAACGAACCTCTGCGTAAAGAGGACCATTTTTTGTGTAAGGAACTCATGTGCAAGTGAGATATCAATACAACTCATAACGATAATCTCATAGCGATTCAAGTTATTATTTTACAAGAATATAGGGATTTGAAGTTAATTTTAGTAAATTAATTTAAGTAACACAAATGATAACTAAGGGAATTAAATTTTTATGGTATACAGAGAATATGAAAGATAAGTAAGCGGTTGAGATTGAGAGATTGAAATATAATACAAGTAATGCAATTATGTGAGTACAAGTTAGTACTCCGAGTACACGACCATGAATATATATATATATATATATATATATATATATATATATATATATATATATATATATATATATATATATATATATAATCCAGGTAGTTTCCGCTGTGCAGCCTTAATTTAATTTTCAATAAGAAAACAATGGCGAGGAGTAGACTTAAATCCGAACATCAAAAAAATCTTTATTCCGATTGAGTAGTGCAACGTTACGACCTAACGGTCATCTTCTGGCTCTAGAAAACAGATTAAGATATACAAATATACAAAATAGGTTTAAGTGGTCACCGCAAATTATAATTATAGGAGTAAAATACAACGATTTAAGGAAAGAAGTAAAGTAAAATTGTACAGAAAAAAAACAACTAAAAAACTGGCTAATAAAAGCTTAAAAAACAACAACAAAAATCAATATAAAACTAAACGGATCAAATGAGAAACATACCTTGAATCTTTGATATCCAGTGAGAATATGGTGCGGTAGAGAGGTGACGGGTAATATAACAGTTTCGCTAGTAGTGGTTGTTTAAAGGATGTTTTATGCAATAGAAGAGGAATCAGAATTGAGTGATGGAGATAGTGTTTTGATATAAATAGATTCAGAGATACGTAGTGACAGTGGGTTTGAGTTGGAGTCCAAAATCTCGAAGTCATTCAGGGATGGAATTGTTTGGAAAAATGTTCCCAAATACCAAAATGAAGGAATATGCTTAAATCTAAATAAAGGTCGTTCGGGTCGTATGAGAACCATAAGAACAACAGAAAATATCGAAAATGTTCAGATGACACTTCTTCAAAATCCACATGTATCAGTCAGAAAGAATGGGTTACAATTGTCAAAGTCATCAATTAACCACATTAATAAACATGACTTAAAATGGCATCCCAATAAGATGCATGCAAGACACCAGTTTCTTGAAACTGATTTTCCTTGTAGACAATTTGTCGAATGGCCTCCCCATAAACTTGCTCGTTTCTTGGAAAACATTGTGATTGGTGACGAGGCAGCCTTTTTCATGAATGGAAAGGTAAATAGCCATAGGATTCGGCAATATGCGCCGCTGAACCACCCCCCAGCATTCAACTTTGACACACGTATTTGTCAGCAGAAAGTGTCTCTGTGGATCGGAATATGCAGGAATGGATAACTTGTCGGCCCATTGTTGTACGAGAATAACTTGAATGGTGCTGCCTACCTGAGCATGATCAACGAAAGGGATCTTCCCGGAACTCCGCCAGATTTACGGCAATCAATTCAATAGACTTTGGTGGATTCAGGACGGCGCACCAGCTCATATATAGCTTGCTATAAGAACAAAACTAAGAGAAACGTTTGACAACCACATGCAATTGAATGGCCCCCAAGATCCCCTGACTTAACACCGTGCGATTATTTCTTATGGAGATATCTAAAGATTTAGATGTATTCTACTCCACCACAAAGCATCAACCAGTTAAGAGATAGTATCACACGTGAAGTCAATAGACTTAAGGAAAATCACAAGTTAATCAAAAAAGTTGTTCAATCAATGCGATCAAAGGCGCAACTGTGTTTGGAAAGAAATGGAGGACATGTGGAAGGAAACGGTGCTTAGAAAATTAAAAAATGAATTTTATTACCCATATGAAGAGGTGTTTTTGTTAAAAATGGATTCAAATATATTTGTTGATTTTAAAGTTCTAAGTTTCATTATTTTACTTCCCTGCGCAAACATAATTTTGATAGCCTCCACTAAACCCATTAGTGTATTAATATCGTAAAAGGGAACTTAATGAAATTTCTAGAATCGACAGATAAATAGTTGTTAAATTTGATTTGTTTTGCAGAACTCAAAAATCTCTAATCGGTTTTGAGTTATACTAATTCAAATTACGGTTAACTTTTTTCTGGGACACCTTGTATATATATATATATATATATATATATATATATATATATATATATATATATATATATATATATATATATATATATATATATATATATATATAATTATAATTATGAGATTACTCGACTAGGAATATATGTGAATATAATTATACACATACTCGAGGGTATACGTGAGCACACGAGAGTACATGTGAGTATATAAATATAATTATGTGGTGTAGGTTTACTAAGTATAATTAGTAGGATAGAACTATGATGGAGTGTGAATTTGGGTCTGCAAATGAGAGAAGAACAGGAGTTCGGGTATACTCTCGTATGGACTGATTGCAGATAATAATCGGAGAGCAAAAGACAGAGGGCGAAAGGCGTGTGTTTGTATGTGCGTGCTCGTTTAGGGAAAGTTTGAAAGAAAAAGTATTTTTGATGTATTAGAGTGAAGTTAAATGGAATATTCTCGTTACAAATTAATTGGTTGATTATATTTTTGGATGATATTTTACATATTATATGTATACTTATGAATATAATTATCCCAGGATTATTACTATTTATAAGAATGCTCCAGAGTGCATTACTCTAGGTGTACTAAAGAGTAAGGTGGGTAATCATCAATTATTTTCTTACACGGGTAGTCGAAAAGGGCCCCAACGAAAATGTAGAGAAAGTGACGGAGTAAAAAGGTTGGATGGAAGGATGAATGCAGGATGAAAGAGAGCGGGTACAAACAAACGAGGGAGAAGTTAGCGGAAAGAGAACTAAGCTTGGGCCGGAAGGGGCACTTAGCTCTTTCAGCATAGTGGACAAGAACACATATCACCGTGTCGCTCAAGAAGGACGTACAAGATGTAAACATCAAAAAACACTAAAATCCATGGTAGAACTTAACCTGCGAAATGCTTTGCACAAGCTCCTCTTCAGAGGTTTGCACTAAATACATTTAAAGTATTTAAATACTAAATACATGAGAAAAATATATTTAAATACTAAATACATTAAATGTATTGAGATACATTTTTAAATACATTTCAAATGCATGATATATAATGACAATCGATAAGGCCCATTGTTATCACAAAAAAATTCCATTAAAATGAAATTGAGTATTATAATTACTAATGTAAGATTTGATGACAATTGGATTTAGGTACTTCAAAAAAAAAAGAAAGTTCCATAAAATGAAATTTCAGTTAGCTACTTATATCAGCATTACATTTAAGTAATATCAGTTGCTGAAATGTTTCGTCAGATAAAGAACTCCGTTTTAGAGATAACGTTAATCCTCCTAAATAGTAGAGCCGTTCCACAGGAGCTGGCGACGGAAGGATTGTGTTGTATTCAATAAATAACTTTTTAATGTTTAGATATCTATCTAAAGTTGAAGTGTTTTATTTGAATCCTGGAGGTAACTGAACAATTCTAAATCTGCGGTTGATCGTGTTTGAGTGGGTTTTGTAAATCCAAAATAATCATCACTGTCCGATAAACCACTGGATGATTCAGCTTCGGGTCACTCTGCTAAATTCTCAATCACTTGAATCATAATATTTTTAACAGAGTTTTAGTTGCTTTAACTGTCCCATGAAATACTGATATCTAACCAGCGGAGTTTGAAGAATGGATGGCTTGTTGGTGCAATAATGGCATGTGTAACGCTGTCTTCATTTGCCAAGGTCAAATAAGATTGGTAGCGCTTTCCAAAGCCCTTAGTGACTGCACTTAGAAGAGGTTGGCAAAATTTCAGAGAACGTGACTGAAGTCTCTTCAGCTTTTTCTTCACAGTGAGTAAGGTATGGAGCAATTCTCCATAAAAACAGTTTTGTTCTCTCTGTAGGTGATCAATTGCTACTGCAATAGGAGCCAAGACTAAGACATACTCCCCAAGAAATTCAATTTCGTGACTTCTGAACATTGGAAGTTCAAGGAACGTCATGAGTTGATGTAATTTGTCCTTGTGTTTTAAAATTAATGACAATGCATCAAACAGAGAGTTCCACCTTGTAATGCAAGGCACCTTTAATGAGCAGTTGATAATAGTTTTGATAATCTCTGCTGATTTTGGACGACCGCTTTGCTTCCATAATGCTGAGCATTTCCCCATCGCAGCATGATTGATATTTGCAAAAGAAGATATTTTAAGTGCCTGTTTTGCATCAGTTGTGGCGACGAGACTAAATATGTGTGAAGCACATCGCACATGCTTAGGTAGGCTGCGGCTGCATGGATCAGACGAAAGATCTTCCTGATCTAAGGCACTTCTCATTAAGAAACTATCCTCCAGCTCGTGCTCACCCTCATCTTCTTCACTTACTTGGATTCCATCTTCTGAATCTGTGGGCACATTTGCAGTAGTGACTGCAAATTCTTTAAACGCTTTAACAAAATTAGAGTCGTTATCAGTGACGGTGCTCGTGATTTTCTGCAGGGGGATATCGTATTCATTGACGATATTCTACATATATTCAGCAATCTCGATGTAGTCATGTTCTCCTTTGAAGCGACAGCATGCCAATACTCCACTGTGACGGACAAGAACAGCTTCCTCAAGCTGAGAAAAAAAATGAAACAACAGTCCAATGTTTGTCTCATGAATGTTTCCATAAATTTTACATATTAATGTAATCGAGATAAATTCTACCAACAAATAGGTCTGCTTTCAGCCAAGAGCTGATAACTTCCTAACAGTAAAGACATTTTCAATTTCATATTTCACCAAGAGCAAATCTTAACATACCCAATGAACTGTAACACCCAAAAAGCAACGGTGACGAGTTGACCAAATATCTGCAGTACGACACAAGTAAGAGGTGCTGTCTAGTTTATTCTTGAGTAGAACTCTTGTCACTTTCTCTTCTTCTATAAAATTTCGGCCTAGCGTCCGCCTTGGAATGACGTCAACTGAAGAATTTAGACCCGCGGTAGTAGAATGTGTGATTATTGTGAGTGAAATGAGAATATATGGTATGCATATAATATATATATATATATATATATATATATATATATATATATATATATATATATATATATATATATATATATATATATATATATATATATAATGTAGCTATATGAATATCCTATGGCTATATAGGACTGATACATTAATTCATAAATGTATTATTAGTCCTTCATATTTAGAATTACATAGCAAAATATTGACTTTCAGTATTGTTAGAAATATATTCATTATCAAGCTTTATTTCCTACATTTTTGACCGGCGGGCATGCTAGTTTTGACATAATCATATACAGGTATTGCTACTATAACGAAATACATCGTTATAGGAATTCATATAATAACTACATATAATCGATCAATAATTGTATTAATTTTTCCGGAATTTTTTTTATTCAATAACATCTTCAAGTAAATGATAGCGCGCTTTAGGAATATATGTATGTGGATCTCATGAAATTATTGAAATATATTAACCTCTGTTGTTTGTATATGTCTTCCTTCATTTAACTTCGTTATATAGCCTACGGAGTGACCAATGATCCGAACGCTTTAGCATTCGGTCGTTATAAGAGCTTAACCTGTATTACTAATACTATAATTGTAAACAACATTTGTAACTCAGAACTCACTTTTAATTAATCTCACAAAAGCTGGTTGCTCCATGGTTGATAGGGTATGCAGACCTTGTATGATAAAATATGCAATCAGGTTATTAACAACAGGTTGTTTGACCTTCTTAGTATTCACCGCAAAACACTCCGCTGCATGAACGACCATCGTCTAATATTGAACATTTTTTTTTTTAATCAGTTCTTTGGGCTGTCACGTAGTTATCCGCCTTTTGCACCAAAGAAGGATGCTTTCTCTGTTGATAAATGTTCATGATCTGATAATTGAAGGACATTTGTTTCACGTTGCCATAATTCACGTTAAATTCAAAGGAAGCAGTTAGGTTCATGCATGGTAAACTTACGCTACTTAACATTAAGGTTATCTACTAGCAATTTTGCCACTTTATTAAAATAAGAAATAGTGAAACTTGTTAATTCAATTAAGTATCATATAATTAGCTTTAATAATTTTTTCCCTCCAAATGAATGTGTAGATTGGAAGTAGCATTGGTCGCCGCAGAGATTTCGCCAGTGCATGATGTACATACACACTTCACTTTTTTCCGTCGGAATATTTCACTGTACAAATTTACCACCTAGTAAAGGATAACTATAATTACATGATTCTTTATCTTCCTCGTCTTTATTTTTGTCTAATCTCTCCATTTCACACTCTTTCGAAGAAGATGAGGTTGCTATGCAGCAGTTGAAATAACGTTGAGCGCCCTCACTTTACAACCAAACACAAATGTGACCATCTGTTAACTGAATTTGAACTGATGCAAGCAATCTTTACTCACCGGCTAACGCAGTCAACCGTTTGCGTTATACAAGTTGCGACAAGCTAAAACATGCATTTCACGTTTCCAACAGCTATCTAAACCTATTTTTAGTAAAGTATTTGCAAAAAGTATTTAAATATTGTATTTAAATACATGATTTAAAATGTATTTACAAATACAATTTTAAATACACAAATGTATTTAAATACAAATTATTTAAATACTGCCCACCTCAGCTCCTCTTTGCCTTTACTAATTAATGCCTTCGACGCCTGAAAATGGCTGAAGCCGCTATCATTTGGCAACCGTAAAATTTCTCAGCACACTCAGAAGTGGCCTGTGATACCATTTCCCTTTGCCTTGCACACATTGGAGTGGCCAGGGCATAGGGAGAGGAGTCGAGAGCCAGGTACTCCTTTGGAGTCCTCCGAGCTCCTTCCTTTAGAGTTTTGCCAAACTCAGAGCGGAAGGTCTTTGGGACTGGGAATGAGAACGGTAGGGGTGGGAGGTCATGAATAAAACACCATAAAGTATGTATAGTAAGAGGCAATACGGGTGAATATGGTAATCATTAGACATACAACTTCACGTGTGATTCGAACCATGGTGTGTAATTTTTTATCACTTTATATGCTCTTTTTTTCCTTTTACTCGTGTTAATTATAGGCCCTGGGAATGTGAGTTACGAGAGAGGGCGTGTAAGTTCCAAGGTTGAAATTAAAGGAAGTAAGAGGTCTGCATAGTGTTGCCCTGATGTCAGGCACTTTTGTTTAGATATTTAAGTTAGAATTTATGTTTAGTAGTATTAGGCTATATAACTTGTTTTTGTTGCTGTTTTTTTAGTTTTATGCTTTAAGTCTTTCGTGTGTACTTAAGTAGTTATTTATACTGGTGTTCAAACCGTTTTTACCTTTTGAAGATTGATACTGTTTGCTATGCTATCTTGTTTACTTACTTTTCTTTCCTAACCTTTTGTATTTTTTTTAGTTTATCATTAGCTTTAATATATTTATCTTTGAAGATATACTTTACCAATTTCAGTTTTTATTTATTGTTTGTTTTCTCCTTCTGAGTTTAAGTTGAGTCTATATATATATTTCTATTTTATTATTATTCCATTTGTGTGAATAATGCTGCACCTTCTCTTTTCATTATTACTGAATTATTTTTTAATAGTCGATGGGCTTTCCAGCCTTCTAGATGCATTAACTGGAGGGGAAGTTTTTATACCAACTCCTTTGAGTCTTTTTCTATCGTTTACTTAGCTCTTTTTTCTATTATTTTGTTAATATGTTTCAATTTTGCTTCTCTATGCAATTCTCGTGGGCTTCTGGGTTTCGCCCTTCTCGTATTTGTTATTATATATACTAAATTACCTTATTTTGTATCCTGTGTATACAAAATTGGATTATTTCTTGTTATATATTTCTCTTTTTTTGCGATAAGAGTTCTCAATCTGAAGAATAGTTTAAGTCCCATCTTTTCTTCGTTGATTCTTCGTTTTACGTGTTTCTTTTGACCTGTCCTTGGCATTGTAAATTCTAGTACCCTACATTCGCTGTTATATCTGTATATTTCTCCTTATACTTAGATGTCAGATATTTACTTCCTGAATACTGACGCAATTCTAATTATTTTTTCATTATCTTCCATTTTTGTTCGTAATTATTAATTGATTCTATTTCACTTGCTGTCATTCTTGCCTACATTGACCCATTCCAGAAAAGGCTCAACACAAGTTGAGGCAAATCGTCGGCGAATTGTATATTAAGGCACTCCTCGTATATGGGTCTAGATAATCCGTTAGGCCAGCTTCTAGCTCGAATAAGCTTCCTTGGTAATAATTGTCCACTTATATGTGGGCATATCTATCCATTCCTTAGTCACATAGGATTCGTTCGGTCTTGTTGTTGATTTCCAGTCTCATTATTTTATATTATATTCCTCTTTGCCATACTTTATCGAAAGCTTGATTACATTCTGCACACTATGTCTATGCTAGCCCTTTCTCCTTTGTCTATTGCTATTTTTTTTCCTATTATGACGCTGAACACCATCTCCTTACTTTTATTATTTTCGGAATCCAAAATGAGAGGTGTTTAGGCAGTTGTTTTCGTTTCGAAATACCGTTAGTCTACGATTAATTATTTTCTCGTAAACTTTTCCGATAGAATCCAGAAGGAATATTGACCTTTAGACTTTTACCTGCGTGAGTGATTTTCCTGGTTTTAGTTTGGGAAGTAGCCTGGATTAAGGCTTACAGTAAAAACGTTCGTTACCACCTCGGTGATGATTGGGGCTTCTATAGGGTGGGTTTTTTTTTCAGGAGGCCTAACTTTCCAGTTTTTTTTTAAACTTGTAGTCATTTCTCCCAATTTTTCCGTCGTAATTACTGCGTCAATTCCCTCGTTAGTATCTCTTTCTCCTTCGACATAGTGGTAGGGATGCATTATCTCTATTTAATGATTTAGTGAGTTTATTCTCGTATTTTCAACTTATACTCGTATGTCATAGTTTTCTTTGCCATTTTCAATATAGTTGAATCTTATGTCTTTAATTCTCACTTTTATTGGTTTATCTTTATCGAGAATTATTTTTTATGGCTTCGTTCCATTCTTCTCTTTATTTTTTAGTTATAAGAGTAGGTACTTCTCTCTTGTTTCTCTGTAATTTTATGTATTTTTCCCTTGTTCCTGATCGTCTTATCCTTTTCTGCTGTTATTCATATTTCTTCGTTTAAACGGATAATTTATGGTGTCCTTTTAATTTGCTTGATAGTTCGGGATGTACATTTTTATTGTTTCTTTATCAGATTTTTATTGTTTTTTTAATTGCCTGTTGTTCATTGTCTATGCCCTCTAAAGTTGCTTCGTTTAGCTGTCCGTTATATATTACCTGCGTTTGTCTTTGTAGTTTTCCTTGTCTGTCATGGTCGGGATCTCTATTGTACATATGTTGGTTAATTTATAATAATATGGACGTATGGTCGCGGCAAGCTATGTACAATAGCAGCCATAATGATTCGGACACTTACATAGGTTTCCACTATAAAACTTACTGTAGCTTCAAAACAAATAATGGTAAATAATGAATGATAAATTACAGATATAAACTAAGCATGGCTTTAAGTTGTACATGTTACGGTAGATGAAACTGCAAGTGACTTGCAAAAGAGCATTTTTATTCCAAAAATATGGTGGTCAAAATGCCATGGACAGCGCACTTTTATTACTTATTTGATATAGCAAACTAATTTAGGGTAATAACTTACTTCCATGAATTCTTAGCACTTTCAGTCATTACTTTGTCAAGTTCCGTGAAGTAACCATGCCTGGGCAGCCCACTTCTCCTGCCTATACCTATCTAGGAGCTAATTGGTAAGCTACGTCAGGAGTACGATCTCTCCCTCAGAGCCATAGCTGAAAGGGTTAAACACTCTAAAAGTGTCTGGCATAATATTATATCACGTAACGCTACCACAGGCTCACGTATCAGTGGAATTTCTACCTGTAGGCTTAGGAAAGCGTCAAAGAGAGATGACCAACCTATCGTGCGTATCTCATAAAAGTACCAATACAAGACAGCAACCACGATTCCACGAAAAGTAAATGAAACTATGACCATTACTGTATCCAGGAAAACAGTCCCCCCTCCCCCTCCCTGACGGAAAGATCTTTAAAATCTTGCACACCATCACTCAAGTCATTTATCCGTCCTAAGAACAAGAAAGCTAGATTATCCTTCGCCACTAAGCACGTTCTATGGACACAGGACCAATTGTACTTCAGCCATGAATCGAAGTACAATTTGTTTGGTTCAGATGACAGAAGCTTAGTCCGTCGAAACCTATCTATAATTATCCGTGAACTAAGTGAAGAGTAGCGTCAAGTTTGGTAGAGGGAGCGTTGTGGTGCGAAGCATATTTTGGGCGGAAGGTACTGGCCCACTTGTCCGCTGGGAACTCTGGCTGTCCACTTGCTGGCCTCATGCTTCCTTTAAGAACTATACAATTGTGATATAAGTATTTCTCTCTATTTTACATTGGTTCACTACTTATGACATGACATATTATCTCATTAATTAATGTCTGTACCCGATTTCATGATTTCATAGGTCCACCGGGCGCTCATTTGTGCGGTTCTTCGCTGGGCTTACCTATCTTGCCATTTGGGTGCCACCGCCATACTTTCCTTTGCAATCTGGGCGCTAAGAATCTTTTAGTCTCATTTTTTAATATTTATCTCATAGTTGCCTTATCTCTCTTTTATAATTATTAATTTGCCCCTGTTTGTTTTCATTGCCTTTGCGTTTTGGTGTGTAGATGGAATTATTAAGTTGCCTGGATTTTATCTGTTGAGGGTGGGGTGCGTGAATGTCGAGCATGTACAGGTTAAACAGAGTTGGTGAAAGTACGGATCCTTGTGGTACACTGTTTGTGAAATTTTGAATGTGATGACTGGTTGGCAAATGAGACGTGGACATGTCTACCCGCCAGATAGCTGACTAGGCATCTTTTTGTGTTGCTGTGTATGTTCGTGGTTTTTTTTGTGAGGTTGTGGTGGAGAACTGCATCAAAGGCTTTGCTGATATCTAGGGCATTGATGACTGTTCTGTGTGGGGATCTAGTTGAGATTATGCCTTCAGAAGTTCTCTGTGTGAGGTCTGTGAGGATTGTTTGTTATGTAGTGGTCTGAAACCATTTTGTGAGGGTGCTAAAGGAATGTGCAGTGTGACTAAGTCTAGGATGAGGCGTTCAATGACTGGAGGGAGTGCAGATGAGCGTGATAGGTTGGTATAAAAAAGGAAGTGTGGGGTCTTTGTTGGGTTTGGCGATTGTGATCATAGTTTTACCATGCTTCCAGAGGTTGGGTATTGTATAGGGCGAGTTTCTGTAGTTTGTTTTGTTGGTGAGTGCTTGTATGCTTTGTAGACCGAGGTATTTGAGGTATATGCTTCTGATGTTGTTTGGGCTGTAGGCGGATGAATGTTTGACGTTATTGATGCGGTATATGTCTGGCGGTTTGTGATGTGGGCATAGCCTAGGTCAGTGGAGGAGAGCTGCCTACGTCGAATAAATCGGCGATCGTCAATGTGAGATTTAAGATGACTAACGTGCGAGAAGTGATTGATGGGGGCGTTTGCTTGTTGTTTGTTTCAGGATACGGCGTCTTTGGTGATGATGGCTGTATGTGATTGTGTAATATTACTGTTGGAGAGTGTGAGGCTGTTTAGTGTTTTGTAGAGTTTGGTGATGTTTTGTGTTTTTTCATCGAGTATTTTGTTTATTTGCGTGTTCAATGCTTGTATTTATAGTTGAATGTCCTGAGTGTGGAAGTTGTGCGTCAGTGTATCACTTTGTCTGATAAGGTCTTAAATTTCTAGTGTGAAGTTGATGTTGTGAGCTTTCTGTTGCCTTTGTATAGTGGTGTTTCTGTATTTGATGAGAGTAGTTTAGTGTTGTAAGTATTGTTCTGTTTCATTTGGGAAGGCACTTTTGTAATTCGTGTGTGGTGGCTAACTTTGATTTTTCTTGTTTTGGTAGTGGTGATGATTGGAATTTTGTCCGAATTGAGGGTTTTGACCACTTTCAATAATGTTATAGGAGAGAGGTTGAGGAAACAAAAGGTGATGTTTGGTGGTAATGGAAGTCTGTGAGACTGCGAGGATTATGGGTCTATTGATAGATGTTGTTGAGGATGAAAAGGTTGTCTGTCCGGTCGAGAATCACCGGCCCTCTTTTGTTGTCGATGTTGTCAACAAACCAGGCCGATGTCTTGGCGTTGAAGTCGCCACCCAGGATAATGCTGTGAATGTTTGTGGTATTTAGTTATTTGGTACTGATGGACATTTGAGGGGGAATGTAGATGTTTGTGATAGTTATGCATGTGTTGTCGGATAGCGATGAAATTAAGAAATTTGTGTGCTTGGCGTTGGCAGTGTAGTTTTGTTTCTTGTAAAATTGACAATGTTGTATGTTATGTTGTTTAATGAATGTAGCAAGTAGAGGGGGTGTGCAGTAAATTGTTTGAAACAAAGCGAGAGAGAGGGGGGGAGGGTAACTGTCGTCTGTCATCCAGGTAATAACAGCCGAAATTGTTGAATTATATAATTGCTAAAAGAAGGGTGAGGTCGTACCTTTGGGCATCGTAGCAGCCATCCGCCCCTTCCCTTTGGCGGCCATCTGGACCATAGATTGAAATCCGCATACAAATTAGTACAATTACTGTAAAGGCCAAAGCCAATCATTTCTGGTCCTAGTTTGAGGGGAGTTAGGCTTGGGAACCTCTCCGGCAGCCTCCATAGACGGGAGAGTGATGTGTTTTGAGTACAAAAGAAAGTAAAAGTGGCATTCTAATTATGTGTGTGGTGACGTAAGTGGATAGAACTATGTGCGATAGCCCCCCCCCCCCGGAATTGACGGATTTCCCTGCAAACATCACTCGGCGTCGAATCCGGTACCCAAATGGGTGCAAATCACATTGGGCTCCAAAAGGATAGGGCATGAGTGCACAGGGGTGGAATAACGCGGTGGTGGGTGATTGATTATGTGAATCATTGTTAGACAGAAATGGCTGATCTAGGAGAGGGGGGGGGTGCTTGAGGCCCTCGGCTGGCCTGGAAATGAACTCGAGATGTTACAACATTTGGGACCCCATCACTATGAATGGCCAATTTGATGTGGGGGTTGTGTTCCCTCACAGCTTGCTCCTTCCTTGTTCTCTGCCGGAGTCGTATCTTCCGGACAAATGCTGCTTCCTTTTATTCGGCCCACCACCCCTGGCCTCATTGTAAACATTCACCCTGACAGGTTTCTTTTTCCTTCGTGAGGACAGTGTCTAACTGGCCTGGATGCGCTTGTAGAGTACAAGAAGTGTAGGCGAGCGGCTTAAAAACCTTTGCTTGAATGAGTCTTTTTTGAGACTCAGGATGGCCGAGCGGATTCGCCGCTGGCTAATAGTGGTCCAGCGAAGCGGGAAACTGTTTGCAACTCACCTACGCTATACTTTTTCTTTGCCCCTTTCCTACTCTATTCTATCTACAATAGTGACTAGACCCGGGAGGGGGCGCGTTAGCCATTGGATAACATTTTATCCTAAACTCTTCATTCTTCTCACATATCGCAAGTTTTATATTTCTTTGTAATGATTCATTACCTCTCTCATTATTCCTCACAACAAATACTTTAATCCCATCCACACACATACACACATTGACGCAGATTAATCGGCACGCAGCGGTGTGAGATTCTATTGGTAAGCCGAAAGTTACACTCAGCAAATGCCCGTAATGCGTTTGGCCAATTCTGAGGCGGCAAAACACCTTAAACCTCAGAGAAGTGGTGGTTACTTGTACACGGTCGAGCAAATTGTCTTATAACGCGAAGCGGAGACTCCAAACCGTAATTACACTCAGACTGCCATTAATGTTAAATATATTCCCTAATATAGCGCTAAAAATCCAGACAGGAAAGGAAAAACGCAAGGAAGTCTCTAGCAACGCGGTCTGCCCGTTCATTAATCGGGCCACCAACAAATGTCTATTTCGTAAAGTTCTTGGCCAGCAAGTATATTGAAGAACACTCTTCGAATCGCTCAAAATTGTAAAGTATATGAAAGGCAGAGTAATTAAAGGACGGAAAGTCAGTAAATTACCAAAATTTTCTGCGTAAAAATCGATGACGTCAGCGGCAACTAAGAAAGAATAAATTCCGAGGTGGTAACCGCCGCTATTACACCGAGCTAGTTCGGGAGCCATCCGTGAACAGATGGTAATGGGAAGGGTGAGTCAAAATATGGTGGAACCTCATAGCACATGGTACTTTAGAGACAACAGAGGGGGTTTCCAAATTCCACAGAACAGTGCAGACAACCGGAGGAGAGACCCACCTTGGCTGATCTAAATATGTAAAATGTGAAACAAGGTTGGCTAATTTCATGCTCATGACGGGTTGAGCTATATACTTGAACATCTTGCACCCATAGTTGAGCATTGGCTGGACAAGAGAAAAGTATACTTTCTAAAGGGTGTGTCCCTCAATAACAACCCCCAAACCTGCAACATAACAGTTTAAAAAAATCTATCGGCGTACACATCTCGCTTCAGGTTCAGAAGATGTGGGCAGCGAGAGTTCAGCACTCTAATATGAAGCCCGCAAAACGAACATCACATGCATGCATAGTATAGCAATATCCTCTGGCATTCCTTAAAATATTACATGTATCAATATTCAATTGCATCAATTTAAATATTACCATTAGCTAATAATGTAATGTACCTTGTGCATAAATATTAGCATACTTTCCTTTTTAAATTCAATGTAAAGATATCCATTTATTTTCCCGTTTAATTTCTACAATTTCTATTAAATCTTATGTAAAATCTTAACTTAGTTATGTATAAATTATCAATCATCTTAAATAATCTTATTATTAATGTATCAGTCAAAAATCTAAAAATTTTTGTATATATATTTTCAATATATCTTTTGTAATAAATAATTGCCATCCAAAAATCGTGGCTAAGATACATTTTTTGGCAACACTTCCTTTAGTCAAACACACATACTAACACGCTTTCAGTTGTTAGTAAAATCTTAACTTAGTTATGTATAAATCATCAATCATTTTAAATAATCTTATTATTAATGTATCAGTCAAAAATCTAAAAATTTTTGTATATGTATTTTCAATATATTTTTTGTAATAAATAATTGCCATCCAAAAATCATGGCTAAGATACATTTTTGCAACACTTCCTCTAGTCAAACACACACACTAACACGCTTTCAGCTGTCTCGCATAGAACACAAAAAAAAATCCACTCGTGCTACGTCATTCCCATCGTAAAGGTCAGTAAATATTCCTTCTCCAGTTAATCATTTAATTCCAAACAAATCATACTTAGTCTAAGTCCTCGTCCTCTCATTCCAAACTCCCATTCACGCTAGTTGCTACCTTGTTGCCTAGTTACCCTTTTACCAATATTTACCTTGCTATCTACTTGTACCAACTTATACCTGTTTATACATCGCTGTCACTACCTTACACCAAGCTTAGTCACGACGAAAATTCAGTATTAAACTCATGTTCATTTTTGTATAATTAAACTCAAATTCACTCATTATATTTCAACTATGTTCCTTTCTTGTTAATCTATAATAATTATATATATATATATATATATATATATATATATATATATATATATATATATATATATATATATATATATATATATATATTGTTAAAGACCATGTTGTATTTTGATTTTATCAATTTTATTTTGGAACCTTCCAACTGGCGAATGCATTTAATTTTCTCTGGTTGGATATTAAAGATCAGTTGAGGAAGATCCATATACAACTAATTTGAGTTTGGGCTTCGTTATTGTTGAGGCTGCGTTAGTTTTGTGCTTCCCTTGGTTTTGCCTCCTTTACCGGTGAGGTAGCTCATTGCTGGTCGTGAGCAGCGAAGAATGAAATTGATTTTCGTTCTTTGGTACTCTTATAGGTCAAAGTCACAGTACCTTGTTTCTTTAGCATAAAAGGTGAAGTACTCGCTCGGAATTGGTGCGTTAGGTGTTAAGTTTGGGGCCCATCTTTTTAATGAGAAGAGCCTTCATAATCTTTAGGCGGTGAAGGTCAGGGCTTATTCTGACTATAGTAGTGTTTTCGACCAAAGTTGCTCTTGTAATTTGTGCGTTATGTTTTTCTTTGTAATGTGTTTTTATTCCTCATCTTGCAAATGCATCGTTAGGCGCCGGCTGATGTTAATAGTGGGCATGCCTATATAATGATTATTTGGATGAGGTTTATAGTCCTCATGGGGGCATTGGAATTTGTATACCACATTTGTAGCCTTTAATATCGATTGCTTTTCGCGGAGGTTATTTTTCATTAATAAATTTCTTACTTTTGTGTTTTTATAATAAATTCATATTGATAACTTGTTATTTTCTTTGATAGTGTTACTTTTTATGATATCTTCTAGTATTCTTTCTTCTGTTTTGTAAGCATCCGTCATTAAGTTGTTGTAGTATAGTAGTATTAGTCTACCTTTTCTCTTCCCTCCCTTACCTCAAACTTGGAGTTGAGAGTTTTCTTTGGTAATTTGTCGAATTGTCTGTTTGAGTAGCCATTATTGATCAGGATCTGTTTTGATCTTCGAAATTCTTCATCAAGTGCGGTCCACGTTGAGTAGTTCTTGATGGCTCTTCTTATGTATGAGTATGGGGTTTTAGATGAATATTGCGTCAATATTCTAGATAGCTCTGATCACAACAAATACCAAAACCTATATTACGTTATTGACGGGAATGAAGTTAACTGCTAAAGCGAAATCTAAATTTTTGCAACGAATTTGTTAGGCCTAAATTTGGGCGACGTTAGGGAGAGAAGTATTAAACACAAAGAGTTAAGAAAAATATATATTTTTGAATAAACAGTTATGATTGAAAGGTAAAATTATACAGTAACAGTTATAATTAGATTGAATTACGCGTGTGAATTAAATTTGCATGAGTTAACGAGAATGGATTTACAATTGATAAATATGAAATATTAAATATATAATAAGTTGGGAAATTGATTGACAATTAGTAATTGATTTAGTTGATAAATAGTAATTGGTTGATTGCAATTAAATTGGTAATTCGATTGGTAATTATTATTTGGTAATTGTTAAATAGATTATAGTTTAAATTGTTTTATGGGATGATATATAGATATTAAATAGTAATTGGCTAATAGATAATTGATAGATATTAATTGGTTGATTGCAATTAAATTGGTTAAATAATAGTGGTTAAATCGCTGATAAATATTACATTGGATAAATAGTTAAGTGGATTGATAATTAGATTATTGGTGTGATAAATAGATATTAAATAGTAATTAGCTAATTTGATTGGTAATTATTAATTGTTTAAATGGATTAGTAAATAGATTGTTAAATAGATTATTAAATAGATTATAACGGAGTTGGAAGGGTCTGTAAATGAGAAAAGAAGGAGGAATAAAAACACATTACAAAGAAAATCATAACGCACAAATTACAGGAGCAACTCTGGTCGAAAATACTACTATATTCAAAAGAAACCCTGACCTTCGCCGCCTAAAGATTATGGAGGCTCTTCTTATTAAAGAGATGGGCCCCAAACTTAACACCCAACGCACCAGTTCTGAGCGAGTACTTTACCTTTTCTGCTAAAGGAACAAGGTACTGTGACTTTGACCTATAAGAGTATCAATGAACGAAAATCAATTTCATTCTTCGCTGCTCACGACCAGCGATGAGCTACC
Source organism: Ceratothoa steindachneri (assembly GCA_963969495.1). NCBI lineage: Eukaryota > Metazoa > Arthropoda > Malacostraca > Isopoda > Cymothoidae > Ceratothoa > Ceratothoa steindachneri. Next base: position 50,773,526 of record OZ018333.1, on the reverse strand, counting down.
TCACCGATAAAGGAGACAAAACCAAGGGTAAAACAACGCATCCTCAACAATAACAAAGCCTTCCGTCTGAAGATGCCTTAAGAAAGGCGAAAGCTCACGGACAAAATTCAAATTAGTTGTAAAATGGATCTTACTCAAATGATCTTTAATATCCAACCAGATAAAAAAACAAAACTGCATTCGCCAGTTGGAAGGTTCCATAATAAAATTGATAAAATCAAAATACAACCTGGTCTTTAACAAAACGTTTATAGATGAGAAGCTGCTCCCAACATACACCGATATATATATATATATATATATATATATATATATATATATATATATATATATATATATATATATATATATATATATATATATATATATATATATATATATATATATCCTCGTTGTATTCCATCCACTCCCTTAACGATTTCGCGGTCAGCCATTACGCCTAAATTCACAGATAACTCAACCACTTGAGCCTTGTTTACAATTCATCCTCCAATAATTCTCTCTCTTCAAAAACTTATAAATATAGTTTTGTTGCGAAATATCTATCTAGGTTCATACCACGATGGCCATATACCTATAATAGCTTTTCGCCGCATTCTGTTTAAAATGAAGGATAGGGAAGAGTTATGAGCCCCTGTAGTCGCCAGAATTTCATAGCCTTCATCTTAAAATATAAATCCCTTTACCAGCGACCAGGTATTTACGCATCAATCACAATCTGAAGGTAGAGCTCAGCGCAAAGACAAAAAGAAAGGACAGGTTCGTCAACAATCAAGGTTACCGACATACCCTGACCCTCATGGGGCAGAGAAGCTGCTATTTATGGCGAGAGCAAAGCAGGTGACACTAACGAGCTACTCTGAGCCCCCCCCCCCTTTTCTCTTGTGTGCAAAGTCCTGATGTCGACATAAAATTGATGGTCAGATAAACTTTGGATAAAGCCGGGTTGTATCGTAGGCCTCCTTACCCATCATCAATACAGACGTGTCTACGATCTGATACTCGTGCCCTTCAGCCTGACCAAAGGATCATGGCACTTGGTTTTGGGTAGAAGTCCGATTGGAAAGGTGTTAATAGGCTTTGAGAGCCCAGATACCACAATAAAGGGCCGTTAACTATCTTACTCATAAGTTTGCCGACGCAACTCGTGAGGGTATAGGCGGGTAATGTGCTGACGAGAGACCATCCTCCCAGGCTTTGGGAAAGGCATAATGGTAGCTGTATATTCGAGTTAGTGCGCCTTTTTGTGTGGTTGCACGATTTACCATAAAGTGTATAATCGATGCAAACGCGTTCATGATAATTTGGCTCACCTAGTCATGAAGACATGCAAGGTGAAGCGAATTCGGGGATTGAAGTATCGATGCAATCTTGTGGATGCGGTTTAAGGGGGTGTGTTGAATCGTATGACTTGTGATAAGCCTTTGTCACTCTTGAATTATGTTATATGACTTCAGGAATGGTAAGGTATCCCATCTTCATAACGCGTTGGGATTCTCCTTCCCCTTGTCAAACCAGGCATGGAGGGGTTCAACACCGATCACTACCGCCCTATAGCTCTTACCAGCTGCCCCCCTAATGTGAGCCTCCTTTATGTGGTGGGTGGATTGCGTATCCCGATGATCTGACGAGCCATGGTAGGGATGGACCAAGTTTCATAGCCCGATCAACATTGTGGGAGAGGGTTACCCCTACTGTACGGGTCACCAATAAACTTTTGAGCCATGCTGCGCTGAGCTGGGTCCCCTACTCTATCTATCTTGTCGGAGAGGGCTACCCATACTAGACGGGTCGTCAGCTGGGGACTAGAGTAAATGGATCCAATGTAGGCTTCCAGTATTGGTCAACAGTGCCGCCGGCGGGCGGGATCATTCTTTAGAGACGTCCTGTGCTCGATGGGTCGGTGTCTGGGCTGGGGATGCGTGTGGGAGTGGGGTCAGCTATCATGAAGAAGTTTGATACCGTAACGAGTATAAGAATCATGTACGAGAATAATGATAACACCAACAGATGTTATGTGGTCTTCCTGACAAGTGAGGTCGCTAAGGCAGCCCTTAAACATGCAACCTACTTACCCATATATGACAAGAACTTCTATGTCAGAGTCGTAAGATCCAGTAATCTGGAAGAGACAGAGCAGGACTACTGTCCAAACATATTTGAAGAGCATCTATGCGGCAACTGCTCTGCCCTAGATAACCATGCCACGGCAAAATGCAGTAAATAGACCTACTGCTTCCACTGCAGGAAATATCATCGGAACAGGACATCCTACATCTGGCCAGCTCACAGAAAATCAGCCTGAGGAGCGTTAAGAGAGAGCTGATGCTTCAGCAGAGGAAGGAGGGAGGAGTGAAGACCTTCTCCTCTACCGTGGTTAGCCACCCTGCCAAAGAAAAAAAAAAGCTGCTCTCCCCAAACAGAATGCCACAGTCCCGCTCCCAGAAGGTGACAAACAACCAGCAGTGGATCCTGCCACATAGGGGACCACTTGGGCTGCACGAAAAACCATCAAGCTCCCAATAAAAAACAGTGAAGAGAAACAGATTTCAAACCTTCGCCTCCCCCTACCTTCATCTCAGGGGGAGATTTAAAAAAGTTAAGTTCTATTGGAGGAACATCGAACAAAAAGACAGGCCTAGTGGTCCCTAACCTTGATCAAAATAAATATGCCCATGCTCCTGCAGTGGAACATTCGTGATCTAAGAGTAAACTGGGGTGAACTTGCAACTCTGGTGGCAAACTTCTCCCTAGCAGCTATCTGCCGTCAAGAGACCATGATGAGGCAGAGAAATTGTCCCTGCCCCACGAGATATGAGATGCTGCAAACCTCTACTCTCGGTGGTGGAGTACATCGCGGCGGATGTTGTTTATACCACCGTTGTGGTGTCCCATCCCAAGAAATAAAATTAGAATCCCCCTGCAGGCTGTGTCCACCTAGGCTCAGACTGCAAAGTCGGTGCGTGCCGGTTGCTATCACTACCGCATGCAGGTATTAGTGCGACTTCCGCGGAGGTGCTACTACTGTCACCGCTTCGGCGATACTAATTGCTCCTGTAGACACGAAAAGTAAAGGTAGCCCTAATTCTGTGTAGGTTGCCCCAAGGCTGCACACGATAAGTCCAAATCGTGTGTGGCCAAGTATGTCAATTGCGGAGAGCTGCATCCCGCTTCTTAGAAGCAACGTAGTGCGTATCTCCTTGAGAAGGAAATAATGGCCGTTCAGGCCCAGGATCGTCTCTCATTTCGAGACTTCCACGGACTTTGTCCTCGCTCGCTCTGCCTGGGACGTCTTATACCTCAATGTTAAGAAAGACACCCTGTTCATGGCCACTCCAGGCGGCCTACGAGCACGGTTGTTTCCGAAACCATTCTGCTGGTTCTAACCACCCATGGCGCTCCCCTGGTAGCATAAAAGGGGGTTGACACTCAGGCTCGGCTAAAACCAGGGTTCCCCCTACTTTCCCCAGCGTGATCGTTTCCCGTAAGGCGAAACGCCCGCGCATCTCCACCGAGTCATTATACTCACCGGAGGCAACACTCCTGAAGTTGGTCGTGAGGCCATCTTTCCTGGTTTCTAAAACTGCCTGCCGAAAGGACGTCACGAATTGGGTTTCGGCACATACGCTTACACCAAGTGGTAGGCTGAGTTCTTCGAAGGCGGTGGAACTTCCAAATAAAGGACCCTGCCTGCCTAAGGTTTCGAGGCATGGTGAACCCAACCTCCCCCGATAAGCCCTCGAAGGCGGCGGCGCCTTCAGTGCATTAGCCGACCACTCGCACCCAGAGTTCTGCCTGCGGAAAGTATACGGTCATTCCCGTGAGGGTCTTCTCTTCGAAGATTTTCCCCGAATCTCCGCCGAGCTATGCCTTCAATGGAATTGCTGCGGAGGCTCGTCTCGTCCTGTTTTTCCTTAGCTCTTTTTACAAGAGACCATGCTTTGCGCGTGCTCAGTGCCCACCCTCCACGAGTATCAGTATTTGGGACCCTAACACCACGGGAGGAAGATGTGCCATTTACACCCGGCATGATGTCTCTGTTCTTCTTTTCACTTTAGATAACTCCTTTCAGGCAGTAGCTGTGCAGCTGCACCCGGATAGGAGGTATACTCATATGTGGGCACTAAATACATTTAAAGTACGACGAAATGCCCTCACGGAAGGGCAATTTACAATGTGGTGAATAGACAAAGATGCCAAAGTGGGGGCATTACGAGGGCCCACTACACTCAACACATGTCCGTAATGCGTTTGGCCAAGCCGGAGGCGGCAAAACACAAACCTCAGGCGAGGGGTGGTTACTAGTCCACGGTCGAGCAAATTGTCTTATACTGCGAAGCGGAGTCTCCAAACCGCCATTACACTCAGACTGGCATTAATGTTAAATATATTCCCTAATATAGCGCTAAAAATCCAGACAGGTAAGGGAAAACGCAAGGAAGTCTCTAGCAACGCGGTCTGCCCGTTCATTAATCGGGCCACCAACAAATGTCTATTTCGTAAAGTTCTTGGCCAGCAAGTATATTGAAGAACACTCTTCGAATCGCTCAAAATTGTAAAGTATATGAAAGGCAGAGTAATTAAAGGACGGAAAGTCAGTAAATTACCAAAATTTTCTGCGTAAAAATCGATGACGTCAGCGGCAACTAAGAAAGAATAAATTCCGAGGTGGTATCCGCCGCTATTACACCGAGCTAGTTCGGGAGCCATCCGTGAACAGATGGTAATGGGAAGGGTGAGTCAAAATATGGTGGAACCTCATAGCACATGGTACTTTAGAGACAACAGAGGGGGTTTCCAAATTCCACAGAACAGTGCAGACAACCGGAGGAGAGACCCACCTTGGCTGATCTAAATATGTAAAATGTGAAACAAGGTTGGCTAATTTCATGCTCATGACGGATTGAGCTATATACTTAAGCATCTTGCACCCATAGTTGAGCATTGGCTGGACAAGAGAAAAGTATACTTTCTAAAGGGTGTGTCCCTCAATAACAACCCCAAGACCTGCAACATAAGTTTTAAAAAATCTATCGGCGTACATGGGCAGAGAGAGTTCGGCAATCTAATATGAAGCCTGGAAAACAAACATGCATAGCTTTTCGCCACATTGTTTAAAATGAAAGATAGGGAAGGGTCATGAGCACGTTGCAGTCTCCAGAATTTCATAGCCTTCGTCTTAAAATCTACATCCTTTTTCCAGCGACCAGGTGTGTACGCATCAATCACAATCTGAAGGTGGCGCTCAGCGGAAGGAGAGGCTCAACAATCAAGGTTACCGCCCCCCCACACTTCTCTTGTGCGCGAAGTCCTGATGTCGACATAAAATTGATGGTCAGATAAACTTTGGATAAAGCCGGATTGTATCGTAGGCCTCCTTAACCGTCAACAATACAGACGTATCGTGATACCAGTACCCTTCAGCCTGACCAAAGGACCAGTGGCATTTGGTTTCGGGTAGAAGTCTGATTCGAAAGGTGTTAATAAGCTTTGAGAGCCCAGATACCACAATAAAGGACCGTTAGCTATCTTACTCATGTTTGCCGACGCAACTCGTGAGGGTATAGGTGAGTAATGTGCTGACGAGAGACCATCCTCCCAGGCTTTGGGAAAGGCTGAATGATAGCTATATATCCGCAGTGGGTGCGCCTTTTTGTGTGGTTGCAAGATTTACCATAAAGTGTACAATCGACGCAAACGCGTTCATGATAATTTGGCTCACCTGGTCATGAAGACATGCAAGGTGAAGCGAATTCGGGGATTGAAGTATCGACGAAATCTTGTGGATACAGTTTATAGGGAGTGTGTTGACTCGTATGACCTGTGATAGGCCTTTGTCACTCTTGAATTGTTATACGGCTTCAGTAATGAGAAGGTATCCCTTTACACGTGAGTAGGCAACTGTTGCCGGTCAGCAGTTAAGAATAGCGTACCTCTCTTAATTCACACCATTGATGGACTTTTCGTTGAACATTCATAACACGCTGATCTTCAGGCTTCGATCGCAGCCTTCTGAAGTCGTAATCTTTAAGCTCATTAGAATCAAAGGTAGGCTGGGAAGAGAGGCAACGCGAGACAAAACTAGTCTTAATTTTATCATGTTGGGTCCAGGAGGACAACAGGGCTAGGTTACCATCATTACAGGACCACATATGCGGTGTTTTTTCGCGATGCATATCACAATCTTCAAAACATCTAGGTTCGAGAGAGGGAAGTGAGAATCTGAGCGGAGGACAAGAAACCAAATAAATCATGACGGCCCCCGAGAACAGCTTTCGAAATGACCTCTAAGAGACCCCTGGGTAAGACCACGAACCGTGGCATCACCCCGGAGTGCCCTTGGGGGCGGTGGGTGGGCGAAAAGATCAACTTCGCCTCCCTTCTTCTATGGATCAAACTCCCGTGACCAGGGGTTACCCACCTGCAGTCGGGGACACCCCCGACCATCCACTTTCTATAAAAAGACTCCATTAAATAGAGATCAACCAAGACTCTGGGTCAGTATTAAGTGGTCAGTATTAAGCGCGATTTGTGCCCTGGTCACAGAACGAAGGAAATAAATGTCAACCGTGGCAAGTTCTGGATGAAGCAGCACATCATTTTTTCTACCCTCTTAAACGTGCCGTGATATGCGGGGACATGCACACACACGGTTGCCAAGACTTCTCTGGGGGTAAAAACGTGAAGTGGACTGAAATATTGGAGTGAAGGACAAACATTTAAGACTTTATTCAACGATAACATTCGAGAGGTTAGCGATCCATGATTAAAACGAGTCGAGAAATTAATTCTTTGAATTGGCGCAATCCTCAATTCCGTAAAAAATAAAACTCCGAAGAAAACAAGACCTCGATGGCTGAACGCTCAAGGGAGGGGGGGCGAAGTGATCCGCCCGCTGTTTAAGGGCGCGCGTTGCTGCTTGGTCCTTGCCGTCTCGCAACCATCCAACGACAACCTCTGCAAAAGGAAAGGGTTGCGACTCAGACATAATCCCCACCTTGACCCACGCCAAATAATAGCGACATGTAGCCATCTTCCTGCGCTGTCAGCTGTGCGTCGTAGGCAACCAAATGAGTATATCGGTACTGATTGGATTGGACCAGGGGACCCCAGTGTCTTGACACCCCTCAATTCCATCTATTGATCGCCAGGGCGCGCAAGAGCACATCCAGAGCGCCCCGCGGGAGGTAGGGGTAAAATCGCCCTCGTAAAACCGCCACAACCACTACTGTGGCGCAGGAGAGACCAAATGTAACGACGAAAGTCACGGTGGCGGATGTTGTCGCAATGGACCCCTCCCTATGAAGACGTTTACTGGCCTTTAATGGGGTCAGGGGACTCATCAGCGTCTAAAAGCATTGAGACTGAGCATCTAGTTTAACTTTCATTCGCTACAAATTCTACTTCATATCCAGTGGCGGATCCAGGATAAAAATCGGATGGAGGGGGGAGGGCGCTAACCGAATATCTCCCTCTGGAAAATCTGAGAAAAGCGCATTGAACATTGATAATATCACACGGGAGTGAGCCCTAACTCTCTCAGATCTGAATTTAATAATTATTTTTGAGTTTTATCTGCCTTTTAGACATGTATCATATAAGATACATTCGATCCCAACGGTTTAAAAAACTGTTTTTGTATATATTCTATATTATTACATAACTTTCTGAATAGCAGAATACATTATCGCTTAAAAAAGAAATATAAACATAAAATGATCTGATTTTGGGGGGGCCTTCTGCCCCCTATCACCCCACAGATCAGCGGTTGCTCCCACACTCGGTCATACTTAACTTCCCCTAATTTGAAGCGGTGTTCCCACTCGTCTACACCATTAAAACAGACACACAAACAAGAAAACGAAAGAAAAACCTGAGAAAGAAACATAAAAGGGGAAACGTGAACATACATGCCTCCCCCCATCCCTTGCAAAGTAGGTGGCCCCTAGGAACGCCACGACACTCCTCGAGTGGATCCACAAGTCCCTAATAGAAGAGGTAGTGAGTGCTTGTGTGAGGTTTGGGTAGTGTAAGAGAGAGATGTTGTCTTCTGGGCTTTGGTTGCATCTGGTCGAGGTTTGTTCTGCATTTTTATAGTTGGAGTGAAGTGGAGTGGCCCCCGACCTGAGTTGAGAGTGGATTACTCGGTGTGTAATGATTTTTTTATTGGTTTATTAAGAGGTTGGAGGGAGGGGCAGGCTCATGTGGGATGTTGTTTGGTGATAGTGTGTTTGATTAAGTTGAGGTTTGGTGATGGGGAGGGAGGTTATTGTCGAGAGGTGTTTGAAGTAGGTTGTTGAAGCTTCATGGTGGTGGAGGCTTTGCTGTTGTGGTGGGGACGGGTCAATGCTCTGCTGAAGTGTTGGGTTTGAATTATGCCTTTGTTTCAGCCTGAGATTGTTCTGGGTGGTTACGAGTTTGTTTAAGTGAGATTTGGGTACCATGCTCTTGCTGCGGAGTGGTTGTGCTATGTCTGTCGTCCAAATGTAATGTTTGATAGTGTAATGATTTTATTTGTTGTTTTGTTTGTTATGTGGGTTTTAAATGTCATGTGGGTACATCTACATAGCCCGATTCCTAGAAGGCTGGGGGGTTTTGTTTAGTGGCAGGTGTTGCCCATTTAAGTCTGATTTAGGTGTGCGGTAATCAGGTATGAGCCAGTGTTCTAGTGTGTATATATGCTGCTGGAGTGTCCTACTTGCTATTATGAGTGAGGGGTGTTGTGCTGTGAGTGAGATGTCGTGTGCGTAGGTGTTAAATAATGGAGTTTTTGGTTGTGGGTGAACAGTAGTGGTGAGAGAATGGCTCCTTGTGGGACACCATTTTTAGTGGTTGGGTGTATGAGTTAGTATGGGTTCGGTAGGTGACTTTAGCCGGTTGGTGTTCAGGATTTTGTGATGAGAGGATGTGTTTTGATAGTATTTCAAAGGCTTTGTTTATGTCTATTTCAGCAAGGATTGTACAAGAGGAGGCTAATGGCTGGTTGAAGCTATCGATTGTGCGAAGTTGGCGAGAAGAATTGAAGTTGTGAAACCGTGCTGTGTCTGAGACAGAGGTAGGTTTCGGAAAATACGAAGAAACAATCAAAGGATGGAAAACGAAACAAGGGAAATCTGAGGAAAAAAAATAAAGTACCGAAAAAGAAGAAGAAATTAAACAAAAAAAAGTAGGGAAAGCCTGAAGAAACAAAAATGGCAAGATGAGGACTAAACGATGAATGGAGGGAAAAGCAAAAACAATAAAAGGAAAATCAATGAGTGAAAGCTTGAGGACCTTCAATAAAAGGAGGGAAAAATAATGAGGAAAACATGAAGAAACATAACAAACGGAGAAAAATAAGGAAAACAATAAAGCGAGAAAAAAACCTGAGGAAAAATAATGAGGGGAGAAAAAATAAAAGAAGGAAAACTTTAAGGGGAAAGAAACAAAAATGGAAAAAAAATAATAAAAAGGAGGTAAACAAGCAGAAAAAAATAAAAGGGACATCGAATCTTTAAGGAAATGTGGCCGACAAAACGCATTGAGTAATTAAGATACCAACGAGGGCACTTGAGAAAGAAGCTCCGTTCCCTCTGAGTGAAGGCCTCACCTCGAGGGGGAGAATCAGGGGGTTGGGGAGGGCTCTCTGGCTTGCGGTCGATTCCTCGATCCTCCGACTGAGGTCGACCTCGAAGTTCTCCATCTGGGCGGTGACGGGTTGGGGGGGCGCCTCCCGTCCGAAGATGTTGGCCGCTATCCTCGTCTGGAGGTGAGGCTGGCGGGGAGGTCGGTCTGCCCGCATGACCGAGTTCCTCTTCGGCGGCGGCGCCACTCTCTCTGCAGGATGGGGAGCGGCTCATTCAAGAAGCCCCAGCCGCCAAGATCAAAAGATAAACAAAAGTCTATTTCTAAGACAATTAAAAAAAAGTAACCATAGAGGGTAGCGATCTTTTTTCAGCGACTATTTGGCAACAGCCCCCGAGGGCACAATTCAGTCTAACCATCCGATAGCCTAAAATTGGGTTAGATTAAAAGACAAAGAGGAAAAAGAGACCCCCACACCCAAAACAAATGGCTAAAAGACAAAAACATGAGTAAACAATGAAGAAGGAAACAAGCTCCGACATAGCAGGGAGCAGGAATATGCGACCTACAACTGAGTCAAATAAGTCGTACAGTCCACAAGTCAGTGTGCACAAACTCGTCCCGAGTACAAGGGACAAGCGGTAGCGACCCCACTCGTCCCGATACCGGGACAGATAACGTGAGCGAAGATCACCAAAACTGGGACATTCAATAAGAATGTACCCAAGTGTGGGGGGACAACGCAGTCGCCACAATAAGGTACTGGCGAGCGCTCCATCAAATGGCGGTGCGTCCCGCGAGTGTGTTCAATTCGGAGACGACAGAAAGCAACCTGAAGCCGTGGCGGCATTGGGGGTAGGTCCATGGAGAGTCGCAGCGAAATGGAAGGCAACTTTAAGTTCCACTCGACCGTCACCCATCATTTTTGCAAAGCAGCCTGTATTCCTGCCATGTAATCAGTGTGAGGCAGAGCGAAACGTGGTCTGGTAGCCAGTCCGCGCGGACTCTTTAGCACGCTCATTCCCCGCAATTCCTAGCCCAGCAGAAGATAATCTCGATATCCGACGGCTCGCAAAAACCGTGACATCACGGATATAATGAACCAAGGGAGGCGGAGATTCCAATGTCCCGAGAGCACTCAGGGCGCTTTGTGAGTCGTTATAAATCACAATCCGGTCTCCGAACCGGGCACGTCGGGTTATCTCCCGTACCGAGCGGTGTATTGCAACCAGTTCGGCCGTAAAGACAGACGCAGCGCCTGGCAGAGCCCCGCTGACTTCAAACAGAGGGGATACGGCGTGGAAACTGACCACTTCTTTGGACTTAGAGCAATCTCTATAAACTGGCACGGTACCAGCGTGACACAAAGTGTGCTCCAAAAAAGGTCGAACGCAATACTCCCGACGCTGTAGAAGCTTTGGGAGCAGAGGCGTGGCGACAAATGGTCAAAGGTGGTACACTCAAAGGTGACGTCATGGGCAAAACCAGCCCGAGAGCTATACCTAGCTCTCGAATGAGTTACCTGGCCCTAAATACGAAGGGCTTAGGGTATGAATGGCGTCTCTCGGCGGCAAAGGCACCGTCGAGATCAGCTGCGAATGCAGTGAGAGCTGTTGGTGAATGAGGGAGGCGCAGGGCTCGCGCGTACAGGCGAATAATGCACTGTGCACGGCGCAGAGCGAGTGGCATCTCCCCAGCATCGACTAGTAGGATCTCAATGGGAAAGGTGCGGAAAGCACTGGTCGCCAGGCAAAGGCCGATGTTGTGGATCGAGTCCACCTTCCGCAATACACGCTCGGCTGCAGATGCATAAAACTCGCATCCGTTGTCGAGCTTCGAGCGAACAAAGGATCGATAAAAAAGTAGGGCAGTAGCCCTATCAGATACCCAAGCGCTGAACGTCACGGAAGGAAGAATATCCATGGCACGGGTACAAGAGACCCTTAGGCTGCGAATATGAGCCTCCCAGGTGAGGCATCGGTCAAATACAAGACCAAGGAAACGGTGCGATTCAACCACTTCCAGGCGTACCCGATTTAGAAACAAGTCTTGGTAAGGGTGGAGCCGTGGATGGCGGCAGAAGTGCACTACCTTAACTTGGCTAAGGAAAACCGAAACCTGTGCGCTTCGGCATAGCGAGAGACGCGGTTCAATACCTGTTGGAGTCGACGCTCCAGAGTTGGCATCTGGGCCGCGGCAAAAGAGATCGAAAGGTGGTCTAAGAAGAGGTAGGGAGAACATCTTCCAGCAGCACTGAGGTGATGCCGTTGATGCTCAGGGTAAAGAGTGTGACACTGAGGATATTTTCCTGCAGGACACCCTTTTCCATTGGGCCGGATAGGGGTCCCCCCACCAGTACGCGGAATCGACGATCTCGCAAAAATTCAGATATAAAAATTGGGAGGCGTCCCCTCGCCCCCATCGTATGGAGTCTTCATGATACCGTATCAACATGCGGTATCATAGGCCTTGTCCAGAACGAAAACTACCGTGGGGTAGTGCTGTCTACGAAGGAAAGCCTCGCAGACGGCATTTTCCAGTCGGAGTAGAGCATCCGACGTAGTGGTACTTGCCGAAGCCGCACTGCGAAGGAGAGAGATGGCCTCCGCTGTCATTGGAAAAGGCTTAATCTAACATTTACCAATTTCTCCATCAACTTGCTTTGCACACGCAGCATGTTAGAGAGATCGGGCGGAAACCGATCGGGGTGGAGTGATCTCTCCCAGGTTTGCGAAAAGCAAGCACAGTAGCGATTCTCCAGGAATCTGGGAGGGTCCCCTCTACCCAGATCCTGTTGAACAAATCTAACAGAAAGGCCATGCCTCGCTCACCCAGGTGTCGAAGCATGGCGTACGGGACATCGTCGGGACCATGGGCTGTGTCCGCGCACGAAGCAAGAGCGAAACGCAACTCGCTCAAAGTAAACCTGTCGTTGAAGGGTTCTCCGACTCTCGAGTCGGTGGCCTTTGGCGACATCACGACGCGCATTGAATGTTGGCGCAGAGCAGCATCTCGGCTAAGAATGCGGTCGGGAAGGTTTCTGCCATGGACGCGGGGTCCGAGATTGCGGTCCATTCTCCTAGAGAACGGGAGGGGGGTCCTGCAAGAACTTGCCCGGAATCCTTTTGACTAGCTTCCACACGTCGGGTAGAGGGGTCTTCCCGCTAAGTGAAAACACGTATGCCCGCCAAGAGGAGAGGCGGACGAGCTTCAAAATATACCGGAACCTAGCCCTAGCAGGACGAAATTCACCGATAGTGAAATGGTTCGGGCGGCGCTTATAGTGCATGTAGGCATAAAACTTGTTTGAGGGTCGTCTCACAGTCCGCTGACCAGCATGGGACTGGTCGGCGTGCGAAACAGGTAGATGTTCTTGGAAAGTAGTTAGGCCCGCGGCGATGAGGTTGCCGGAGAACTCAACGGCCTCATCAACCGACCTAAACCCCTCGACTGAGATAGAGAAATCAGACATTTCCTGAAATGCGGACAACCGCGCCTGCACCAAGCACCACCGGGGCAGGCTTTCGGACGGCAGCGGCCCAGAAAATGATAATGTATCCGGAGAACAGAAAGATAGATAGAGGTCCGAAAAAGAAGCGGTTCTCGGACAGTGATGCATAAACTCATCCACATTTAGGACACCCATCTCCTGCTCGTTGATCAGGTCAAGAGGACTTGACCCTGGGGATAAATCGAGTAGTCTTCCCAGAGAGGGTGTCTACCGTTCAGATCTCCGAGCAAGAGAAAGGGCCTAGGCAACGGTGCCGCGACGCGGCGGAACTTCCCCGCATCGAAGTCGGCTGGTGGTGGAATGCACGCGGAAATGACAGTATAGCTACTATCCAGGTGCAGCTGCACAGCTACTGCCTGAAAGGAGGTATCTAAAGCAAAGAGAAGAACGCAGACATCATGCAGATGGTAAATCGGGCATTCTAATAACCGGCCCCCATCCCGTGTTGGTGGGGTCGCAAAACCCTTATACCCCGGAAGGGTGGGCAGGGCACACGCACCCCGCATGGTCTCCTACAAAAAGATAGCTAACGGGGAACGGGACGAGACGAGCCTCCGCATCTCCTACAAGTTGCTTCGGAGTCCGCAGCAATTCCATTGACGGAATATGTCCTCCAAGCCTAGCTCGGTGGAGATGCGGGGCCCTCTTCGAAGAGAAGGCCCTCACGAGAATGGCCGTACGCTTCCCGGAGGCAGAACTCCAGAAAAAGCCCTGTCGCCTTCGAGGACTTAGTGGAGAAGGTTTGGCTCGCTCGTATTCCAGCCACCCAGCGCACGACTGGGTTTGGGCAAAGGAGCTGAAGCTCCTTTAGTGCTGTCCTCCTTTCGGGAGGTAGCTTTAGGAACTCCGGAAGATGGAGTCACGACCAACTTCAGGAGTGATGCCTCTTGAGAGTCTAGCTACTCGGTGGACGCGCGCGACCGTTTCGCCTTAAGGGAAACAGTCAGGCTGGGAGAAGGGAGGGGAGCCCTGGTTTTAGCCGGGGCTGGGTTTGAACCCTTTGTGCCTCCAGCTTTATCACGGGAGCACCCGGGGTGGGTAGAACACGCAGTGATTCCGAATGGACGCAGAAACGACCGTGCTCGTAGGCCTGGAGGAGCCAGAAGCAGAGGGTGATTTTCTTAACATTGAGGCATAAGATGTACCTAGAAGCACGGGGCCCGCCAGGACCAAGTCCGTAGCCTAGCGAAATGAGAGACGATCCTATGCCTGAACGGCCTGGATTTCCTTAAGGAGATACGCACCACATTGCTTCGAAGAAGCGGGATGCGTCTCTCTGCAATTGACACATTTAGTCACAGACGATTTAGACTTATCATGTGCGACCTTGGAGCAACTTACAGACTTCGAGTAACCTTGACTTTGCACGTCTACATGAGCGATCAACATGGCCAAAGCGGCCAGTAGTAACACCTTTGTGGCAGTGGCATGAATGCCTTCACACGGTGGCGATACCAACAAAGACGCACCGACTCAGGGAGCTTGTCACAGTCAAACGTGATGAAAAGTGTAGGGGTGGGTCTCGAAACCCCTCCCTGTTTTTCAATCACACGTTCGACCTTGACCGGCCCATAGTCGGCCAGCTCTAAGGTGATGTCCTCTATGGAATAGTCCACGAGTTCCCTCACATAAACTACACTTTTCACCAAGTTCATGGTAGAGTGCGGCGTCACACTCACAGGCGTGCCATGAAGTGTCCGAAGAGCACTTATCTTGGCCGCCTCGGAGGGATTCGCCGCATTCGCCAGAAGGCTCCCGTCCGAGAAACGGGTCACCTTCGACTCTCTACCAATTGCACTAGCTAAAGCTCTCCTTTGATGGATCATGTTGCCCTTAGCCAACATTCTACCATCAATGGAGCCAATAACAAGGAAGCGTTTTAAGACAGCGGGCTCGAAAACGCTAGGTAGCTTCTGAATGAGGAGCCCCGACGTAATCCAAGCTCAAGCTCTGCTCTGCAGTTCTGGTCTTCGTCTGTGACTCTTCACCCGGGCAAGCAACGGGCCGGGCGTGCCGTTCTCGGCTTAGTCGCTTACCAAAACGACAGCAGCTCCGTCCATCGCCATGGCTGCCGCGGAGGAAGAAGAGCCCCGAGTCTTCGTCTTTTTTCTTTTTTTTATGAGAGGAAGGCAGGGAGTGAACCTGCCGCTTTCACCCCGCGGGAAGGAGCCCCCAGGCCAGATGGACCGGCCTCAGCAAGATCCTTTCCAGAGAAGCAGAAGGTCTTGGCTCTCAAGGGTACTGGACGGGGGAGGAGATCCCTCCACTCCTTGCAAGGCCTTGGAGACCCGAGTCGTCTGAGGACGACCCTCAATGTGGCCATCCCTCCCCCAAGGACATCACAGGTTCCATTGGTCTCAGCATCGTTGGTCGCGGAGGAGAGAGGGACACGTACGGTGACTCCCCTCTAAACTTAAAATACGAGCCTGCAGGTCTTAGAGGGAAGAGGTTGACTGGCCATGTCTTCCCTCCTCTCCCTAAGGGCCCTACCGTGCTAATTATGGGCCGCCTGGCTTTCTTGGGAGACTGCCATTGGAAAGAGGGAAGCACGCGAGGGCACCTCCAGAGAAGGGGGTGAGGGGGTCCCCGTAGGCAAAGGAGAGGAGTAAGCCTGGTCTCCGGTTGAAGAGTTTTGGAGGGACCCCTGCCTAAACATGGGGGGTGGGAAAGGGCGTCATTTTTTTCGGTGGAGCTGCCCGAAGGCGGCTCCGACGATGGTAAACGGGGTTAATGGATTTTTTTGACTAGTCTTCATCATTGGGCATGGTGACCCTGATTTAAATCTAGGACGCAACGGTAATCACCCGACACAGTAGACCGCTCTGCGAGGGGTGAGTACGGGGCCGGCAAGCCCATCTGGCAACTGCCCACTTGGGCATAAATCGCCGAAAAACACGACAGCCAAGAACTAGGCTACTTTAAAATAAAAATATGAAAACATAGCAATGATATAAATTGGAAAAACTTAACAATCAAGAAGCAATCTCCGGCAGCGGGGGGAGGTCCCCCTCACCCAGGTGCAGGAGAGTGCAACCTACAAAAAAACAATAACAAACAAAAAGAACCTTAAATAAAGGGGAGAAGCCCGGCCTCCCCCCAAAAGTCAATGTGCACGAACTCGTCCCGAGCACAAGGGACAGGCGGTAGCGATCACGCCCATCCCGGTACCGTGACAGGTATCGTGCGCGAAGATCACCCAGACTGGGACATTCAACAAGAATGTGGCGAACAGTCTGGGGGACGAAGCTGTGGTCGCAATAGGGCGCTGGCAAGCGCTCCATCAGATAGCGATGCGTCACACGAGTATGTCCGATTCGGAGACGACAGAAAGCGACCTGAAGCCGACGCGGCATTGGGGGATAGGTCCATGGGAACAGTCGCGGCGCAATGGCACGCAACTTTAAGTTCCCTTCGACCGTCTCCCATTCTTCTTTGCCAAGCAGTCACGAAGATCTGCCCGTATTCCTGCCATGTAGTCGGTGTGAGGAAGAGCGAAACGCTAGTCCGGTCACAGAGTCCTCGCGGACTCTTTGGCGCCCTCATTCCCCGCAATTCCTACATGTCCAGGAACCCAGCAGAAGATAATCTCGACATCTGCCCGGCTCGCCAAAACCGTGGCGTCACGGATATCGCGAGCCAGGGGATGTGGAGATTCCAATGCCCCGAGAGCACTCAGGGCGCTTTGTGAGTCGCTATAGATCACAATCCGGTCTCCGAACCGGGCACGTCGCGTAATCTCCCGTACCGAGTGGTGTATTGCCACCAGCTTGGCCGTGAAGACAGACGCAGCACCTGTTAGAGCCCCGCTGACTTCAAACAGAGGGGATACGGCGTGGAGGCCGGCCCCTCTTGGGACTTGGAGCCATCCGTATACACTAGAACGATTGCAGCGTGACACGATGTGTGCTCCAAAAAAGGTCGAACGCAATACTCCCGGCGCCGTACAAGCTTTGGGAGCAGAGGCGTGGCGGCAAATAGCCAAATGTGGTACCCACCAGGGTAGCGTCCTGGGCAGAACCAGGGGCGCCACCGGCCCGAGAGCTATATCTAGCTCTCGAAGGAGTTTCCTGGCCCTAAACCCAAAGGGCTTAGGGTATGACTGGCATCTCTCGGCGGCATAGGCAACATCGAGATCAGCTGCGGATGCAGTGAGAGCTGTTGACGACTGAGGGAGGCGCCGGGCTCGCGCGTACAGGCGAATGATGCACTGCACGCGGCGCAGAGCGAGTGGCATCTCCCCAACATCGACCAGCAGGCTCTCAATGAGGGAAGTGCGGAAGGCACCGGTCGCAAGGCGAAAGCCGGTGTGGTGGATCGAATCCACCTTCCGCAATAAACGCTCGGCTGCGGATGCATAAAACTCGCATCCGCAGTCGAGCTTCGAACGAACAAAGAATCGATAAAAAAAGAAGGGCAGTAGCCCCATCAGCGCTGAACGTCACGGAACGGAGAATGTCCATGGCACGGGTACAAGAGACCCTAAGGCTGCGAATATGAGCCTCCCAGGTGAGGCGTCGGTCGAATACAAGACCAAGGAAACGGTGCGACTCAACCACATCCAGGCGCACCCCATTAAGAAACAAATCTGGGTCGGGGTGAAGCCGTGGATGGCGGCAGAAGTGCACCACCTTAGTCTTGGCCAAAGAAAACCGAAACCTGTGCGCTTCGGCATAGCGAGAGACGCGGTTCAATACCTGTTGGAGTCGACGCTCCAGAGTTGGCATCTGGGCCGCGCCAAAAGAGATCGAAAGGTCGTCCACGTAGAGCGTAGCGAGAACATCTTCTAGGCAGCACCGAGGTGATGCCGTTGATGCTCAGGGCAAAGAGTGTGACACCGAGTACACTTGAATGCGGTACACCATCTTCCTGCTCCTTTGGGCCGGAGAGGGCTCTCCCCACCCGTACGCGGAATCGACGATCTCGCAAAAATTCAGATATAAACATTGGGAGGCGCCCATCGCCCCCATCGTGTGGAGAGTCTCCATGAAACCGTATCGCCATGCGGTATCATAGGCCTTCTCCAGATCGAAAAACACCGTGGCGCAGTGCTGTCTACAAAGGAAAGCCTCGCAGACGGCATTTTCCAGTCGGAGCAGAGCATCCCACGTGGAGTGGAACTGGCGGAAACCGCACTGTGCAGAAGACAGATGGCCTCCGCTGTCCAGGAAAAAGGTTAATATAACATTTACCAATTTCTCAATCAACTTGCACACACAAGAGGTTAGAGAGATTGGGCGGAAACTGGTCGGAGTAGAGTGATCTCTCCCCGGTTTGCGAAAGGCGAGCACAGTAGCGATTCGCCAGGAGTCTGGGACAAGACCCTCCAACCAGATCCTGTTGAACAAATATAACAGAAAGGTCATACCTCGCTTACCCAGGTGTCGAAGCATGGCGTACGGGACATCGTCCGGACCATGGGCCGTGTCCGCGCACGAAGCGAGAGCGGAGCGCAACTCACTGACAGTAAACTTGTCGTTGAAGGCTTCTCCGTTTCTGGAGGTAAAGTCCAGCCGGTGGCCTTTCGCGACATCACGACGTGCATTGAATACTGGCGGAGCAGCATCACGGCTAGAGAATGCGGAAAAAGCGGTCGCTAAGGATTCCGCCACGGACCGGGGTCCGAGATTGCGGTCCCATTCTCCTGGAGAACGGGAGGGGGGTGCTGCGAGAACTTGCCCCGAATCATTTTGACTCGCTTCCACACCTCAGCTAAAGGGGTCTTCCCGTTAAGTGAAGACACGTATGCCCGCCAAGAAGAGCGGGCATACCGGAACCTAGCCCTCGCCCGACGAAATTCAGCGACAGTGAAATCGTTCGGGCGGCGCTTATAGCGCATGTAGGAATAACGCTTCTGTTTGAGGGCCGTTTCACACTCGGCCGACCACCATGGGAGTGGTCAGCGTGCAAAACGGCCAGACGTCCTAGGAATAGTAGTCAGGCCCACGGCGATGAGGTTGCCGGAGAAGAACTCAACGGCCTTATCTACCGACCTAAACTCCTCGACTGAGATAGAGAATTCAGTCATTTATTGAAATGCAGGCCACCGCGCCTGTGCCAAGCACCACCGAGGTGGGCTCTCAGGCAGCAGTTGCCCTGGAAATGATATTTGAATGGGAAAGTGATCACTACCATGGAGGTCATCGACCACCCCGCAATCAAAATCAGGCTGTGCATCCGAAGAGCACAAAGATAGGTCAAGGCAAGAAAATGAAGCGGTTCTCGGACAGTGTTGCGTAAACTCATCCACGTTTAAGACACCCATCTCAAGCTCTTCGATCAGATCGGCAAGGACTTGTCCCCTGGGATTTATGGAGTAATCTCCCCAGAGAGGATGCCTGCCCTTCAGATCTCCAAGCAAGAGATTGGGCCTCGGCAACCGTGCCACGACGCGGCGGAAGTCCCCCGCGTCGAAGTCAGCTGACGGTGGAATGTACGCAGAAATGATAGTATACCTCCTATCCAGGTGCAGCTGCACAGCCACTGCCTGAAGGGACGTATCTAAAGAGAAAGAAAGAACGGAGACATCATGCCGGGTGTAAACCGCGCATCCCCCCGCCCGGCCCTCCCGCGGTGGTGGGGTCGCAAGACCCTTATACCCCGGGAGGGCAGGCAGGGGGCACGCGCCTAGCATGGTCTCCTGCAAAAAGATAGCTAACAGGGAACGGGACGAGACGAGCCTCCGCAGCTCCTCCCAGTTGTCCCGGAGTCCACGGCAATTCCATTGAAGGGAGATGCCCTCCAGGCCTAGCTCGGAGGAGACGCGGCGGCCCTACTCGAACACAAGATCCTCATTGGAATGGCCGTACGCTTCCCGGGCGCTGCTGGCCGGACAAAGCGTTGAAGGCGCTGTCGCCTTCGAGGACTTATTGGGGGAGGTCAGGCTCGCCATGCGTCTTTTCCTCCCTCCGCCTCGAAACCTTAGGCGGGCGTTGCGGCTTCGGAGGCGGGGGGCCCTCTTTTCGAGGAACCACCGTCTCCGAGCCACTCTCGCCACCTCGGGGCGTGGGCGAAGGAGCCGAAGCTCCTTTGTTGCTGTCCTTCTTTCGGGGGACAGCTTTAGGAATCCCGGAAGATGGCCTAGCGAACATCTTCAGGGGTGTTGCTTCCTGTGAGTCTAACGACTCGGTGGAGGCACGTGGCCGTTTCGCCTTACGGGAAACGGCCACGCTGGGGGAAGAGGGGGGGAGCCCTGGTTTTAGCCGGGGCTGGGTGTGAACCCTTTTTGCCGCCAGCTTTACCAGGGGAACGCCCGGGTTGAGTAGAGCCCGCAGAAGGGCTCCGAATGGCCGCTGAAACAAACGTGCTCGTTGGCCTGGATGGGCCAGGAGCAAAGGGTGCCTTTCTAACTATTGAGGCATATGACGTCCCAGGCAGAGCCGAGAGCGCCAGGACCCTGTCCTTAGCCTCGCGGAATGAGAGTCGACCCTGGACCTGAACGGCCAGCATTTCTTTCTCAAGGAGATATGCACCACATTACTTCGAAGAAGCAGGGTGCGGCTCTCCGCAATTGACACACATGGCCACACACGATTTGGACTTATCGTGTGTGGCCTTGGAGCAATTTACACAAACTTCGGGTGACCCTGACTTTGCACGTCTACAAGAACGATTCGTATGGCCGAAGCGGTGACAGTAATAGCAGCGCCGCGGCAGTGGCACGAATGCCTTCACGCGGTAGCGGGACCAACCAGCACGCACCGACTCAGAGAGCGTGTCACAGTCGAACGTGACGAAGAGTGTAGGGGTGGGTTCGACCTTGACTGCCCCATGGTCGGCCAGCTCTAGGGTGATGTCCTCAATGGAGTAGTCAACGAGTTCCCTCGCATAAACTACTCCTTTCACAAAGTTCATGGTCGAGTGCGGCATCACACTCAAAGGAGCACTTATCTTGGCCGCCTCGGCGGGATTCGCCAGAAGGCTCCCGTCAGAGAAACGGGTCACCTTCGGTTCTCAACCAAATGCACTAATCCTCTCGTCTGATGGATCATGTTGCCCTTGGCCAACATGGTGCCATCAGTGGAGCGAATAACGAGGAAGCGTTTTAAGCCAGCGGGCTCGAAAACGCCAGGTAACCTCTGAATTATGGGCCCTGATGTCATCGAGGATCTGCCCTGTGCACTTTTCATCTTTGTCTTAGTCGGGGGCTCCGCACCCGGGGAGGCATAGGGGCCGTATGTGCCGATCTTGGCTTGGTCGCATGCGAACAGAAGACCCTCACGGGAATAACCGTACGCTTCCCGTAGCCCCCGCGGATGGAGAGGAGCGCCGAGTCTTTTTAGTCTTTCTTGTCTTTTTCTTCTTTTTAGGAGAGGAGGGCGGGAAATGAACCCGCTTCTCACCTCCGCCGACAGAAGCCCCTAGGCCAGATGGACCGGCCTCAGCCAGGTCCTTCTCCGAAATGGAAAAGGTCCTGGTGGTCGGCGGGGCACCGGTCAGAGGAGATCCCTCCCCTCCTTGTACTGCCTCAGAGGCCCCAGCCGTTTGAGGAGGACCTTGCATAGGGGCGGATTAGGGTTCGGTGCTTGGCGCCGAGCCCGGAATCCCCCCCATAGAAGGCCCTACCGTCTGAGGCTGGGTTTCCTCAAGGACCATGTCTATCACAGGATGGGCCTCCAGTTGGCCATCCCCTCCCAGGACATCGCAGCTCCCCTTGGCAGCGTCACCAGTCTTTTGTGGGGAGGCACAGGCCTTGACCCCGGCAAGGTTCAATATTCTTGCCAGCAGGTCTTTTGAGGGAAGCGACCGAAGGGGCCTGGCTTCCCTCTCCTCCCTAAGGGGGTTTGCCCTACCGAGCCGCTTACACGAGGGCGGTCAGGAATGGGCTGCCTGCTGGCTTTCTCGGCAGTCCCCTTGGAAAGAAAAGAGGGGATTGCCGCTGGAAAAAGGGAGGTGCCCGAAAGCACCTCCACAGAAGGGAGTGAGGGAGAGTCCCCTGCACCCGTAGGCGAAGGAGAGGAGTAAGCCTCCTCTCTGGTTAGAGAAATATGGAGGGTCCCCTGCGCAAGCACACGGGGAAAGGGGACCTCCATTTTTTCGCTGGAGCTGCCCGAGGGCGGCTCCGTCGTTGTTTCAGGGAAAGTTAAAGGGGTTTCGTTTTTTAAAGATTCATCCATGGGCATGGTGACCCTATTTGTGATACGGGACGCAATAGCTCATCACCTCTCGCAGTTGCCCGCACTGCAAGAGGTGCTTACAGGCCCGGCAGAGCCAGGCGCCGCCATTTGGGACCACCCCTCCCGCCTGGTGGCCTGGCAGTCCATCGGCATGGCAGCTCCACCTTGGACACGGCGTAAAGAAGGGGAAAAGGGATGTGAGGAAGGTATGCGTGGGGATGAAGCAGGTTGTTAAAAACCTGAACCCAGGCCGGAGATCATGGAAGGAGCGTTGTTCCCCCTTCCCCTCAGCTCTGATCCGGGATGAGTGAGAGGAAGCTGATCGGCGGCTACCCTGTGAAATTAGATGCCGACCAGAGTGTTGTGGGAGAGGTTGTAGGGAAAGTGAGGAAGTAAGGTAGAAATGCAGGCTGTCTGAAAGGAGAAGAGGCTAAGCTGGGGCCGGACGGGGCGCTGAGTCCCGTCAGCACGGCGGCCAGGAAGGCAAATCGCTGCGTCCCTTACGGGGGCATGAATGGTGAACGATATTTGGCCATGCTAAAGGAAAAATTTCCACCATTACAGGCATTGCATGAGAAAACTTTTATGCACGATGAGGCACCTTGTCACAAGGCCCAAATTGTTA
Organism: Ceratothoa steindachneri; assembly: GCA_963969495.1. Taxonomy (NCBI): domain Eukaryota; kingdom Metazoa; phylum Arthropoda; class Malacostraca; order Isopoda; family Cymothoidae; genus Ceratothoa; species Ceratothoa steindachneri. Next base: position 50,750,713 of record OZ018333.1, on the reverse strand, counting down.
GTAAATGGCTCAACGATAATGATATTGGTATTCTAGATTGGCCTGTTAATAGACCATATCTCAGTCCGATCGAGAATATATGGCTTATTATATACAATAAGATCGAATGTCACAATAGTGGTTCGATCCCCAACCTCACAGAAGCCATCAAAAAGGTCTTGTGTATTGACATATCACAAGAAATGGGCCAAAATTTGATCAAATCGATGCCAGAACATCTCAAACAAATCATCAAGAACAAAAGACATGACGAAATCCTAGTATAGTTAAAATGTACATAGATTAGGTTTAAATACTTTTAAATAATGATTGTCTAGAAAAAATAGGTACAACTCTCATGGTGATCAGATTTTTTTGCCGGCACTGTACTAAATAATAATATATCATAGTAAATGCAAATAATAAATATAAAAATAATATTAAATAATAAAAATGATACTACTACTACTATATAATAATGATAATACTAATAAAAAGGTAAAGTAGTGCTGAGAGGGGAAAAAGCACCAACAACTTTCCCAGGCCCCATCATAGAATTCACATCAACCCCCCTAATTTGCATTCAAGCCGGGAGGATGTGCAGCTCCTACGGGTACCAAGTGTACTCGGCTACACAGGGTAACTAACCACTGTGGGGCGAAGGAGGGTCAAGCCTTCCTTGCACGCAATGCAACTTGGAGGTGCTGCCTCTCCAGAAACACCCTTGTCGGGTGGGCCCCCCGTTGAAGCTTGCTTTACCGTAAGTTGCGTCTGGAGACTTGAAGGGGGCGACGCCCGCCTCGCCGATGATGTCCGCGACGCTCTTCTCTCCGCCGTTCACCGTCGGGAACACCAAGTCGTGGATCGGTCTGGAGACACCAAAAACCCCTCTTAACACTTATTTTAGAGGCACTCCCTGATCAGGACACTCCCAGCCAGCGAGGGCACACTCGCTCAAATCTCAACTTTAGACGTGGAGGGGACCAAACATCTGTTTGACTTTCAATACTTGAAGAGTGCCGCAAATTGGGATGAAACCTGATATCTTGGCATTATTTAATTTTTTTGCATGAAGTGTTCAAACAAGTTTAGTAACCAACGAGGAATTTACAGAATACAAAGAAACGTGAGATAAAAGTAGTGGAGTAAAAAAAAATGATAAAGGATGACAAAGTGGCTTTGAAATCTCGGTGCACTAACTCAGTCCAGTCTAAAATCTCCCCACAAGGTCTAGAACACCACGCATGGACAAACAAAACACTATCTTCCTGCACCTTTCACAGTTACACCACCCTAAAATTACAAGTCTTCTGTCTCTGAACACAGAAGAGGCAATCTTGCTGGTCTCCAAACTCCTACCAATACACGACATGCACCCATCCTCACATAGATCAGAGGACAGCGGCTAAATATCTTTCACTTTTTCAATTCCTCCACTCCTTTCTTTACAGATCTCGCCAAGTGGAGGGGGTTTGGCGAACTTATGTGATCCCAAGGGGGTTGAAAATTCCTTATCACAAGACAGAAGGCATCGACGTTCAAATAAACTGTAGTAAAATACATAGGCGGTATTAAAAAAAGTAATAAAAGACGAAAACAACAGGGAACAAAAACAAATAGGAGCAAGAAACCGGAAGAAAAGCATGCTTTGGCATAAGAGGGGAATCACCAACCCTTCCGACGCGATGCACAACTAGATAGTGGGGGAGGGGGGGTGCTGTCTCCTACAAAATAAAAGGAATGCCACAATCAGATGTGCACAAAGCTGTCACGAGCACCAGGGACAGGCAGAAGCAATCACCAGACAGGGACACATCATTAAAGTGCCGTGCAGAATGGGGTACCACAGGGTCATCGCAGTAAGGTGCAGGAGAACGCTCCATCAAATGGTGCGACGTCCGAGCTCATGCCTCGCAATTCCCATATGTCCAGGAACCCAGTAGGAGATAATCTCGAAATCTACCGTGGCGTCACAAATATCGCGAACCAGAGGCTGCGGAGATTCCAATGACCCGAGCGCACTCAGGGCGCTTGGCGAGTCGCTATAAATCACAATCCGGTCTCCAAACCGGGCACGTGGCGTTATCTCCCGTAACGGGCGGTGTATTGCAACCGGCTCGGTCGTGAAGACAGACGCAGCGCCTGGCAGAGCCCGGCTGACTTCGAACAGAGGGAATACGGCGTGGAAATCGACTCCCGCTTGGGACTTGGAGCCATCCGTATACAATGGCAGGGTTCCACCGTGATGCGAGTGTGCTCCAACAAGGCCGATGCAAAACTCCTTGCGCTGTAAAGCTTTGGGAGCAGAGGCGTGGCAGCAAATATTCAAAGGAGGTACCCTCCAGGGTGGCGACCTGGGCAGAACAAGTGGTGCCACCGGCCCGCGAGCTATACCTAGCTCTTGAAGCAGTTTTGCTAGCCCTAAACCCAAAGGGTATGACAGGCGTCTCTCGGCGGCATAGGCACCGTCGAGATCAGCTGCGAATGCAGTGAGAGCTGTTGGTGAATGAGGGAGGGGCCGGGCTCGCGCGTACAGGCGAATAATGCACTGTGCACGGCGCAGAGCGAGTGGCATCTCCCCAGCATCGACATAAAAAAAAAAAATTCGGAGCCCGTCTGGCGACTGCCTACTTGGGCATAAGTCGCCGTAAGCACGAAGCCTAGGACTATGCTATTTTAAAACAACAATATACAAAGCAAAAAAAAACCCAACAATAATAAAAAAAGAAAAAAAGGGCAACAAGCAGGAGGCAAGCTCCGGCGTAGAGGGAAGGTCAGCGCCCCCCCCCCGGCGCAGGAATATGCGACCTACGAAGAAAACGAAAGAAAAACCCAACTAGATAAATAAAGCGGAGAAGCCCGGCCTACTCCAAAAAGTCTTCAAGTCCACAAGTTAATGTGCACGAACCCGTCCCGAGTACAATGGATAAGCGGTAGCGACCCCGCTCATCCGGGTACCGGGACAGATAACGTGCGCGAAGAACGCCTAGACTGGGACATTCAACAAGAATGAGCCGAACAGTCTGGGGGGCAAGGCAGTCTTCACAGTAGGGCGCTGGCGAGCGCCCTATGGCCAAAGCGGTGTCAGTAGTATCACCTCTGCAGCAGTGGCACGAATGCCTTCACGCGGTCCATGGCGCGGGTACAATAGACCTTAAGGCTGCGAATATGAGCCTCCCGGGTGAGGCGTCGGTCGAATACAAGACCAAGGAAACGGTGCGACTCAACCACATCCAGGCGCACCCCATTAAGAAACAAATCTGGGTTGGGGTGAAGCCGTGGATGGCGGCAGAAGTGCACTACCTTAGTCTTGCCAAAGAAAACCGAAACCTGTGCGCTTCGGCATAGCGAGAGACGCGGTTCAAAGCCTGTTAGAGTCGACACTCCAGAGTTGGCATCTGGGCCGCGCCAAAAGAGATCGAAATGTCGTTCACGTAGAGCGTAGCGAGGACATCTTCCGGCAGCACCGAGGTGATGCCGTTGATGCTCAGGGCAAAGAGTGTGACACCGAGTACACTTGAATGCGGTACACCCTCTTCCTGCTCCTTTGGGGCGGAGAGATCTCCCCCCACCCGTACGCGGAATCGACGATCTCGCAAAAATTCAGATATAAACATTGGGAGGCGTCCCCTCTACCCGGAAAACAAATCGCCGTGCCCCATACGGGGCATACTCGGCTAACCACCACGGAAGTGGTCAGCGTGTAAAACGACCAGACGTTCTAGGAATAGTAATTAGGGGTACGGCGATGCAGTTGCCGGAGAACTCAACTACTTCCTCCACGAAGGTAGGGAAGAACCCGTAAGAGGATTTTGAATGGGCGCAGAAACCTCCATGCTCATAAGCCTGGTGTGCCAGGAGCAGAAGGTGCATTTTTAAGATTGGGTCACAAGACCTCCCAGTTAACGCCGGCACACCTTAACCTCGCAAAATGAGAGACGATCCTAGACTTGTAAGGTCAGGATTTCCTTCTCCAGGAAATACACACCACATTGCTTTGGAGAAGTGTTGTGCGGCTCTCTGCAATTGACATACTTGGACATACACGATAGAGACATATCGTGTACGGCCTTGGAGCAAATTACACACTTTTAAGGTAAACATGAGTTTGCACATCTACAGGGAGTGATTCGTATGGCAAAAGCGGTGTCAGTAGTATCACCTCTGCAGCAGTGGCACGAATGCCTTCACGCGGTAGCGATACCAACCGACACGCAACGAATCAGGGAGCTTGTCACAGTCGAACAAGACCCAGTGTGTAGGGGTGGATCTCGAGGTCCCTCCTGTTTTCTCATCACACGCTTGACCTTGACCACTCCATGGTCAGCCAGCCCTACGGTGATGTCATCTATGGAGTAGTTCACGAGTTCACATTCACCGGCGTGCCATCAAATGCCCGAAGGGCACTAATCATGGCCGCCTCGAAGGGCTTCGACGCATTCACCAGAAGTCTCCCGTCCAAGAAAGGGGTCCCCTTTGGCTCTCTACCAAACTGCTAGCTAGAGCTTCCTCTGATTGATCATGTTGACCTTGGTCAGTGGAGCGAATAACAAGAATTGAAGCAAGCTGACTAAAAAATTCCAGGTAGTCTCTGAATGAGGGGGCCCGGCTTAATCGTGGTTCTGCTCAGCGGACTTGTGACTTTGGTCTTTGTTTGGGCAACCCTACTCGAGAAATGCCCCGGGGTCGGACGTGCCGATCTTTGTCTGTTTCATGAAACAGTAGCGGACCCCTCCTTTCCCGGAGCGAGAGAAACCTTAAGTCCACTCTGACTTCTACTACCTGTTACCTTTTCTTTTTAAGAGAGGAGGGTAGGGTATGAACTCGCTTCTCTCCACCTCCTGAAGGAGCCCCTAGGCTCCTTCAGAATGAAATGGAGAAGGTCTTAGCTGTCAAAAGGGAACTAGCCTGGGGAGGGGATCCCTCCTCTCTTTGTGATTCCTCGGGGTCCAGAGCCATGAGATCAGAATGTTGCATAGGGGAGGATTAAGGTTCGATGTTTGTCACTGATCCCAGTTTCTCTTCCTAGTCAGATCCTGATATCTGTGGCGGGGTTACCTTCAGGACCATGTCCATGACAGGGGGCCTCCATATGCCCAGCCCTCCCCGCAAGGCATAAGAATCCCAATCGAGGAATCTGTTATTTTTTGTGGTTCGTCTTCATGAAAGAGAGTGTAGGCACACCGACATCCCACAAACTGGCAATTAGGGACAGTAAGATCGACGGGCCCTACTATGCTTTGGGGTCGATCTAGGCCGGCTACCTGATCTCTTGGCAGTCCTCTGTGATAGGAAAGGTGGGACTGCTGATGTTAGAGTCACCGAAGAAAGAGGTGAGGGGGAACCTATTGCACAAACAGATTTGGGATAGGAGTAAATCTTCTCTTTGGTGTAAGAGGGTTGGAATGGCCTCCTTTGCCGTATGGAGATGGTGAGAGGGGTGCTCCTCCACCTTATCAAAGTGAAAAATAGAAAGAAATACAAGGAAAGTAGATACTATGACATCCCAATGCCTTGGGAGGTTAAGAGAAATATCTCATAGCATCTGAAAATTCCAGAATGGGATCATCTACTAGGTCTATAGGTAGTAGAGCTTTAACTATAAAGGATGGTGCCAGCATAGCCACCTTATGTGTACTGAAGGACCTAATACCTGCTCTAGCCAGCAGGCTTTCAGACCTCGCAGGAAGTAGGGACCTCACGGTATACACTGGCACTCGACTAAGGCTGATAAGAGGACTAAAGTTAGCCAGGGAGCTAGAACCTCTGCTCATAGAAAAAGTTTGAAAAGGGGTTGGAGGGTATGTAATAATAAAGAGTAGAAATAGTCGGGACCACTAATAAGTGGGGTGGATGATCACCTATTATTATCATACCCTGGTTCTACTAGGTGATCCCAGGATGGTATGCAGTCCACTAAGACACCATGTCTAGTGGACCAAACTCTGTCCAAGTAAGAACAGTTCTCCCTGGTACCCAGTGCAGGTAAACAAAAAGTTGAAGGCATAATCTTAGATTAAACAAAATAAAAAAGTAGTGCTGAAAGGGAAGGAGGGAGGGAGGAAGTGCACCACAAACTTTCCCATCACTTTTACTCTATCGAGTGACAGGCCTCCATAATTTGCACTCAGGCTGGGAGGATGTGCAACTCATCCAGGTACAAAGTGTAACAAGCTACTCTCCTGGGGTGCTTTTGCAGAATGCAACACCACACCACAATCATTAAAACACAATGGAAGACACCATTGCACACAATCACAGCACATTATACACTCGATAACTGTTTTGGAAAACATGGTAAAGGCCATAACCTTCGCCCCCAAGGTCTCGGGGCTGATCGTTCACACAGCTTGCAGATCACCATCAACCGATTCTTATTCGCAATTTTATCCTCCACTCATCCCAAATCATTGGGGAAAACTCTTTTCCACCTCAAACTTCACCTACTTAATCACTTCCAACAAGAGCACTTTCTTCATTTTTACGTCTTTGTCAACCGAAGCTTCAAAATTTATGATCATCTACTGCTTTCTTACAAGCCTGACTGGATGGAGTCCGTGACACCCCAACCCATTACCACCATTGTGTATCATGGTTGCAGGACCGAAACTTTCGGGTAAGCAGATACCTAGGCTGTGGATCTTCTTCCTGCCATCACAAAGTCAAAGACTTCAGAAAAATTCTTCCACACCACAAAAAAGAAGCAATAAGTGCCCCCGACCGCAACTGAGAGGAAATTTAATAAGAGGAGTTGCCTCAATGTTGAATAGGGTGAAGGACCTCAACAATTCACTCACTCGCCCTCCTTTAGCCGGCGAACTCGAAGCTCCTCCACTTCGCGCCACTTCTTCCTCGCCGATTTGCCAAGACCCGGTGGGGGCAACCTGGTTCCAAAGAGAGACATTAAAACCTGAACAATGGCTCTCCTTCCTCGAGCACAAACTATAAGTGGGTGCACACAGCAATACACCACAAGATGATTGGCAAGATTTATTATTATTTACTTGCATGTGGTTCATTGCCCAAATTAATCAGTAACTCCCCTGGGCTCCATCTTAGCCAAGTGGAAAGATCCTTCCAATTACAGTGAAGTTAGGGTATATGGGGTGTGGTTAGTCGCCTGATGGAGTTGCAATTCGGGTCGATTTCCCGGCAGTAGACACCCGTGGTTTGGAATCCACGTTAAGAAGTAATTCCACCAGAGAAAAATGAAGGGAATTCTAGAGAAATATAGATCGGTGCCATCATGTTTTTATTATTATTATTATTACAACTAAGAATGAGACCTACACTGCCAGAAAGTTTCGAAGGGGACAAAAAAGAGCGTTTTTTTTTTTAAATCAAAGCAAAACCAATGATGGCATTTTTCGCAAAAAGTTAGTAACAGGGGAGGGGTAAAGAAAGGATAAAGTTTGGAACAGGAGAGAGGTTAAGAAGAAATCAAGTTTGTAACAGGAGAGGTGTAAAGGAGGGATAACGTTTGTAACAGGAGAGGAGTTAGGAAGGGATAAAGTTTGTAACAGGAGAGGAGTTAGGAAGGGATAAAGTTTGTAACAGGAGAGGTGTAAAGATGGATAAAGTTGGTAACAGGTGAGGTGTAAAGAAGGGATAACGTTTGTAACAGGAGAAGGGTTAAGAAGGGACAAAGCTTGTAACAGGAGATCGTTAAGAAGGGATATTATTATTGGTACATAAAAGGCAAATGCTGCGTAGGTCCAGATGGACAAACTCGTAGCCATTTTCAAAAAGGGTGTTAAAATTTCAAATATTCGTTAAAAAACATAGACTATGGTTACAAATCTAGGATAAAAGTGAATAAAACCGTAGAAAATAAAATGGAGTAAAATCATAGAAAATAAATGTCTAAAATATAGTAAAATCAAAATAAAGTAATAAGACATGTCTATCTCATTCTAACAATTATAAAATACTAAATTTCCTTTGTTCATATTAAAGGTGTTCTCGTGCTCAGAAAGGATACTTCTCAGGGCCTGCTGAAAACACATCCCTTGGCAAATAAAAGGAAAAAGTCTTTGCCTTAGGGTTTAGACTCGTGTGGATTCGGTGAATAGGTGGAGTACGGACATTGGTACTTCACAATGAGTGCACATTGGAGGCTGTTGATGGCGTTCCATTAGAAAGCCATGTGTTAGGCGACAATGCCCAATTCTCAGTCGGCATAGGATAACATCCTGAGTACGGGTTCTAGTAGTGGGTGGCCAAGGGCATACTGACTGTTTGAGGGTATGCAGTTTGGTTGTGGGGAGTTCATCCCATGTCCTCTGCCACTGGTTGACCACATATTCATGGATATGTGGCACAGTGTCTCGGAAAGGAAGAGGGGCAGGGGTGGTGGTTCCTAGAGATGCTGCTATCTTGGCAACAGTGTCTGCTCTCTCATTCCCTTTTATACCTATGTGGCTAGGTACCCAGCAAAATAAGATTTTGTGGAACGAGGACATAAAAAAAAGCCACTTCTGTATCTTTGAAACCAATGGGTGATCTGGGAATGGATTGGCTAAGGCTTCTAAGGAGCTGAGGGAATCGGAGAATATTGTATATGATCCTGAGGGTGAATAAGCGCTGGTATACAGTGCAGCCAGTATTGCGACAAACTCAGCCATGAAGATAGAGGCTGCACTAGGCAGGCACACAGATACATGATGGAAGGGGAGGATAGCAGAGGCTCCTACCCCATCTGTGTATATAAAGGTGCTTGGTTTGTGATGCACAGTATGTTTGTGGAAGAGGCATCGTAGAACGGAAGGTAGGAACTTGGTCTTTGGTTCCTCTGCCAATGCCTTGCAGACCCTCACTGGTGGTAATAGCCATGGGGGTACTTTTGGGATCTGATATGGGATTACTGATAGTTCCCACAGTTTACCTGTATCTTCAGTCATGCGCAGGGCAAATGGGCAGGTCAGTGAAGGGAACCTGTCATATGAGGCGACCAAGTGAATATTGTAGGTGCACTCATATACAGGTGATCGGGGAAGTTGTTGCAGTCTGAAGAGGTACTGCAGGTTAAGGTTAAGGCGGTGAAAGGATAGTGGGAGAATCCCACTCTCTGCATAAAGACTAGGTATTAGGGAGGACTTGAATGCTCCCAAAACTAAACGTACATCCTGGTTCCTGATGGAATTGAGTTTATCCAGGTTTGAGGATGATGCTGAAGAGTACACCTGTGACCCGTAGTCCAGCTTAGACTGGATCAAGGCTGTATACAATAGCCACAGGGTACGGCGGTCACTTCCCCACGAAACATGTGATAAGAGTTTTTGAATGTCCATTCTCTTCAGGCAGGATTTTTTCAAAGCAGTTATATGGGGGACCCAAGAAAGCTTTGAGTCAAAGATAACCTCTAGAAATTTGAAGTGGGGCTCAAATGAGATGGGGTAGTCATATAGAAATAGGGTTGGCTCTTCCCACTCAACTCGCCTGAAGTTGTAGAAGTGAACTGCCTTTGTTTTTGAGGATGATAGTCTGAAGCCTTTTGCGGTGGCATTCTTGGCAATGATATTAATGGCCTGTTGCAATTTTCGGGTGACAAAGGGCAGTCGATGTGATGTTGAGACAATTACCAAGTCATCCACATAGAGAGTTGATATTGTCTCTGCTGGAAGGTCAGTAATGATACTGTTGATGGCCACCAAGAAGCAGGTGACGCTCAAAACACTTCCCTGTGGTACACCTTCTATCTGGTCAACTGCCTCCGACATGACATTTCCGACTCTCACTCGGAATGTGCGTCCAGCAAGAAATTGTTGTATGAATCTGGGGAGGTGACCCTTGATACCCCAGTCATGCAGTTGCTTCAAGATACCACAACTCCAAGTGGTATCATAGGCCTTTTCTATGTCAAAAAATACAGTGATGTAGTGCTGTCTTTTTGAGAAAGCTTGTCGGATGCAATCCTCCATCCTGACCAGCAGGTCTGTGGTGCATTGCTTTTTCCTAAAACCTGCTTGTGAGGGAGAAATAAGGTTATTTCTCTCCAGAAACTATACTAGCCTGGCATTCACCATTCTTTCGAAAAGCTTGCATGGGAAACAAGTAAGGGCAATTGGGCGATAGTGGGTCGGAAGTGTTCCATCCTTTCCCGGTTTACGAACGGGAAGTATAATTGCTCCCCTCCAATAGGAAGGGATATGGCCCTTAATCCAGATATAGTTAAATATATCAAGAAGGTGTGATATGAGTGTTGAATGCATATTCCTGATCGTATCATAAGAGATACCATCAGGGCCAGGTGCGGTAGATCCACATTTCTTAAGAGCACTTTGAAGTTCATTATCCATACAAGGATCCATGAAGTTCAGTATGTACTGATCTTGCATTTTTCTGACACATTGGAATTCTAGAGGGTAATTGTTGGGGCTAGAGATGTCAGCAAATGTCTTTGCCAGGACACTTGAAATTTTGAATAAGTCTCCCAAAAGCTCACCTGCTTCAACTATATTGGGGGCAGAGAAGCCACTTGTTCTGCCCATGAGCTTTTTCACTCTCTTCCAGACTTTGTCTGGTGCAGTTTGGTGGTTGATGGAGTTTATGTACACTTTTATAGAGATTCGGCGAGCCTGGCAGAGGGTACGCTGTTGCACTGCCCTGGCTCGGTTACAGGCCAACTTATTGGTAGTAGTAGGGTTTCGGTGGTAGCGACGACAAGCTCGTTTGCATTCTGTCACTGCTTTGCTGCATTCCTCAGACCAAAAAGGAAGATGGGTCTTGTAAGAAGCAATTTTGCAGAGAGGCATAGATGAATTTGCCGCTTGGTTGATGTGGTCATTAAAGTTCTCCAAGATCATGTCAATGTCACCCTGAGGGAAGTGTCCAGAATGATGGGAGAGGTGTTTAAATTTTGGCCAGTTGGCTTTCTTAGTGTTCCACCTATTACTCGGTGGTGGGGGAGGGCCAGTCAAGCATGAGGTCAGTACAACTGGGTAGTGGTCGCTTCCTCTCAGGTCAGGATCCACTGACCAGCTGTAATCTGCTCTACAGTCTGATGAGCAAAGTGATAGATCTACACAGGTAGAGCTGTTAGTCTGGACATGAAAAGATGTTGGAGAGCCATCATTAAAAATTGACACATCCATGGTCTCTATACATTTCACGATCATGTTTCCCTTGGGGTTATTATCATAGTCTCCCCAAAGTTAATGCCTTGCGTTAAGGTCTCAACCAGTAGGAATGGGGTTGGGAGTTGGGTGATGAGATTGGCTAATTTGTTAGCCAGATCTGAGGCAACTACTCCTTCACTAGAAGGGAGGTACAGTGAGCGGACTGTGTATAAATGGTTGGTGTAAACACGGATCGCTACTGCTTGAAGATCTGTTCTCAATGGGATTACTAAGTGAGAACAGTCTTTGTGGACAAAAATAGCTGAACCATGTATGGGTTCTGGTGGGTTTTTAAAGTATCCCACATAGTTGGGGATATTGGGTAATTGACGATTACCCAATTGTGTTTCTTGCAATGCTATACAACAAGGGTTGTAATCGTGAAGCAGTATTTTGAGTTCTTCCCATTTGGGGAAGATTTCTTGTAAATTCCAATGTATAATTGGGAGCATATTCATCTTTTAAGAGTAATTAGGTTTTTCTTTGTACCTGGTAAAGGTAACTGGGGTTTTGAGCCTTTTAGGTTTCTGGATGTTATTATTACTTGAGGCATTGGTAGCTTTAGGGTTTTAGGGATGGTACTTTTATTAGTGGGCAAAGAACCATCTGTCAGCTGTGCATATGACAAGGTGGTTTTTACTGGCAAAGATGCTTCTGAGGATATTGGGTCCTCTGTAGTATTAGTTGGTTTTGTTGGCAAGGGTGCCTCTGTAATGTTGGTTAGTGGTGTCGAAAGGAAGGGTACAGGGTCATTCTGAGGACTGGTTGTTGGGTCAGCTGTGGTTGGTAAGGGAAGCCCAGAAGGCTGTTTCTCCTCCTCCAAGGAAGCCACAGCCAATGTTGAATCTGTGACCATCTCTTTAGTTTTTTTCCTAAGTTGCTGGTGCTGCGGGTGTAGTAGGCCGACTTGTTTTGATAGATGGAATCAAGGCAGATTCAGTGGGAGGAGGGTGGATGTCTAAAGGTGAGACGCACACCACACAAACTTCCCCGGAATCAGCCTCCATTTCTTCAGGACATGGCAATGGTTGGTTTGATGCTGATGGGGGAGAATCTGAGGAACGGTGAGTCCTCTTGAGTCTTGGTTTTGGTGAAGCAGGAGCTTCTCTGATGATTGGAGAGGGAGGAGAAGCATCATTCTTGGGAAGAGGCTCTGTTGGGGCTACTTGGTGGCTATTCTGTGGCTGTAAAGGTGAGGGTCTGAATGTTCTCTGTTGTTTGTTACAGACTGGTCTATTTGTTCGAAGAGCGTCTGCAAAACTTATTCCTGGTTGGATGTATAGTTCTTTTGCTCTCCTTCTAGCATCATTCATGCTAATTCTGTATTTATTTCGGAGAGCAATAACCTCTCTCTCATATAAGAAAAAGGTGCACTGGTTAGAGCTGGCTGGGTGGTCACCACCACAGTTGGCACAACAAGGGGGACGTGAGAATGGTGTTCCATGGAAGTCGGAAGAACAATTGATTCATAGCCTCATCTGTCTGCAGTATTTGCTGACATGTCCGAAATGTTGGCAATGGAAGCACCTACAGGGATTCTCAACGTAGGGCTTCACGGGGATACACAAGTAGCCAGCCTTGATGTTTTTAGGAGGTTCCAACCAATTGAAGGTCATATAATGGTAGCCGAAGGAACTCTGGTGTTATTAACATTGTGGGTGACGCAATATGCGCTGATTACTTTCTGGGGAGTCAGTTTATCAACAAGTCTGTCCACATCGTATTCAATCAGCTCCCCTGACCTGATAACCCCCTTGCAGGTATTAAAGGTAGGGTGGGCTTAAGAGGAGATATTTAGTGAAGCTAGAGAATCGAGTGTTTTGATTTTTTGGTGTTGTTCAAATGAAGTCGATTCCACTACCAGACAGCCATCATTTCTAGGCCACATTTAGCAACAAAGTCTTCATAAACGTTGAAAATATCAGCCTTACTCAATGGCTTATCGTTATCTGATTTCAGTAGTACAAATTTTCCATAGTCAAAGTAATGGTCGACCTCAGAACCAAAAGGATCAAGTCTACGGAGAACATGGTTATTGGCGGCATGGGGACCAGAAGTCTGCGGCCTCTGGGAAAAGTTTTTATTGTTTTTACCCATATATATTTGTGTCAATAAGAACATGCACCCTGGGGAAGTGGACATGTTACTGTAGCCACCCCTGACAAGGCGCTTTACACCATCCTCGGGGTAGCCCTCCCACTTGCTACATGTCGTTTTAAAAACAGTGCAGCATCATGAATGGAAGTTTGAGGACGTCTAGGCTAAGACCCAAGCTGCAGGCAGCTATCAGCTCCAGAACGAGTACGGCCTATGGTGATACCTCCGGCGAACAAATCGGCAACCAGTACAGTGGTACTCAGCACGAGGGTGTGAGGATCATTAGTCTGACTCCTCTACAGTGGCCTGTTCAGCAAGGTTGGACCCCTGAAGACCGACTGATAGGAAGTAGTGACCATCTTGGTCAGTCTTCACTGACATAACCCACTGCATCATTCGAGTGTGCAAGCCCCTCCACCACGATAAGGTGATCCTTATGGAGGAGATGAAACAAAGAATATCCATAGCGCAGGTATAAGATACCCTAAGGCTGCGAATATGAGCCTCCCAGGTGAGGCGTAGGAAAATACAAGACCAAGGAAACGGTGCGAGTCCACCACTTCCAGGCACACCCCATTGAGAAGTAAGTGGGTCAGGATGAAGCCGTGGATGGTGGCAGAAGTGCACAACCTTAGTCATGGCCAAAGAAAACCGAAGCCTGTGTGATTCGGCATAGCGAGAGACACTGTTCAATGGCTGTTGGAGTCAACGCTCCCGAGTTGGCATCTTGGCCGAGCCAAGGAGATCGAAAGGTCATCCACGTTGAGCGTAGCGTGAACATCTTCCGGCAGCACCGAGGTGATGTCGTTGATGCTCAGGGCAAAGAATGCGACACTGAGGACACTTCCCTGCCGGACACCCTCTTCCTGCTCCATTGGGCCGGAGAGGGCTCCCCCCAGCCGTACGCAGAATCGACGATCACGCAAAAATAAAGAAATAAAGATTAGGAGGTGTCCCCTCACCCCCATCGTGTGGAGTGTCTCGCAGATAAAAAAACACTGTGATGTAGTGGCGTCTGCGAAGGATGGCCTCGCAAAGGCATTTTCCAGTCGGAGCAAAGCATTCAACATGAAGTGGAACTTGGGGAAGGTACACTGTGCAGAAGACAGATGGCCTCTGATGCCCAGAAAAAAAAGCTCATCTAACATTTACCAATTTCTCCGGTTGGGGTAGAGTGATCTCTCTACGGTTTGCGAAAAGTGAGCAGAGTAGCGAGTGGAAAGGAATCTGGGAGAGTTCCCTCTACCGAGATCATGTTGAAGAAATCTAACAGAAATACTATGCTTCACTCACCCAGTTGTCTAAGCATGGCGTACGGGACATCGTCCGGACCATGGGTGGAATGCAGCTAACTCACAGTAAACCTGTCGTTGAAGGGTTCTCCACCTCTGAAGGTAAAGTCCAGTCGGCGACCTTCCGCGATATTACGACGCACATTGAATGCTGGGGGAGCAGCATCCCGGCTAGAGAATGCGGTCGCGAAAGATTCCGCCAAGGACGTGAGGTCTGAGATTACGGTCCCATTCTCCTGGAAAATAAGAAGGACGGGGGGCAGCGAGAACTTGCCCCAAATCCTTTTGACTCACTTCCACACCTCTGGTAGAGGGGTCTTCCCTTAAGTGAAGACACGTATGCCTGCCAAAAAGAGCGGCGGGCATGCTTCGAAATTAACCGGAACCTAGCCCGACGAAATTCAGCGACAGTGAAATCGTTCGGGCCACGCATGTAGGCATAAGGCTTCTGTTTGAGTGCTATCTCACACTGCTGACCACCACTGGAGCCTTCGGCGTGCAAAACGGCCCGACGTTCTATGAATAGCAGTTAGGTCAACGGCGATGAGGTTGCCGGAGAACTCAACGGCCTCATCAGCCGACCTAAACTCAACTGTGACAGAGAAATCATTCATTTCCTGAAATACAGACACACACGCCAATCACCACAGGGCGGGCTCTCGGGCGGCAGCGACCCAGAAAATTATATTTGCATGGGAGAGTGATCACTACCAAGGAGGTTATCGACGACCCCCACCCCAAATCAGGCTGTGCATCCGGGGAGCAAAAAGTTAGATCGAGGCAGGAAAATCAAGCGGTTCTCGGGCAGTGATGGGTAAACTCATCCACATTTATGATCAGGTCAGCAGGGGATTGACACTTGGGATTAATCGAGTAGTCTCCCCAGAGACTACCATTCAGATCTCCGACTCGACCTTGACTGCTCCGTGGTCGGCCAGCTCTAGAGTGATATCTTCTATGGAGTAGTCCACGAGCTCCCTCGCATAAACTACTCCTTTCACAAAGTTATGGTAGTGATTGGTTTCACACTCACAGGCGTGCCATCAAGTGTCAGAAAGACACTAATCCTGGCCGACTCGGATGGATTCAACACATTTGCCAAAAGGCTCTCCTCCGAGAAACGCGTCATCTTTGGGTCCCTACCAATCACACTAGCTAGAGTTCTCTTCTGATGTAGCATGTTGCCCTTAGCTAACATGCTGCCATCAGTGGATCGAATAACAAGGAATTGTTTGAAGCCAGCAGGCTCGAAAATAACAGGTAACCTCTGAATGAGGGGCGCCGACGTAATCGAGGCTCTGCTCTGGTCTTCGTCTGGGACTCCCTACCCGGGGGAGCAACGGGGTCAGACATGCCGATCTTGGTTTGGTCGCTTACCGAAAAGGCAGCAGACCAGTCCATCCCCGCAGCCGGAGAGAAGCCTGAGTCTTTTTCCTTTTAGGAGAGGAGGGAGGGGAATGAAACTGCTTCTCCCATGAAAGCACAGGGAGGGAGGGGGACCTCCATTTTTTCAGTGGAGTTACCCAATGGCGGCTCGGCTCCAACGATGGTAAAGGGTAAGGGGAGAAAGATATTTTGGTTTGATTTTGATCTTCGGGAATGGTGAACCTATACATTTCATGGGACGCATACGCTAATTATAATTACCCCATGTAGTAGCCCGCTGTGCGAGTGCTGAGCACAAGGTCAGCAGAACCGGCTGCTGCCATTTGAGGTTACTCTTCCCGCCCAGTTACCCAACAGTCCATCAGCATGGCGGCTCCACCTTGGGCATGGCGTAAAAATTGATAGAGATAGAAGGGAGAATGAAAGGGGATGTGAGAAAGGTGTGGGTAGGGATGAAGCAGGTTGTTAAAAACCCACCATCTCAGGCCGGAGATCAGGGGTGAGGGAACGTTGCTCGCCCCCCAAGCCCAGATCCTGGATAGTTAGCTAAGAGGAAGCTGGTCGGCATCTACCCTGTGAAATTAGAGGCTGACCAGAGAAGGTTGTGGGAGAGGTTGTAGAGAGAGTGAGGAAGTAGGGTAAA
Organism: Ceratothoa steindachneri; assembly: GCA_963969495.1. Classification (NCBI taxonomy): domain Eukaryota; kingdom Metazoa; phylum Arthropoda; class Malacostraca; order Isopoda; family Cymothoidae; genus Ceratothoa; species Ceratothoa steindachneri. Next base: position 50,734,199 of record OZ018333.1, on the reverse strand, counting down.
AACACAGAAGATGAGAGGCCAGACACGGCACCGAGTCCCATCAGCATGGCGGCCAGGGTGGCAAATCGCCGTGCCCCTTATCGGAAAATGAAAGTATGGGGTTGATACATAGCCTTAGTTATTCCGGTGGACACTGAGTCAGAGATGGCAGGCATCTGCATCGGGAGATGGGGATGGGAGAGCATGCAACCTTCCAAATGTAAGTTGTTGATGCTACATACCTGAATCCCCTTGCAGGACTTTAAGGTAACCCTGCTGCATCTAATAGTTGGATTGCATGCCCTTCTGTCCTTGACACCTGTAGGAGGTGATGGGAGTAGGGAAGGACAAGAGCATGAAGGAAATTAGACGTGTGGCAGAAGGTTGACATGGGAGCAGCGAAGGGGACACACTGCTTGCACCATGGCCTTCCTCCACTCTAGGTGGGTGGGGCTCATTACAAATGAAGGCACCGAGGGGGAGAAGTCCCCTCTTAAATCCAAGAGCGCTCCCGGGGGATATAAAGACATACCGAGACACCTCTTTGAACATGATGCTCTTCTCTGGGTCGTAGGAAGAAGTATTGAGGATCTCAGCATCCCAGTCCTCCTCCTCCTCTTGGGCGGCGGCGGGAGGCAGCCCTAAGGTGGAATCCGGGATGATGGAGGTGGAAGTCATTTGTTGAAATGAGGGGTTCCTCCCTGCAATGGAGGCAGCAACAATGAGGGTAATGGAATTGATTAGCACCTTGTGCTCTTTTATCCTATCCTCTTGTGATAATACTCCACCTCATCCCAAGACCTTGTCTCTGGGCATCATGAGTATAATGCCACTGTACATTAAGATTTATAGCCAAACATAACAAAACAGCTCAGTGATGAGCGAGAATCACCTGTGGTTCAAGTTTAAACTGTGAATGATTAACTGGTTGGAATCGTGAAAGTGGATTCTTTTCTTGTTCTTTTAAAAAAAACTCATCAAGGTAACCAACAAGAGCATCACACTCAACAATGAAATAATATTTTTCCAAATGTCTATAGAGGTAGATAAAATCAAATCAAAATTAAAAAATAGCTCAAGGGACAACCATACAAGGATCCAGTTTACCTTTGGGTTAAGAAGATGTAGACATCTTACAGAATGACATCTTTCTCAATCTTACCATTCTCTTTCCCAACCCAAAGAGACAGTATGGATACATGCTCAAAACTGAACCAGGATCAACTCACGATAGAACAATGCCTTCTCCACGACGCTCTTGTCACTGCATCGCTCCAAATGGGCATTCATGTCTTCAGGGCGGACATGATGCGTGGCATTAAAGGGGCAAATCTTCAACTGCAGATGTGGGTTTTGCTGCGAAGGAAGCAATTCAGAGACCTCAGCACCTCCGGCAGCATTGGACACCAACAGGGAACATCCCAACATTCAACTAACTGTTTAACTGGAAACACTACAATTTTCTAATGACTCATTTGGGAAACAAAAATGAAGCACAAACAAAAACACAATCTGCCATCTCACCTGACAATCTGAATCACTTTCAGTGTTCAAATTAAAAAAAAAAAATTCATAGGTTTCTCTACTTTTTCCCATGTTTTTGACATGCAAAAGCCAAAAATCAACTATTTTGACCCATAATGTTGGGCAGCATTGCCACATGGAGCTTTAAATGTTCTGCCTTGAAATCAGCCAAAAGCAACAGTTACAGGGGTTCTTGAATCATGTTTTACATTATAAATTTTTATCTAAATAAGATAAGAGCAAAAAGAAATAGCACAATGATGCATACAAAGATTTCAGAAATATTACAAAGTTTTTCTCACAGACAAGGGATCTTATATATGACACAAATTTGTGAATAACATTTTTGTCACAAGTGTAATCAATAAAAAATTTAAAGTATTATATGATAATTAATTTCATAATGACATTTACACAGTCAGCAAAGTGAGTTTCTTTCTTGAAGCTGTCAAAGCGCTATCTGTTGAACTCCCCAACTTGAAGGAGATAGGCCCTTTTCTTGGCATCTGTTGTTTTTTTTTTCACTTGCAAAATTCTCATCATCACGACACCATATTCAGCAATGTCATTTACTGCTTTCAGAAGCCATTTGGATCCAATGTTCAGTGTACCAAGTAGGAAATGTGATTCTGGGCCAATGAGATCTACTAGGGTGGTTGGTCTAAGCTGTGATTATCTGGAATAGAGGCTTTCCTAGTGCCATCTAACTGAGCAGCAATGTTGTGCTTCAATGCCTCACTCAATCTACTGTTGAGCAACTTTGCCATGTTGCAAAGTTGCAACAGCATTCTGTTACGGTGTGTTGTTGAGGTTGAAATAAAACTATCTAGATCAGCCCCTCCAGAATTTAAGGTGGCAGAAACCAGGTCAGTAACTTGATTGTCTGATAAACCAAGATGATCAGCTGTATTGCAGATGACATCACATTCTATGAAGTTCCATGTAAATGTCAGTTACACTAGTCACGTGATGTAGTGGTGTGAACATCCATGCTGAGGCTGATGGTAATCCATGTCCTCTGTGTTAGTGTCATTGTCAGTTGAGTCACCCAAGTAAAGCATGTTAAGACTAATTGTTAAGTACATGCTAAAGATCACAATGGAGTAAAACTTAAAATTTTTTGTAATGTTCAACGTAATTAATTTTGCAATGTTCTTGTCTATGATGCAGCCATTCATTCCTCACTGCAGGGCTCCTGTCTCAAAAATCGTCATGACCTTTCCTGTCTTTTGGTCTTGGTAGAACCTGATATCCTAATCTTTCTTCTCTCTTCTCTCGTATACTTGCCTTGTGATTTGGACACCATCACCTTGTTACTGGCCGCACCACGCGGTCGCTTCAGCTCAGTCTCGTGCTGGCTTTCGTACACTACGCATCACCCACACAAGCTTTGTGAAACTTTGTGCTATTTTAATGTTAGTTTTTGTTATTTATATTAAAAATAGTGCAGCCATGGGTCCGAAAAGATTAGTGATTCAACCAAGCCTAAAAGGAAAGCAGTGAGAATGACAATTGAATTGAAAAAAGAACTTGTTGCAAAGTTTGAAAGTGGAACTTGTGTATCTGAACGGCAACTCAGTATGGCATGGCGAAATCAACCATATCATCTATACTTAAAAATAAAGAAATAATAAAAGAGGCTAATGTGGCAAAAGGAGTGACCGTTCTTGCTGTGAACAGGTCACCTATAATTGAACAAGTGAAAAACCTTTTGTTAGTTTGGATTAACAAAAAACAACTTGCTGGTGACAGCATCTCTGAAACAATAATTTGTGAAAAAGCAAAGCGGTTGCATGATGACCTTAAGCGAGAGCCCTGGAACCAGTGCGCAAAGTGATGAGAATCTCAGTACAGGTAAAGTGAAGTTAAATTTTTATTTATTTCATATATAGTACTGTATATTTATTGCTTTCATAGTTTTTATGTATTTTATGCTTAAAATATTATTACAAAGGTTTAAACAAGCAATCATCTGTGGGTCTGGAACGGATTAATCCAATTTACATTATATCTTATGTGAAAAAATTATTTGCCATTCGTACAAATCGCCATTCAAACTGCCTCCTGGAACGGATTGTGTATGAATACGAGGGGCGGTCAATGTAAGTTTTGCGAATCAGTAGGGCAAAACAGAGGAAGAAGGATGGCTGTTTGTGGGGATGTTAGGACAAGTCAGGACCTGCAGCCGCATGCTCCTGCCTCATCTATTTAAGAAGCAGTAGCTGATCGCAGATCGTCAGTCACAAAGTTTTCAACAATGGAGAAGGTTGAGCACCGCGCAGTGATCAAACCTTTGACCAAGGAAGGCAAGAATGCAAAAGAGATCCATGAACACATGGTTACAGTGTACACCGACACCACCCCTTCCTATGCAACCATTGCTCGCTGGAATAGGGAGTTCCGCCATGGTCATGAGTTCCTTGAAGATGACGCTCGTCAGACGTAAGCAACGAGGACAATGTGGCCCGTGTGGAGAGGATGATCCTCGAAAATCGACGGGTGAAGGTCGAAGAAATTGAGCGAGAACTTGGAATATCACATGGAAAACCTCATGCTCCATGATTGACTTCAACGTCGTCAAAGTTCGGAGGAGCTGCTGCTCCTGTACAACCAAGACCCGGCAGGATATGAGTCACGCATTGTGACAGGTGATGAAACGTGGGTCCATCACGGGGACCCCGAGACCAAGCTCGAAAGCATGGCCTGGAACCACAGGGGCTCTCCGACCCCCATCAAGTTCCGGACCCAACCCTTAGCTAGGAAGATCATGGCCACCATCTTGTGGGATTCTAGGGGAGTGTTGATGGTGGACTATGCGCCTCGTGGAAGGACCATAACAGTCCAATATTACGCTGAGGAACTGGCTGGGTTGAAGTGCATCCATAAAAAGCAGCGTGACAAGTTGACACACAGCATCCTGCTCCTCCACAACAAGGCCACTGTCCACAAGGTCAGAGTTGCACAAGCCGCCCTGCGCAAGTGCGGATTCGAGGAGCTCAACCATCCCCCCTACAGACCAGATCTGGCCCATAGCGACTACTTTTTATTCCGCCAGCTCAAGGCTGCACTGCATGGACGCCGGTTTGGGGATGATGAAGATGTCCAGCTCGCCGTCCAGGAGTGGATTGAACAGCAGCCGGGAATTCGAAGCCTCAGGGACAAGTGGCGCAAGTGCATTGAAGTCGAGGGTAGTTATATTGAAAAATAATAAAACACTTTTCCTCATATCTCGTTTCCTTATATCCAAATTGCAAAACTTATTGACCGCCCCTCGTATATACCAGTATATTACCAAGAAAAACTGTGCCATGACTTCACTAAGATTAGGAGTCACTTACATATATGCATAAACATTTGCATTTAAAATTTTTTTTAGCTAAAAATCTTTAAATAATGTGAATAAAACTTGACATAATTTTGTTTATGCATATATTTTCAGGACTTGTGACCTGAAATATGTTTACACCCCCACCTCCCTTCCTTGAAATTTTCCTCATCTTTTGAAGATTTCCTTGAATGTGGTATACCTGAAAGAAAGGCACTATGCAGTGGAATCTTGCAAATATTGTACTGGTATACACTTCTTTTACTTTCTTTCTAGAGTGCACAATAGTTTTTAGAAAACTAAATATATTGTCTACTGCAATACTGTAACTAGACTTTTTAGAGTCTGTGACAGACCTAATCAGGAAGATAGAAAAGAATGGTGCTCCATGAAAGCTGGCATCACATGAAAGGCACTTCGGTTAGGTAAGGTAAATATAGTTCCACCGCAGTTAATAGATTAAGCAAATACTGGAATGCCTTTTGGCCGATTTCAAGACAGGACATTTAAAGCTCCATATGACAATGCTTTCCAACATCCTAAGTCAAAATGGTTCAGCTTTTGCAGGTCATAAGCATAAGAGAATGTGTGAAAGCTTCACATACACACACAGCCTGCATCCACAAAGATGGATGTTAGGGAAATAAAATGTTAGTTGAATATAAAAAGGAGAATTCATGAGGGTTTGTTTGGAAAGAAAGATTTGGCTGCCTGGCAGGATTTTTCTAACAAAAATTTGGGAGCCCATCTGGCGACTCCCTACTTGGGCATAATTCGCCGTACAAAACACAGCCTACTACTAGGTTATATTAAAAAAATAAAAATAAAAAAACAAAACAAATATGTAAATAACAAATAAAAAAAGGACAAAGGCTAAAAAAATAACAAAAAGAAAACAAAGCAAAAACCTCCTCCCAAATGTTGTAAAGTCCACAAGTCTGTGCACAAAACCATCCTGAGTACAAGGGACAAGCAGTAGCATGCGCGAAGATCACCTAGACTAGGACATTCAACAAGAATGTGCCGAACAGTCCAGGGGACAACGCAGTCATTGCAGGTGAGCGCTCCATCAAATGGTGGTGTGTCCAATTCAAATATGACAGAAAGTGACTTGAAGCCGATGGGGCATTGGGGGGTAGGTCCATGGGAACAGTTGTGGCTGGGGTCATAGAAAATATTTGAGGGCACAGGCGGGAGAGGGAAAGGGTGGGAAGAAAGCAGGCATGTTAAGTACCTCATCCCAGAGACAAGAGGGAGATGGGAAGCAAAAGTATGTAGACAGTATAAAGCTCAAGTAGAAAATGTCAGACACTTGGAACCGGGATGGTGTGCAACTCTCCTGGGTCTGGCAGCATGCATGCCTGCCCCTGCCATTTTTTTATTATTTAAGGGGCTATCTGGCGACTGCCGACTTAGGCATAAGTCTCCGTAAACAAACAGCCTAGTTCTAGGCTACTTTAAAAAATTGAACAGGAAACAACAATAAAAAGAAATAACAACAAAGCAATAACAAAAACAGCAATAACAATTAAACCTGGTTAAATGAAAGGGAGAAGGCCGGCCTCCCCCAAAAAGTCAACAAGTCCACCAGTCAAAGTGGTGCCCCTGCCATATCGAGTGGTGCATTGAAAGTGTGGCGATTGAGAAGAGTCTCACTGAATCAAAGCAGTATGTGTGATCTTACCTTTTTACACTTAATAAGATGAATTGCCATACGCAATGGATCAATGAGGTGTGCAGAATTGTAGGGACACATCAACCGCTTCTCTCTCTTCACGAGATCAGAACTGCTCCTGAAAGGAAATTATTATTCTTTTTTAGCATTTGGTGGCCACCATTACAAAAACAATGTAAATAAAACAAAAACAAAAAATCAATAGAAAAAAAGAAATATTCCAGTTCCAGAGGAAAGCCAACTCCCTCAAGGACCCAATAATCCATAGTTTAAATAGAATGGAGGCTGGCCCCCCAATACTAAAAAATCTGCTGTGAACAAATTTGTCTTGAGCATAAGGGACAAACACCAAAGAGAGTCAAATAAAATGGAAAAGACCAAGCTCCTACAAAGATCTTGAGGTCTGTATGCAAGAGCTTGTCTAGAGTACAAGGATCAAGTGGTATCAACCTTGTTCATGTTAGCAGGACAGGTAACTTGCATGAAGATCACCCTGAATGGGACATTCACAGGAATATGCCAAACAGTCTGGAAGACTTCGTTGCACTAAAGTGCAAGGAAGCATTCCATCAAATGGTGGTACGTCCTGCTAGTGTGACAAATTTGAAGATGACAAAAAGCTGTTGCGGCAATGGAGGGTAGGTCTGTGGGAACAGTCACGGAGTAATCGTACACAATTTTATGTTCCCCTCGGCCATCTTCTATCTTCTTTACCAAGCAGCAAGGAAGGCTACCCTGATTCCTACCATATAGGAAGAGCCAAACAATAGTGTGGTAGCCCAGTCTATGCAGACTCTTTGGCACCCTCAATCCCTACATGTCCAGGAACCAGGCAGAAGATAATCTCGATATATGCCAGGATCGCAGCAACCTGTGCAAGATGGATACCGCGAACCAGGGTGTATGGGGAGTCTAATGCCCAGAGAGCACTCAGGGTGCTTTCTGAGTCAGTAAAGATCACAATCTGGTCTCTGAACCAGTCATGATGGATTATCCCTGTACCAGTATCATAATCAACTCAGCTGTGAAGACAGACACAGAGCCTAGTATACCCATGCTCACTTCAAATAGTGGGGGATACAACCTGGAAGCTGACCCCAGCCTGGGAATTAGAGACATGCGTATACACTGGCTGGATCCAGCCTTATACAAAGTGTGTTATGCTCTCAAAAGGCTGAATGCAATACTCCTAGTAGTGTGGAGTATGGTGGGAAGAAGCACAGGCACCCCTGGCCCAGGAGCTACACAAGCTCTCAAAGGAATTTCCTAGCCCAAAAGCTAAAGGGCTTAGGGTATGACTGGAATCTCTGAGCATCATATGTGCCATTAAGATCAGCTGGGGATGCAGTGAGAGCTGCTGGTGACAGAGGGAGGCAGTGGGCTTGTGGGAACAGGGGTATAATGTACTGTGCACAATGCAGAGCGAGTGGCATCTCCCCAGCATTGACAAGTAGGCTATCACTGGGGGAAATGCGGAAGGCACTGGTTGCCAGGCAGACAGCAGTGTGGTGAATCAAGTCCACCTTCTGCAATACACCCTTGGCTGAGGATAAATAAGACATCAATATTCAAACTTCTAACGAACAAAGAATGTCCATGGCGCAGATACAAGAGACCCTGAGAGTGAGAACATATCGCCATGCAGTATCATAAGCCTTCTCCAGATCAAAACACACTGTGGCATAGTGCTGAGTACAAAGGAAGGACTCGCAGACAACATTTTCCAGTTAAGAGCAGAGCATCCGATGCAGAGGGGAACTTGCAAAGGCTGCTACTATGTGGAAGACAGGTGGCCTCTGCTATACAGATAAAAGGCTAATCTAACATAACATAAAGGCCATTTCTCACTCACATATATGTGTAAGCATGGCATACAGAACATTTTCCGGACCAGGGACAGGGGCCATGCACAAAGTGAGAGCAGAATGCAACTCACTCACAGAAATCCTTCACATTGAAGAGGCTGATGGTGGAATATATGCAGAAATAAGAGTATACCTCCCTCTCCAGGTGCAGCTGCACAGCTACTGTCTGAAAGGTGGTATCTAAAGCAAAAAGAAGAACAGAGGGATTATGCCAAGTATAAATGGCGCATCCTCCTGCCCATCTCTGGTGAGGTTGAAAAACCCTTATATCCATGGAGAGTGGGCAATGTGCATATGCCTAGCATGGACTCCTGGGCAAGCCTCCGCAGCTCCTCTCAGTAGGCCTGAAGTCTGTGGCAATTTCATAGACAAATATGCCCTCCAAGCATACCGCGGGGTATGAACCATTTGTGTCACCAGCTCTACCAGGGGAGCACCAGGGGTAGGTAGAACACGCAGAAGGGTTACAAATGGGACAGAAGCAACAATGAGTATTTACAGATATAGTGTAGAGCTATAAATGAATGAGGGTGAATATGTGACAGATGGTAGGGGTGAGTGGGTGAATGAGACCAAATAAATGAATTACGGGTGATATTTTAAGATATTTGCAGAATAGTGCTTTGATGGATGCCTGAGGAGGATGGGGATGAATGGGTGAAAGATGATCAGTGGATGGAAGGATAAAATATATGGAATATATATGTTAGAATTTATTTTAGAGTCTTTAAAATGGAATATTTGGAATAAAGTATTTTTGAATTATATATGTTCAAAGGGGCCAACCTCCTCCTTCAAAAATAGGATCAAATCCCGATCCACTCCACCATCCTGGCCAAGCATGGAGAGTAGGGAGTAGGCACCATCTGCCCCCTGTGCCTCGCAAGATGGGCGTTGCGGTCTCCGAGGCTGGGACACTCCGCCATCATGTGGAACACCGTAAGGAGCACCAAACAATCATCCCAATAAGGGGGTGGGCCCCTCTCCATAAGGTTCCTATGAGTAATTTTGGTCTGGAAAACCCGGAGACGTGTTACCACCACCTGCAGGCGGCGTGGCAAACCACTGTACTACCATCTATTCACGCTTTCACGAATCGATCTGTTTGTTTCCGTCTAACGAGGTCCACTGATCTTTCCATGCTTGAAGTATGGTATGGCGGATGGCAGGTCGGAAATAACATGATATTATTGTGAGGCGGGGTGTTGCCGGTCTTGATGCACATGTCTTAGCGAGGTCAACGGCCGCCTCATTGCCAGGGACCCAGCAGAATTGCACAGTGCGACCTCGGTTATTGAGTAGATGGAACCACTCTAAGATTGATAGAAACAGCGGGTGTTTGGGATGAAAAGTCTATCGCCTGAAGTACTGTGAATAAATTACATAGGACACATCAGTCTTCAGGAAAAAAAGGTTGAGGGCAGTCAAAATTGCAGTAAGTTCTGTAGTGAATATAGAGGCAGTTCAAGGAAGAGTGTGCCCTTTCCTGGACGAGGAAGAGATAACTCCAAAACTGACTCCCTCATCGGTCTTGGAGCCAGTAGTGTAGACTGATATAGATCCCTCATGCAAAGACTGATGGTCTTTAACCTTGAGGAGCTCAGCTTGTGGCAGGAGTGATCCTTTTCTTCAGGTCAGGTGAGGGTGAGCATCAAGCAACACCCAGACTAGTGCACCAAATGTCTCTGGAGGGGAGCCTCTCTTTGGCTAGCGAGAGAATCAGGAAGTCTCTGTAGGCGGCACCAACACCTGATCAGTGCCGAATGCCTGCGGAGGTCCAAATGAATTGCACCTCCATCCACTAGTTAAGGCTAGGGATGGGGGATGACCTGAATGCCCCAGTTGTGAGGTGCACTCATCCATGGTGGATGGAATCTAGCACCTTTAGTCAGGCTTGGGTAGCAAAGAGTACATTTTGCAACTGTATTCTAATTTTGGCATTATTGTGCTGTGCAGCCTCAACATGATGTCGCAGTCTGCACCCCAAGATGTGTTTGGCAGTTATTTTAGAAGGTTCATTGCCCTAAGGCAGGGGTTGGGTAACTTTTTTTGGTGTTATCCCAAAAGAATTTATAGTAAAATGAATTTACCCCCGACTTTGAAGTACTGGATAATAAAGACAAAAAAATTTATATTGGGATAATGTTTAATTTTTTATTTCATTTATCATTAGAAAATAAAAGTCTCCGTCTTTTTGGCATGGAAATAGCATACAAGAAAAAATTGTAGGAAATTATATATTTATAAACAAAAATAAAACAATCACTTTTTAGCACTACATGGCACACAAGCAAAATTATTGACTATGTCACTATCATGTATTTAAAATTCGTATAAAAACAAAATAGGAAAATGTTATTGATTTCACTATTATGGGGAAAATATGTTTACCCCTTTCTGGAATGAGAATGGTACACAAATAAAAAAATGAAAAAATTATTGAAAACTTGAATATATCAGCTCTCTCAGGCTTTGGAAAAATGATACCGTTTCATCTTTGATAAAACAACTTCAATATTAGGGATTTTTGATGTCACTACTACTTTGATGCTGTCTTTAGGATCCAATGAGTTTCTATATTTTGTTTTTAGATTTACAAGGGTAGAAAAACATTGTTCAAAAAAGGTTGCAGCATTTTAGTTGCTTCCAAATGTGGTTTTATAATAAGCCTTTGCAGCTTTTGACATCCAAAAACTTGAGAGGTCATCCTTGGTCTCAAATTCCATGCTTGTTTCACAGATGGAATGCAGTTCAATAAGCTCTTCTGCCAATCCTTCAGGTTCTTCAGGCAAATCAGCCAGTTTACATTTGAAGGGATTTACAACCCAGCTGACAGTATGTGAATCAAGCTCTGGAAAGTAGTCACAGAACCTATTCCTAAGTTTGGTCAGGTGCCTTGTGACTGATTCCTTCATGTCACTAAGACTGCAGTCTTCACATTCTTCCAAAAACTCTGCCAGGTTTGGAAAGACAGCAATCTTATTGGCATTTACTTTTTGGTTCCAATATGAAGCTTTGATACAAATGCTGAAATTTTTTCCCTTGCTAAGATGAGATTGATTTTCTTTCCTTGCAATTCCTTGTTCAGTGCATTTACATGCCAAAAAATGTCAGCTAAGAATTCAAGAAGAGCTAGCCAGGTTGATTTTCTGAACTTCTCTGCAAGTGTATGTTTTTGATCGGTCAGAAATATTTCAAGTTCGGTTTTAAGAGCCCACACTCTATTCAGGACATTTCCACGTGAAATCCACCTCACTTCTGTATGGAAAAGAAGGGTGGAATATTCAGCCTCTCCATCCTCACATAAATCACGAAACATCCTCATATTTAGTGTATGCCCTTTTACAACATTGACAATCTTAATTACATTATTCAACACAGCTTCCACTTCTGGTTCCAAATCCTTCACAACCATGCCACTTCAACTAGCTATTGCTGCTGAACGTTGGTCAAACGTTGCACTCTTGATATTTTCCAATCTCTGTCTTTTGACTCTTTTTTTCTAGATTCTCAAAGTATTCCTGTGGTTTGCAAGACAGATGTGAATGAACCTTGTCCAAGTGTTTCTTCAGTTGATTCTTTTTGAAAGACTCGGCAGTCAGTACTTTCATACAGACGACACATTAAGGTTTCATTTGACCTTTGTCCTCTATTTCTGTGAAGCCATAATTAAGGAACTCTGCTTGATGTCCTTTTCCTTGCTGATGCCATCTGAAAATGAAAGACCAATCTATCACTTTTTTAAGGTCTTTTGACTTCTATTTTTGAAAAATAAAAAATTATTTAGTGACGAATTTAAGAGTTTAAATTAAAACTTTAAAATAACATAACATAAAATCAAACCACAACTCACAACTATAAAAATTCAAACAATATTTAAAAAGAGTGAGCATTACATCTGTAAGGGCTGCATGAAATCTTCTTAAATAGAGTTAAACGCATTAAAAAACTTACTTTTAATATTAAATAATTCATTAAAATAAAAATAAATAAATAAATGAAAAATATAATAGTTACCCTTAAAAAAGTGAGAAATGGCAACTAAACAGCTGATGGGACAATTAGGCCCCTTACAAATAAACTAAAATATCCTAAAGTCTAAACTAATCTTATATTTATATATTTACCTTTTGTTGAATTTTAATCACAAGTCTATACAGAAACATAAATATTATAGATTATATCATAACTCACCTTATGTAAATAATTATTATATCACTTGATCATCTCTACTAATTCATCAACTACTCTGAAAGAGGCATGTTCAAAACATGACAAAATGCCACTTAATTAGGAGAAATGTTGCCAGATTTTACCAAAAAATAGAAGAAAAGCTTCTGGATGCATTCTTTTTCTCCAACTTTCATATTCGTTTCCCTCACTTAGCACATCCACATCCATTACCCCCTAATTTTTCTAAATTTACCCCTGTTCCCTGACCACTGCCCTAAGGCAATCAACCTTCAGGTAAAGGAGGTGAGGAACCAGGTTAGTCTGGTATCAAAGACCAACTCCCAAAACTGAGCCTCAACCTTACACAGGATGTACTTGCAATAAAGATACAGATTGGGTTCAGGATGTATACCCCGGAATCTGCAGAAATGTACTGCAATGGTCTTTTACTGCGAGAAGTGGAACCCCTTAAGGGTAGCCCACCCACAGACTTTCTCTATGGCAAATTGGAGCCGTCTTTTGGCCATTGACATTTGTGAGGCTGCAAATGATATTGACAGGTCATCCACATATAAGGTGCTGATCATTCCATTTGAGAGCACATCCACTATGTCATTGATTGCAACAGCAAATAGAGTTAGATTCAAGATGCTGCCTTGTAGAACTCTGCCTTTGAGTTGATAGGGGAAGGAGAGGACTACTAGTCCAAACTCAGACAATCCTATTGGCCTTGAAAGCCTTTAAGAAACATGGCAATCTCTCCCTTAGACCAGTTCTGTGGAGTGTTTGGAGAATGCCATGTCTCCAGGTAGTGTCATAAGCTTTCTTCATGAAAAAAACAAACAGTAATGTGATGCTACTGGAATCTAAACACACTGCAGATTGACAACTTCAGTGTCAGGAGAGTGTCTGACATGAAACAAAGCTTGCATAACCTGAAATGATAGTTTGTGAAGAACTTTTCACATTCAAGGATCCACACCAGTCGCATATTGACGATTTTCTCAAGCAGCTTGCACATGCATGATGTGAGTGAGATTGGATGGAAGTTGGTAGACTGCGAGTGATCTTTTCCCGGCTTCATGATCAAAATCACCACTGCCACGCTCCAGCTGCTCAGGAATGCTCCTTCTGTCCAGATTTGGTTATAGAGGCCTAGCAGAAAGGACATCTCGTATTGCGGAAGATGAGAAAGCATCGCATAGGGGATGTCATTGTGCCTCTGGGAGCTGCCCTTACTCATTTTCAAGGCCTCTCTTAATTCCTCTATGGTGAAGAGCACATTGTATGATTCTTCACCTTTGGATGCGAAGTCAATGTCCCATTCCTCTGAGAGTTGTCGTATAACTGAAGTAGTATCACACTGAGCTACTGAAGTGAAAAAGGTGCCAAAGGCCTCTGCCACATCGGCAGGTGCAGCCACAGTGTTTTCATTCAGCGACAGGATGGGACATGATGGGGGAACCTACTTACCCTTCATTTTACAGACTCATTGCCATATCTTTGCCATTGGCTTGGATGGCGAGATGGAGCTTACATAGGATTGCCAGGAGGTGTCAAGCTGACTTCATCGTCCAGTGATAATGGGCCCTAGCTCTGTCGAAGGCAATCTTACAAGCTTGCAAGTTAGGCTGAGATCTGTAGCTCCTCTCAGCCAGCCAAGAGGCCCTTCTGACAGTGGCACAGTCCTGGTTCCATCAGGAAACCAGACGTTGTGGGAAATTCCTAGATGTGTGGGGGATGCTCACTGAAGCAGGATGCGATGTATTCCACAGCCGCATCGACAGTACCAAAGTCTTCTGCGCTGCTGTCAAAGTTGTAGGATTCCACAAACTTCAACCAATATGCACGGGGAAGAGACCACTTTGGGAGGGGAAATAATGGTCTTTAGAATTATAGGATAGTGGTCACTTCAATGTAGATCTTCATCCACCATCCAAGTGAAATCCGCTGCTATACTTGAGCTGCAGAGCAAGAGGTCTATGGCAGTGGATGTGCCCATTTGAGTAAGAAAATGGGTGGGCTCAACAGTGTTGAGGACAACTAAGTCATGCCCATCAATAAAAGTGAGGAGGGAGTCACCTCCGCTATTGGAGATTGAATCCCCCCACAACAAATGACAACAATTGCAGCCTCTGAGCAGTAACAATGGGGGAGGGAGCTGCCCCACAAGGTTTGCTAGGTGCTGGGATACAATGTCATCACTTGGTGGTAGATAAATGGAGCAGACTGTGTAGTCTGCGCCTAGGTGGACACATCCTGCCACAGCCTGCAGGGGGATGGGGAAATTTTAATTCTTGAAAGGGTACATCACGACGGCGGTATAAACAACTGCTGCTGCGATGTCCTCCACAACCGGGAGTAGAGGTTAGCAGCACCTCATATCTCCTGGGACAGGGACAATTTTCCTGCCTCATCATGGTCTTATGAAGGCAGATAACTGCTGGGAAGGAGTCTGCCATCAGGGTGGCAAGTTCCTCCCAGTTTGCACTTAGACCATGAATGTTTCACTGTAGGATTGGGACCATATATATTTTGATCGAGGTTTAAGGACCACTAGGCCTGTATTTATGGCCAATGTTCCTGCAGTAGAACTTAACTTTTTTCAACCTACCCCTGAGGTGAAGATAGGTGGGAAGAGGGAGGGTTGGAAACTTTTTCTCTTTTCTTCTCCTCCATTCTTTATAGGAGGGAGCTTGATATTTTTTTTGTGTATCCCCAGTGGTCCCCTTTGTGGGGGGATCCACTGATGGCTGCATGTCACCTGTCTGTGTCCTTATGAAATTCTTGGGGGACTACATCCCCGGAGCGAGACAAGACATTGTCCTCCTCATGGGGTGCCAAGCAGAGCTAGTGGCAGTGTTGCTCTCCTGATCCTCCATGTCGCTGTTACACAACATGTCAGCATCTTGGTCTTTGTTCGCTGGGGGTTCTGGAGTTGTGGAGGCAGCACGTAGAGCCTCCAACTCCTGTACCTCTACTGCTAAGATAACTTTAGCCAGTGGTGGCGCCTCCACCGAGTCCAAGGAATCTGAGGAGGAGCCACGTCTCTTGTGGTATATTTTATAGACAGGTCCCTCTTTAGCTTGGGCTCTGGAGCCTGGACTGAGTTAACCAGTGGTGACTCAGTTGAGTTGGCATGTGTCAACTCAGCCTCATTTTCTGGGGCACCAAATCTATTCCTCACTGAAGCTGCAGCACATGCACCTTCTGGGGGTGGGACTGTGACATTCTGTTTGGGGATAGCAGCTTTTATTTCTTTGGCAGGGCAGCTAGCCACAGTGGAGGAGAAGGTCTTCACTCCTCCCTCCTTCCCCTACCGAAACATCAGCTCTCTCTTAGCACTCCCCAGCCTGATTTTCTGTGAGTTGGCCAGATGTAGGATTTCCTACTCCAATTTATAGGTTTTGTCATCCGGGAGTTCACAGGATGATCTTCCCTGCAGTGGAAGCAGTAGGCCTCTTTACTGCATTGCACCGTCGCATGGTTATCTAGGGCAGAGCAGTTGCTGCATCATGGTGCATCTTTACCATGCTTCCTCCCATGCCCATAATTAAGGCACCAGTAACATAGGAAGGGCAATTCTGTGAAAGGTTTTACCTTTATTGATTGAGGGTCAATCTTGATCCTGTCAGGTGCGAATTATCTGAGGAAAACCAAGATTATTAAGTTTTTTGCCCCCTTCATTTTTGTCACATGGCTCACATTGTCAGGGCACATCTCAACTATCTCCTCTTCAGAGAAGTCAAAGAGGTCATAGCTGTATATGCACCCCTTACTGAAGTTGAAGGTCTTGTGAGGTTTAATGGCCTCAAACATGCCATCAGATGGGCATGAGAGGTTGGAGAGCATTTTCGCCTGGGTGACATCTTTGGCGTGTATGAAGACTCTCTTCCCATACTTTTTTAGATGGCCTTTATGGATGAGTCCTATCTCTCTCCAGATACCGGGCAGCTTGGATGAAATTGCCGTCTTTGTAGTAGGCAACGAACCCGTATGGAGTGTGTATTTCTAGTGGCCTTGTTGCCTTCTCTGCCAGATGCTCTTCAAATATGTTCGGACAGTAGTCCTGCTCTGTCTCTTCCAGATTACTGGATCTTACGACTCTGACATAGAAGTTCTTGTCATATATGGGTAAGTAGGTTGCATGTTTAAGGGCTGCCTTAGCGGCCTCACTTGTCAGGAAGACCACATAACATCTGTTGCTGGTATCATTATTCTAATACATGATTCTGATTCTCGTTACGGTACCAAACCTCTTCATGATAGTGTGTATTGTAAGGTATGTGAGGCTTTGTAGGATATTGTTCATCATAAGTGTGTCTCCGTTTTGTGATGTTGTAGAGGACCAGGCAGGTGTCCTGCTACCAACTTTCCCATTCTGGATTTCTGAAGCAGTAAGAGGTGCTCCCATCTGCTTCTATCAGCAGCACAACAGCCAGTATATGATGTCACGGGGGGCCTGGTGCACCACCTCCCGAGGACCAGAAGTTTTTTTTTATACCCATATGCATGTTTTAATTTCCTGTTAGGCCCCAGGAGCAACCGCCTACTGGGTCTGCACAGGAACTGGGAGCTAGCCGATGAGGATGCAGGCCCCATGAAGTTTGTCCATGCCGGAGCTGACCCCACACCCACATGCATCCCTAGCACAGACACCCAATCATCCAGCTCAGAGGATGGCTCATCAGATCATCATGACATACAATCCCCCCTCCCCCCCCACACACACACATACATAAAGGCGGCTTCCATTAGGGAGGGGGGGCAGACTACACAAATTTGGGGTAAACCTGACTTGGTACATCTGCAAAAATGATTCACGTGGCTGAAATGTTTACAGTGAAATGCCTCTGTGGCAATAGCACAAATGCCTTGATGCAGTAGTAAGACCAACCAGCATGCCCAAGCTTACGGAACCTATCATGATCAAAAGTGAAGAAGAGTGTAGGGGTGGACCCTCAAAGATCCTCCTTGTTTCATCATCACATGTTTGACTTTGACTGCTCCTAGGTTGACCAGCTCTATTGTGATATCCCTCGAGGAGGAGTCCACAAGTTCCATCCCATAAACTACTACTTTCACAAAATTCATGGTAGAGTGAAGTGTTATCTGCACTGGAAAGTCCTTAAGTATCTGAAGGGCACTTAAAATAGCTGTGTGGACAGCGCCAGCCACATTCACAAGAATAGTTCCATCTAAAAACAGAGTGACCTTCGTTTCTCTACCAATTATCTTAACTAAAGCCCATCTCCAATGAAACATGTGATCTTTGGGCTGCCCTCAGCAGACTGACCGACAAGGAAGTATTTCAAGCTCAAAAATCCTGGGTCACTTCCCAATGAGGTGCCCTAGCCTCTTCAACGTTCTACTCGCCTTACTAGTAACTTTTGTTTCTTGGGTCTTACCCTCTCCACGTAAAGGTGGCCTGGGCCTACTACATGTACCACCTTTGGCCTGGACACATGCCAAAATTACAGTAGACTCATCCATTCCCTGAAGGAGAGGACATTTCTTTGGCAGGGGGAATAGAGAATGAACTCTCTTTTAAGTGCCCTTCAGACAAAGGACAGATGATGGGCCAGCCAGAGCTTTATCTTTCTGTGAAATAGGCAAGGATTTGGCTGCCCTGGCAGTCCCACCCCTCCTCTTGTGTCCTCTGAGACCCATGCTGCGGCAGGAGGATCTTAGATAGTGAGTGTGTGTATGTGGGTGGGTGAGTGTGTGTATGTGGGTGGGTGAGTAGAGCACTTTAACATTGATATTTCTCCCAGTGGGTTATTGTTCACTCCCATCTATGCCAGGGACACATCTGGGTCCAATTCTACCTCTGTGCCAATAGGGGCACCCTCCATTGGGTAAAGGTGGGGGTTAAGCCCCGGACTAAGCCATTTCTTACCCCATTTGACTAGTCAATCTGGCCCCATCTTGGGTGGAACAATGATCAGTGGCTGCTTAGCAGGCCTTGAGAAAGCAATTGGGGGTTGGCACTAAACATCTGTAAAAGGGTCTAAAGAGGAAAACCCTGAATCTGTAACCATAGAGAGGAAGAAACCCCCTCTCTGCTACGACATATGTGTAGGGGGCCTTATTTTATAGGTAGAGCTGCCCTTTCCTTGGGCAGCTCCATAGATAGCAAAGGGAAAATCCCTTTGCTGAACTTGGATGGTTGGAGGGAAGCCCTTCCATCAGTACGAGTGGTGTTTCTGTTCCTCTTCCGACACCTAAGAAGGGCATCTCTGCACTTGTTAGGTTTTGGAGCTGAGAGGACAGGTGGTAGTTGCACCAAAGTGCAACAGAACCAGATCTCAGTCTGAATATTCAAGAAGTGAAAAACAAACAAACCTTCATCTGGTGCTGCTCAGATATACAAATCCTTCACATCAACTGGAATTTCTAACAATTTCCTTTATCCTTAAATAAATCCCTCCACTTACAACTTAACTTGTGCCCATCTCCCTCGCCAGCAATTTGGACAGTCTTGTTCCAAAGATGCAGCACCTTGCATATTTGTAGGTTGTGTCAGTTGTGTGTGTGCAGGACCAATTGTGATTATGTTGAACTGAATGGTTTCTGGTGTCAATGGAAGTAGATGTGCATATAGGTTGTGTAACTGGGGTATTTGATTGTTTAAATTTAGTTATCCAGTGGAATTGTATTGAGTTGATTTGGACACAGAGTCTGGATGTTACTATTTTGTATCTATAAAGATTAATTCTAGGAAAAGTTGAGAAATTACATGGAACTTACATGTAACTCATATTTCCAGTGATTGGCATAACACAACAACAGTTTCAATCAGTTTATCTGGCAGTGTCCCTGAAAGAAAAATTGAAATTAAAGAAACAATTTATTTAGTTGTAAGCCATGGAATGACCTACTAGTACTACTACCACTGGTTGACACTTCTTGCCTAACTTCCTTTAAAAATAGACTAGATAAGTATTTGATTGATATTAGGATATTCAACTTTAGCCGAATGAACAATAATATTCATATCAATGCAGGTAGGTAGGGTTCTTAATCTGCCTTCAGGTCTCTTGGCGTTCCTTCACCTTCTTCAGGAGTGCCACACTTAGGACTGGACAAAGAGTCAATTTCTATAGAGCTCCTGAGAAAGGAGAGGAACTACCTCTACCTCTATTATTATTATTATTTGAGATAATGAACACAAAATTCTTGTGGGAAAAGTCTAGCGGCCATGAACTTGAAAACAAGCTCTCACAGAACACAGTGTCCATATGTCAAGTAAGAAAGAATGAATATAGAAGAAAGAAATTGAAATGTGTAAATAAATAAGTTTAAAATTACTAAAATCAAATTAAAATTATGAGGCAATAACACCGACCCTTAATCTAGTATTGCAACCTCGTTTGAAAATATTAAGATCTTCCTGCATAACTTCTGCAGGAAGATAATTCCACCGCTTTACCGTACTTGGCAAAAAGCAACACTGAAACTGAGAAGTGTGGCAACGGGGAATGCATAGTGCATGTGGATGTTGTCCATCCGCAAACCTTGTTGCTCTAGCAAGAGGCAGGGGCTCAGGAATTTAAAATGATAGTGGCAATTCCCTACTGAAGTAGTATTTATGGAATATCGACAAACATGAAATCATACATCTATGATCCAAGTCATAGCTAGACCCATCAGGAAAAAGGAACCTGCCTCCACAAGCAACCCTATCTAAGAGATACAGATCTCCAAACTGGAGAACAATACTCAAGAAGAGGGAGAACAAAAGACCTGAAACAAGTGGCATTAATATCTTCATTCTTATAGATATATGAGGCCTTACGTACAATACCAAGTTTTTGGGCAGCATTAGCAGATACATTTAAAAGATGCTTCTCAAAAGTCAGGTGAGAATCATAGGTAATGCCAAGGATCGTTAGGGATTCTGACTCAGCAAGAAGTGCATTTCCAACACAGAGTGGAGGATGAGGCGGCTCATTGGTACGAGATCTACTAACCAAGAG
Organism: Ceratothoa steindachneri; assembly: GCA_963969495.1. NCBI lineage: Eukaryota > Metazoa > Arthropoda > Malacostraca > Isopoda > Cymothoidae > Ceratothoa > Ceratothoa steindachneri. The sequence continues at coordinate 50,713,679 of OZ018333.1, read as the reverse complement.
GGTCTTAGTTTTACATGAATTAAGCTTCATACCCCAACGATCACACCATTTTCTAATTTTTTTTAAATCACGATTTAGACTCATGGCCACTTGGTTTCTCATTGCTAGAGACCTGATTACTCCAACAAGTGTAGTATCATCTGCAAATTGGACAACCTTGTTTTCAAGACCTTGTACCAAATCACTTGTGTATACTAAAAACAACAAAGGCCCAAAGAACACTGCCTTGTGGAACTACAGACAAGTCTAGGTTCACTAAAAACTCCATCTAGGATAATACGTTGCTGCCGATCTATTAAAAAGTCGTTAAGTAGCCACCTATTCCAAGGTTTTGTAGTTTAAAAACAAGTGCTTTATGGTTAATATGATCAAAAGCAGCACTAAAATCAATCTGAACTAATCTAGATTCAAAACCCTTGTCAAGATTATCTTGCATACTACAAGTAAAATCTAAAAGTGCATCACAAGTACCCAACTGCCTCCTATATGCATACTGACTTCTAGCCAGTAAGCCATTCGACTCCAGGTATCTATACAAGGGCCAAGATATCAGCTTCTCAGCAACCTTAGAGAGCACAGGAAGTATTGAAATAGGCCTATATTGACTACAATAGGCAGATAACATGCCCTTAGGAATAGGCACAACATTGCTCAATTTACGATATCAGGAAAGGTGCTTTGTCTAAATAAAAATCTATATAATCTACTTAACTTAGATGATAAATCAGTAGACATCTTTTTAAAAAATAAAGGGAAAGGATTGTCAGGATCGGGTATGACTGGCATCTCTTCGTGGCATAGACACTATCGAGATTGACTGCAGATGCAGTGAGAGCCATTAGTGAGAGAGGGGCTCATAAGGCAGTGTGTATGACTTAGAGCAAATGCCATTTCCCCAGCATTGACAAGTAGACTATCAATGTGGGGACATGCAGAAGGTACCAGTCACCAGGTGGAGACTGGTGTGTTGATCAAGTCCACCTTCTGCAATACACACTCAGCTATGGATGCATAAAACTCCCATCCATAATCAAACTTGAAATGAACAAATGAAAAGTGTGTGATGAACATTATGGAACAAACCTTTCACACGTAGTTGCAACATCATTCACAACAGTCCTCAGAAATGGATGGAACACGCTCCTTCATACACTCCCACAACTTAAACTACCCATATGCCCATAATTATCATGCACAACTTTCACCAGACCAATCATACCACCCAAGGACATTACAGGTACATACATATCATCCCCATCCTTCATATGCCTCACAAAATATACAATATCCATACAAACAACAAAAACCTTAGCATACCTTTTAAAATCACTCAAACACTCAGGCCATTCATTCAAATCAACATGCATCATCAGAAATCTCTTCAATTCACTAACAAAAGGACACATTTGTTGCATTTCAAGAATATCATCATCACTTAAAACTTCATTCTCATCATCCATACAAACAGCTATGTCCATTCAAATGGAACAATGATCTAATGTCACCAAATTTTCCCAGACCTTTGCATCTACAGCAGCTTGAGCATCTGCAAACATAAGATCTAGTCTATTACCTGAAATATGGGTGGGTTCCTGAATCATCTGGAGACAATCAGCAGCAGTGCAAAATTCATAAGCTGACCTACCATGATGATCAGTTACATTAGAATTGAGCCATTCTTCATGCTTTGCATTACAGTCCCCACTAATTACAAAACAAGCTTTCCTACCTGTTGATTGAGCCAAGGCCATACCATCTAAAAGACAATCATAAATAGTCATCATGTCATGGGTTACGGCACAATGCAAATACATATATATATTAAAATATTTACTATAAATCTTAAAACATAAAACTTCATGACACTTGCATTCTAAATTCTTTTGGCGATAAATTGGTAGGCCAGACCTCAAAAATACTGCAATACCCTGAGCTCCTGGCATATTTCGACGATAAATAAAATCAGGGCCAGGAAACCCTGGAATAAGGAGTTCTGAATTAAATTTATTACTTGTCACTATGGTTTCTGCAAGGAAAAGGATGTCATAATTCTTTGCATAAGCCTGAAGATATAGAAAATTAGATCTTATACCCAGAATATTAGAATAGAGGACACTGCATTTCTTCTTATGAAAATGAGTAGCAGGTCCAGGGTTCAACTCAACATCTCCAGAAAGAATCAGAAACAAAAGCACCAGTAAAAGGTTTAAAACAAAAATATTTAATAAAGCAACAAATGTAAACAAAGTAAATATAGTCAACAACAACGATATATACAAAGGATTGAGAAGCAAAAAAGTCCCTAAGCAACTCTAAAAGAACTGGAAAAACTTGTCAACATGACAGAGCCGGGACACCATGCAAGGCAAAATATCCCCAGAATCTCCACAAGAATGGGGAAGGACAGGTGTAATGGATTTTGAAAATAAATAAATAAAAAAAAAAGATTAATAGAGAAAGATTAAGAATAGAACAAAGGCATCCACCTGAAAAACCCACCAAGCAACCTTGCTCATCTAATCAGCCTGCCCTACACGCCCTTTTGAAAAAATCAAGTAAACTATAAGAAAGGAAAGTCAGACACTTGACTGTAACATCAAGTAGGGAACCCAAACCTAGGACTGTGGAAGGACTTGGTACAAAGACTATGGCACCATCCAACAGTGAGGGAACAATGGTTTGATTTTGGAGTGTGCTTCTCCTAGAAGAGTTGCCGCCTACCAGGGCTAGAGAGTCCATTCTACCCAAACTGGCATGGTTTTATATCAGAGTTTTCCTTCTCCTAGCTTTTGCCTGAGGAGGCATACCTTACAAGGCAGCAGGGAGAAAACTATAGAAGAAGAAATAGGCAAACTATCTCCATGCTGAGAAAGGATTGGGGAGCTTTCTCCCCACTAGGGCTTCTGAGAAAGGATTAGGGAGCTTTCCCCCCACTAGGGCTTCTGAGAAAGGTACCAGTCACCAGGTAGAGACTGGTGTGTTGATCAAGTCCACCTTCTGCAATTCACACTCAGCTGCAGATGCATAAAACTCTCATCCATAATCAAACTTGGAATGAACAAATGAAAAGTAAGCGTGTGATGAACATTATGGAACAAACAATGTCCATGGTGCGGATATGATGTCATGGAAATTGAGATGATGTGCCTTCTGCATACTTTTACTTAGGTCAGGACAAAGATATGATGGGGACTTAAGGAGCAGGCGCCGCATACACAAACTTACTTTTATGATCAACCATACCAATATTCTGAGCACTCGTACACGGTAAAGATGCACAATCAATTACTACTAATTCAAATGTTTTTTTCGCATCAACTTTCACCATCGGTGGCTTCACTTGCACCTTTAGCTTCTGACATCTTTCACACGTAGTTTGAACATCATTCACAACAGTCCTCAGAAATGGATGGAACACACGCTCCTTCATACACTCCCACAACTTATACTTACCCATATGCCCATAATTATCATGAACAACTTTCACCAGACCAATCATACCACCCAAGGACATCACAGGTACATACATATCATCCTTCATATGCCTCACAAAATATACAAACATCCATACAAACAACAAAAACCTTAGCATACCCTTTAAAATCACTCAAACACTCAGGCCATTCATTGAAATCAACATGCATCATCACACACCTCTTCAACTCACTAACAAAAGGACACATTCGTTGCATTTCAAGAATATCATCATCACTTAAAACTTCATTCTCATCATCCATGACCAATTTGATCATACTGCAAAATTTGACAACATTCTTTGCACACTCATTCAACCTCATCACCTCACATTCACCTTTCATAACACAATCCTTATCAGCATCCAAAGACATATCATTCAATCTCATAAAGTCCACACCAAGCAAGAAACAACACTGCATTTACTGATCTTTCAGAATCACAAAGTCATACCTCACATTCACACCACTGCCCAAACTCACTCTCAGACTAACCTGTTCCCATGTCACTATCATTCCATTCCCAAATCCATTTATTCATCATTTCACAGGCTTCCAATCACATCTAAACTCATCCTACTTACTCAGAATCCTCTCATTCACTAATGACACTTGCGCTCCAGTATCAATCAAACCACAGAAGAAACTTTCACCAACTTTCACTCTCACTTTCATCATATCAGGTACTCCATGCTCACAATACACAGAAGGAACAACCACACCAACATCAGCAATGACATCAACTCCCCCATCATCATTCACAACACACTCATCTTCATCCAGATAATCATTCTTCTCCCTCATATACAAACATTTTTCAATCACCCAATTGTAGTGCACACCACTCAAATGCTGCAGATGCACCACATTAGCATTTAAACCTTTCACTTTCTCATCCTTGTACACAATCGGCCTCTCACCACCAAAGTGTACATAAACAATCAGTCCATACAAACGACTCACTACAATCAACACTTCCTGAAATGGCGGCACCGCTTGCATACACATCGCTCTCAATTCTTTCATGAAGTTCCGCACCTTTGCCATACCAATGCTTTCAGGCTTCCTACACACTTCACTCATTACCTCCTTCCTTAAGCCATCCACACTATAGGGCACTCTCATATCTACTCCATCATTCTTCAAATCTTGCAAACAATTCCATACACTCTCAAACAAGGAATCACCAGCACCCTTACTCTCCTTTCCATTCATAATCCCTTTCAGCAAATACTCAGGATCACTCACTCCACACACATTTTCATCATTCATACCAGGATACCTTGACATCAAATCAGCCACTCCATTCCATTCACCAGGCACGTACTCAATCACAGTCAAAATCACTCAAATCTTCCAAAGTCACTGCAATCCTACTATGACCCCATTTCATACGTTGTAAATAGACAAGAGGTTGGCTATCTGTTTTAATCACGAATCTCACACCATACAAAAAAGGATGCAACACTTTCAAACAATACTTTACCGCAGCCAACTTTTGCTTTGCAGTTGAATACTTTCGCTCTGCAACATTCATAGCCTTGGATACATACCCAATTATTCGCCTGACATTCTCTCCATTTAAAACGCTGCTCTTGCATCAGAAAACCTCTGATACAGTATCCACCCGCAACCATATACAATTCAAGTATCTTAGCATTCACACTATAGTCCGGGTATGCCAATTCAACATCTTCAGCCACTGCCTCTTTCAGTCTCTCATAAGCTTCATTCATCTTATCATTCCACCTGACAATCGTACTACCTTTCTTGCCCATCCACTCAGTCAGAGGCTTACTCACACCTGAACAATCACATATAAGCATTTGTTGAAACTCAATCAAACCCAGAAATGACTTCAGCTGCTTCAGTCACTGGCTTTGGAAACATTCGCACCTTCTTAACATACTTAGGCAACTTTCACAACCCATTCTCACTCACCATGTGCCCAAGGAACTCCACTTCTTTCGCAAACCATTTACACTTCGCTACTTTCACCTTCACACCAACACTCTCCAACCTTCTCAACACATCATTCACCAATCTCATAGGCTCCTCAAAATTCTCAGTCATAATCAAAATATCATCTATAAACACAATCACATTCTTACTCAACACAACATTAATTGACCGCTGGAAGGCACCGGGAGCATTAGCCAACACAAAGCTGAGGTTCCGGAACTGATAATGCCTTTTCAGAGAGGTAAAGGCAGTCAACGGCCAGCTCGCTTCAGCAATCGGCATCTGGTAATACCCTGTACCAGATCCAGCTCTGTAAACCACTTCATCCCATGCATACTATACACACACTCAGATACCACACACATCGGAAACCTATCTTCTGTGTAAGCTACCCAGTCAAGACTGCTCTTTGTATTCAGATATCTTATCCATGCATGGTACTTTTTCCTAGCTTTGTGGAAGGCATCCTTGTTCATCCATGGTGGTTTGTTCTTACTCTTTAAATTTTTTGTTGGTATATGATCCCTCACTGCCTTCATGATTCTTTAATAAAGTATATCAATGGCTTCTTGCATTGACTTGCCCGCAAGCAATTTGTCCCATTCAATGCTTAGATCTTCTCATTTTTTCATAGTCTGCCTGCTCGTAGTTCCATATTGTCCTCTTCTTTTCCTGAGGTGTTGTGCAAAAGATGAATTTGAAGTCCAATCTGGCATTATTACTGTGTGTTGGATTATGATATATAGCAGAGTAATTCAGGTAGGTATTTGATTTCTCTGAACCAGAAATTGATGACTGTGAAGAGAAACGTGAGAGAGCTTGGTCAGTCTCTTTGGTCACTTTATGTAGTTGTTTTAGTTTTAGAGTAGGATCAACGTTAGGTGATTCGAGATCAATATTAGAATTAGGTCGTTTTAGTTTAACTCGAGATTTGTCCTTTTGAGACATCTTGAGAGAAGAATGCCCCCGTGCCCACGGGGACTTTCGTTAAGGAAAAGGTCTTAGGTTACTAAGGCAGTAGATATAAGGAGGTAACCTAAGTTATGCAAACTTATCACTAAAGTGCCTAGCGATTTATCACATATCAAACAAGATTTGGAAAGCGTGGAGCGACATAACCTTTCGGTGGAAAGTCTACAGAGAGAGTGGAATCACTTATCTGTCGGTAAGGTTTTGTTATCAACATGGCACTTCAGATATTCGGGGGGTAGGGGGGAATTGCCTTTTCAACGGCTCTCCCTTAGTCTTGGATTTCATTTTTTTTTAGTGGTATGTTGCTACTTCTATTTTTTTGCTTTAAACAAAATTTTATAATAAATTGCTCCGTCTTATCTATATATATTCCGGATTGAATAGTAATGAACTTATTAATTGCTCCCCATCGACCCTCTATGGTTGACGTAATGCTATGCATATAATGATTATTCCACTACTAGTTTCTGAGACTAAAATTAACTATCTTATGGCCTCCCTTTCTTCCCCACGCAATCGGCAATATTCGTCCTCATTTTCTATCAACCTCATTAAATTCTAAGTTATTTCCCTGCAACATAAGAGGAATTGTGCTCTAATGGAGGTCGTATCACATATTTTATTGGCGAGCACTAGGTCGCCGAAGTAGATACGGTGTTCGATTTCTAACGTAGACCGAGGCAAGGTTGAATCCAAACATGTAGATACCCTATATAATGGAACCCGACGAAAGGAAGAGAAAGCAAGTCTAGAATGTCGAGGTAAAAGCTCGATTTTCTCATTGTAATAAAGTGGTAGTTTCCGTATCTGGGCTTAAGTCAGACAGGCGCCAGAGAATAAATATTGGGAAACTGAGAATGTCTGGAGATAATAGAAGGGCGTGTGATAAAAGCATTTCACCATTCTGTTACAAAGATAGCCAGAAGTTAAACAAATATATGTCTCATAATAAAGCTCCGCCTTCTAGAAATATTGGCCAATAACGAGGTACGGCAGTTTAGCCGCCATCCAATCAAAATTAAATAAAGGATTAATTTAAGCTAATCAAGAGGCGAGCTAAGAGAATGAGCAGCCAATCGCGTGCGCCAACATTACATATTTGTAGACGGGACGTGAGGCTGACTCGATGGACGTTTCTCCCCCTTTATAAATAGGTGCAGAGAGATTAAAAACCATGGGCATTTATTATTATTTTTTTTAATTGTTACGCGTTCATTAATTCAATAAGTCGATCATTATAATCGTCCGGTCGCTCTACCATATCCCCGCATTACTTTGTTGTAAAATCGAATCGTGAAATTGTACTCGGAGCATTTCCTTTTTCGGTGCAACGTAAAATAAATAGACGGAGACTCGTTTACGTCTATAAACAGATTCTTGTATTCATCCCAGCTGGTACTCTTTTCTCGGATCAAGTAAAGTCTCCCTCAAGGGATATTTCCGGTGGGCATTCAAATAACTTACTACCATTGCCGGTGGCAAGCGTTATCCCTATGCTACCAAGCTCAACCTTTTGAGTGGCAACGTTATCACTAACCGGGCGACCAAACCCCCTATTGGTACCAAAGATTACCACTCAAGGATTAAGCCCAAAACTTACAGGGGGTTTCAACATTACAATAACTGAAAAGAAAGCAATCCCACCCCTCCATAGACGGCCCTCTGCGCGGATTCGATGATACTCACCCAGGTAGGAGTAAGTAAACCCCATACGGTTCATTATGTATATGAGCACTCACACCACCACTATCATTTTCCACCTCAAACTATTTCCTTCAGCTTCTCAATATAATTAAAGACTACTTCTCTTTCGTGCCTTATCTCTAATTCACAGTACTATTTCTTCATGATTAGTAGTTGATTTCGGTTTATGTTCAGTTCCGTTAGGTAGATTTCTATCTCATTCCATTTGTCTTATTTTTATTCTATAATACTTCTCACATAAATCTCCTTACTAACTAATTTTAGTGCTTTGGCGTGCTATTTGTGATGTACTGTATATGAGATTGTTTATCATAATTCTAGTCACTGACAAAGATGCAGTTGTAGTGAATTACACTAACCTTAATGTATCGTGTAATCCCTAGACGTATAAAAACACATCTTGGTCATAAAATTCCACCATTATTAGTGTCCTTCATACACTGAATGGCACGCCGGTGAGTGTGACACAGCACTCTACCAATAATTTTATGTGATAAGTGGGGTTTGTGTGGACATCGGCGGATTGCTGGCGGACCAGAGAGTGGTAAAATTCGAGCGTGTGGTGACAAAACAAAGGGCCTCAAGATCCACCTCTACACTCCTCATCACTTCGATCGTGAAAAGCTCCCTTAGTGGGTTCGTGCCGGTTGGTATCGCTTCAGCGTAAAGACATTCCTGCCACCGCCGCAGAGGTGCTACTACTGACACCACTTCGGCCACACGAATCGTTTATGTATATATGCAAGATCGAGTTTATCAGGAGTCTGTGTAAGTTGCTGTAACGGCGTACACAGTAAGTCCTTACCGTGCATCGACTGTCCGTTCAAGCTGCGTATCATCTCTCCTTTCTCTAGGCTACGGTCTTGGTCGATGCGCGCCGAGTGCTGCCTGGGATGTCTTGCCATTCAATATTTAAAACAACGCACGCAGCCTCTGCTCCTGCCCCCCCCCCCCCCCCAGTCTATGATCACGGTCACTTCCGCGCCATTCGGAAGCCTTCTGTGCGGGTTCTATCCACAATGGGAGGTTTCCTGGTAGTGCTGGTGGCACAAGGGGTTTACAGCAGACTCGACTAAAACCAAGGCTCCCACTTCCTCACACAAAACCGATTTCTGTAAGGCGAAATGGCTGTGTGCCACTACTGGCTTGTTAAACTCACAAGAGGCAAAGCCCAGAAGTAGGTCACGAGATTATCTTTCAGAACTCTTAAAGTGGTATACGAACGGAGGACACCCTAGGTGAGCTTCGGCTCTTACGCCGCTACCTAAGTCTTGAACGGGCGACTCAGCAAAGCAACGCGGGACACTCACAAGTTTCGACGAGGAAGGAGATAAAGACTTGCCTTAAGAGCCCTACCTCCTTTGATGTGTCTTCGAAGCAGATGCTACGGGAGATAACGTGACTTGCCCGGTTCGGATACCGGATTGTGACTTATAGCGACTCACACAGTGCCCTGAGTGCTCTCGGGGCATTGGAATCTCCGCATGCCCTGGTTCGCGATATCCGTGACGTCACGGCTTGGCGAGCGGGTGGATGTGAAGATTATCTTCTTTTGGGTTGCTAGATATGTGGGATTTGCGCGGGATGAGGGCGCCAAAGAGTCCAGGAGCACTGGGAGACTAGACCTTCGTTTTTCTCTTCCTCACACCGATTACATGACAGGAATAGGGGCAGCATTCCGGGCTGCTTGGCATTGAAAATGAAAGACAGCCGAGTGGAACTTAAAGTTACGTGCCATTGTGCCGCGATTGTTCCCATGGAATGTTCCCCCCAAAGCCGTGATGGCTTCAGGTTGATTTATGTCGTTTCCCAATTCGACATAGCTGAGCGCGACCTTAACTTTTTCGGATGCGACTTTGCTGCCGGATCTGGCGCGACTGCGACTTTACGACTCTATTTTTGTCCCCCCGCCCCCAGTGCAACTTGCGACTTTGCGACTGCGGCTCTTTTTCCCCGGTGTGACTCCGCTAAATTACAAAGTATACTTTAGCACGATAACATAAACATGCTTTTATAAGGCAGAAAACACATATTTATTATATTTTTTTATTATTTTTTAGTTAAAACACAACCAAAAGTAATATCTACAGGTCCTCCTCCTACTCCTCCATGTCCTCCTGGCCCATCTTCTCCTCCAGGAGGTCCATGTTCCCTTTGAGAAACACAAGCTCCAAATCATTAGTATAGATTTATCCTTCATCCCAAATCATTATCATATAACTTCCTAGACTCCCAAACCTAATAATCGTATAACCTTCGTTACGCTAGAATTAATTCATCCCCCAATTATTTACATGTCACATAATTCTAATTAATCAATAGCCCACTGCTATTTAATAATTGTCCACAATCATTCATCGCCATTATTTAGTCTCCCTTATTAAGTTTTCTATTCGTTGATCAGACGTTGCCTGTTTACATAAACCATATTGTCGCACTGTACAATCCTTAATTTTGTAATTTAAAGGACATAACTTACGCGCTCCCCATATTATATTCCCTCAACGTATATATATATATATATATATATATATATATATATATATATATATATATATATATATATATATATATATATATATATATATATATATATATAAAGAAAGCAACTACGGGATCTGCGGGTGATTATACAACCACCACAGGGCTATGCCATTTTTATTTTCTGTCTTTCAAATAAAATTTGAAGACAGAAAGAAAGAAGCAGAAACATGGCGTAGCTGACTATAAATACATATAGTACAAGAGGAATAAGAATTGGACGCGAATGAGCAAATGAAACAAGAAACCGGAGGGTTTTTTAAAAAAGGCAAGAGAGAGGGACATTAGAAAAATCCAGAATCAAAGGGAGCAGAGGTCGGCACAGTGAAGGCGATCTTTTACCAAAAAGACAAAAATAACGCCAGGGGAAAAAAGTTTTGAAATCCTGGCCGGGACTGGGCAGTAAGAGTCTCCAAGCAGCTTTTCACTTCCTTGACGGCCTCCTCGTTGCCCTCCTGGCTCTGGTCGCCACCCTCCCGTCTCTTCATCCTCCACGGTCAGAGTCTCAGGTACAAAAGGCATCTGGCTATCCCTGTCACCACACTCACTTAGCATAGGAGTGCTGCTCCTGAAGCTACTACTCGCCGAACTGTCGCCAGAAAAACCCTTGCTCCTATCCCCGCTCCTTGTCACAAACTTATCCATGTCTATATCTCAGTTTTTCTAATCTGGAAAATAACAAAAACTTTACAAGAATTTTCAGTAACTAATAATAAATTAAGCTACAATAAAAGCGACAAGAAGAAAGTTAGAGAAAAACACCCATGCTACAACCACTCGCAAGATGGCGTCGGAAAAGAAAGAAATGATGAAGTAAGAGATTTAGATCAGCGAAGGACATCACTCTTAACCTTTACCGGTTTAAGTTACAAAACAATCGAGATTTTCTAAACTCATGGGGGTGGGATAATGGATTTAAAGAAAGATAAAATCATGTGAGTTTAATAGTCTATATCAATATGATCTTTCATTTTTAACCAATAGCTAGTCTACGTACGATGATCCAATTTTTACTTATATTGTTTCATTTTAGGCATGTTAAAGGTAGAATGCTATTAGATTTTAATTACTTCTTACACTTCACAGTAATTTTTTCGTCTTAGCCGCAGGAAAAGTATAAGCACATATTATACGAGAAAATTAGATTAATTCGCACGATGAACGCCACAAGGCATAACACGTTCTCGAACGTTTTTAACTGACAAGACAGGTTTAAAACTTGGTTCATGCCTGAAAAGTGTATGAAATTTGAATAATTTATAATAAAATTCAGAGTGACAAACTTTTTTAGGGTACGTTTAGGCAGTTTCATGTAACGTCAGTCTCATATAATGTGAAGAATTTAATTTATCGTGAAAGGAAAGTTAAAAATCAGATAGGGCTTAAAACTGGCTTAAAAAGGCCAAGGCAATTTCTCTCAAAAAGTCGTCTTTTCTCCTGTTCAAAGTTGCGGAAAATTGGCAGTGCGACTTTGCCTAGCCCGACTTTTTCAAAACGCTTGCGACTTTCAACTTTGCGACTTCGAAATTCATAGTGCGGCGAAGTCACAAAATCGCAACTCATTGCCGCAATGCTCAGCTCTGCAATTAGACATACTCGCAGGACGCACCTCTATTTGATTAAACGCTTGACTGCACCTTATTGTAACGAATGCGTTATCCCCCAGACTGTTCGGCTCATTCTTGTTGAATGTCTCAGTCTGAGTGATCTTTACGCACGTTACCTGTCCCTGTACCAGAACGAGCAGGGTTAGTGACGGTGGCCCTTGTACTCTGGACTGACAGGTTCTCACAGACGTGCGGACAATACGACTTCCTCCTACATTTTATTTTACTCTTTGCATGTTCCTGCGCCAGGCGGAGGCGGTCCTACCCCCGACGCCGGAGCGCACTTCCTTCTTGTTGCCTATCTTGACTGATCACATGGCCACCAAAGTTCTCTTTCAGTCAATCGCGGAACAGGTTTGAGGTGTGAGAGCTTGCTCCATCTTGCTGGAACCAGAACTTCCCCATAAGCGATGGGAACAGGGTCTGCAGCTCCCTCTTGAACGTTTTGAGGACCTCAACATACCGCTCCTTGGTGACTGTCCCTGTCGCACCAGATTCCTCGAAGAAGAATGGTCCAATGGTGCTTCTGGCTGATATTGCAGTCCATACTCTGCACTTGGGGGAGTGTAGGGGCTTGGTGGCTACCTCATTTGGTCTGGAGGTCCCCCAGAAGACATTTGTCTTCGCGTTTACCTTTCCTTCAAGATGGAAGTGAGCTTCATCTGAGGTCCAAAGCAGGTTAAGGAAAGTTGGGGTCTCCTGAATCTTATCCAGTATCTTGACTGGCATAGCCTTTCTCTGTTCCTTGTCTGAAGTGTAAGCGTGTGCTTCGTCTGTATTATGTATGGGTAGGCCTTTACATCCATTACTAGCACTCTCCTGCAAGTCTCACGAGATATACCGAATGTCTGACTTCGCTTGTTTAGATAGAAAGGGGTAAAGAAAAAAGAAAGAATGAAAGTAGCGTAGGCGAGTTGCGAACAGCTTCCTGCATCGCTGGACCACTGTTAGCCAGAGGCGGATCCACTCGGCCATCCGGAGTCTAAAAAAAATTCATTCAATCAAATTTTTTAAGCAGCTGGCCTGCAATGGCTTGGGCGGTTATCACTGGATGCATTGAAGTTCTCCACTGTCCCATAGTTCTCAAAGTGGTCCACCCAGTCCTGAATTCTGCTCTTGGAGGGGGCTTTTTCCATTCGAACTGATACACGAAAGTGTCCTGCACTTTCTTGAACGAGCCTGCTTTGTAGTAATGTTTGAGGCAGTATATTCTTTGCTGGAGCTCCCATGGAGATCTAGTTGTGTTCACAGGCGTTGCTTCTGCCATGTCCTGCAAAGTAAAGGTGATTAGTGAATGACTAAAGGATATATCACAGTAAGTGTGTGCAGGCGCGTTTTTTTTTTGGGGGGGGGACCCTGTATTATTTACTTTTAAATTTAGCCTGTGAGTACAGCGACTCATCCACTAGTAAACACTCGTCAGATAGTCTCCTAAAAAAAACCCTCAATGGAATTGCCGTGAACTCCGAGGAAAGTGAGAGGAGCTGCGGAGGCTTGTTCCTAAAAGTTCAATTAGCTTCTTTTTTATGCTGGAAATCAGGCCTGGTGCCAGTGGCGGCTCGTGTCTAAGGACTGCGGAACTGCAACACCCCCAATTCTCACTCGATATTATCGATAACATTCAATATAATGAGTCCCTTTGTCTTGAATTCCTATTTTTATACATGTACATTATATAATTTTTAAGCTTAATGTAAGTCGCTATCACCTAGGTTATGAAAAAAAAATCCTTGTATAAAACTGTGCGCTTCACAGTTCTAGCGACGCGGTGTTTGGCTGTTGTGCGCATGCTCACATGTCCGAGATAGGAATTTGCGTGCTAGGAGAGTGACCGCTGTGGCTCACGCAGTTCCGACCCTAGTGTGCTGGTGGAAGTTGATGTTTCTTTTTTACTCCGCGCGTGTTGTGCTTAAAAACATGTTTATATACTTGAATGTAATTAAGTGTAGAATTTAATTCATATATTTTCGGTTCTTTTATTTTATGAATTCTGAAAGACTAAATGCACTTGCAATGATTTCAATGGAGAAAAGATTCCCCAGTAGTCATCCAAAGATTAAGGAGAAAATAATTAATCTTCTCGCGGAAATTAAAACAAGAAGAATGAATTGCGTTTTTAAATGAATGGATCAAGCTTGAACTGTAACAATTTAGGCTATTAGTAAGTAAAAAATGTTTAATTTTGTTCTGTTTAAGACTTTATCAAGTTTATCTATAACTTTCCTTTTATATGTTTATATCTTTTTATACAATATTAGAACGATGCTAAAAATTTTTTGATGCAGAACCCCCACTAATTATATTTACGAGCTGCCACTGTCCAGTATGAAATGTGCGTTTTCCATTTGCTATAAACAATAGTGACCCCCGTATTCTTTTTAGTTCGTAATTCAGCTAATCGCTAATCCGCACATTTTTCGGCTTCGTCTGCCCGGTATCGCAAATCTGCTGATGCTAATATTTTTTTAGTCTACAGTCCGCTAACCCTTTATTGGAAGTTGAAAACATAATTTCCAATAAAATTACCTTACAATTTATATATTTATTTATTTTATATATTTTTATATATAACAGAACTTTTAAAATAGCAAAATACAGACTCCTCATTACAGTCTTACCTGGTTAACTACCCCTATTGACAGAGTAGTCAGGCAGTTTAGTTAGTGCATACGAAAGTATAGGGGGCACCTCAAAAGTACTGGTATGTCAGTTATGAAATTGAGCTTAACATATATGTGCTTAACATAACTGAGTTATCTACCATTGTAGTACAATTTGTTAAGAGACGGTTTATATTAGACTTCTTAGTCTATGTATTAAAAAAAGTTCCAAGGTGAATGTGTAGTTTATTTTTTAAACTATTTAGAGTTGCTAACGCTACTAGGTTATCAGGTAGATTATTCCAAATGTTAGAAATCCTCAATGTGAAGAATGTCCGCTGGCTTCAGTATTGCTGTGACGATGGAAAACCTTGAATCTATGACCTCTATTTCTTTGACGATATTGTAATATAAATATAGCTTCAGGACTAATACCGCAGTTGTTTTGAAAACGTTCCAGCATTTTATAAGATCTGCTAAGAGAAGCCTACCTTTCCCCGAGTATAAATTCGGAGTAATTAGTCTTTTTTTTTGTTTTGGAGACCATGCCTGGTGCGTGCGACCTTACCACCATGTGGTTGAGGCAGGGAAGGAGGATGCGTTATTTACACTTGTCATTATGTGTGCGTTTCTATGTGCCATAAACACGGGTGGGCACCCGCTATTTTTTAAAGTCCGTAATTCACAGTTTCGCTAATCCGAATATTTTCTGGATTCGTGGGTCCGCTATCGCAAACCCACGAATGCTAACTCTAAATTTTGGGGGCCCAGTAATTATGTCCGGACACAGTCCGCAAACCATTTTTTTGTAATTCGCTAACCTTTTATGGAAAACATTTACTAGGTAAATGTCTATCGGTTGATATGCCTCACTTTTATCTACAATTTTAGCCTCTTATGCATCATTGCAAGATGAGCGGCGGGCGTGCTTCGAAATATACCGAAACCTAGCCCGGCGAAATTCATCGGCAATAAAATCGTTCGGGCGGTGCTTATAACGCATGTAGGCATAACGCTTCTGTTTGAGGGCTGTCTCACACTAGGCTAACCACCTCAGGAGTTGTCGGCATGCAAAATGGCCAGACGTTCTAGGAATAGTAGCTAGGCTCACGTCGATGAGATTGCCTAGAAGAACTCAACGGCCTCATCAACCGACCTAAACTCTTCCACTGAGATAGAGAAATCAGTCATTTCTTGAAATGCGGACCAGCACCCCCGCGCCAAGCACCACCGGGGCGGTCTCCCAGAAAATGATATTTGAATGGAAAGTGATCACTACCATGGAGGTAATTGACTCACCCCATCCCCCCCTACCCAAAATCTTACTGTGCATCCCTAGAGCAGAAAGATAGATCAAAGCTGGAAAATGAAGGCGTTCTCGGGCAATAATGCGTAAACTCATCCACATTTAGGACACCTATCTACAGCTCGTGAACCAGATTGGCAAAGACTTTACCCCGGAGATTGTTCGAGTAGTCTCCCCAGAGGGGGTTTCTACACATCAGATCTCCGAGCAAGAGAAAATTCCTCGGCAACCGTGCCACGACGCGGTGGAAGTCCTCCGCGTCAAAGTTAGCTGACCATGGAATGGAAGTGGAAATAACAGTAAACCTCCTATCCAGGTGAAGCTGCACAGCTGCTGCCCAAAAGGAGGTATCTAAAGCAAAGATAAGAACAAAGACATCATGTCGGGTGTAAACCGCGCACCCTCCTGCCGGCCCCCATCCCGTGGTGGTGTGGTCGCAAAACCCTAATACCCCTGGAGGGTGGGCAGGGGGCACGTGTTCTGAATGATCTCCTGCAAAAAGATAGTTAACGAGGAACGAGATGAGACGAGCCTCCGCAACTCCTTGTTAGCCCGGAGCGCGTGGTAATTCTATTGAAGGAATATTTCCTCTAGGTCTAGCTCGGAGGAGATGCGGGGGGTGTCCTCTTCGAAGAGAAGACCCTCATGGAAATGGCCGTACGCTTCCCAGAGGCAGACTCCCGGCGCTGTTGGCTGGACCAAGCGCTGAAGGCGCTGTCGCATTCGAGGACTTATTGGGGAAGGTTGGGCTCGCCATGCGATTCTTTTCCTATCCCCGCCTCGAAATCTCAGGTGACCTGAGCAGCTTCGATGGTGGGGATCCCTCCTTTGGAGGACCCACTATCTCTGAGCGACCGTTTCGCCTTACGGGAAGCGGTCACTCTGTTGGGTGCGAGGGAAACCCTGGTTTTAGCCGGAGCTAGGTGTGAACCCTTTGTGCCGCTAGCTTTAGCATGGGAGCACTCGCGGTGTGTACAGCGCGCAGAATGGTTCTAAAGGGTGGGAAACGACATGTGCGTGGGGCAGGATTGACCTGGAGCAGAGGGCGTCTTTCTTAACATTGAGGCATATGAGGTCCCAGGCAGCGTCAAGCGCGCCAGGAGCAAGTTCTTACCTTCGCGAAATGAGAGACGATCCTGCGCCTGACAAGCCAGGATTTTCTTTTTAAGAAGATACGCACCACATTGCTTCGAAGAAGCGGGGTGTGGCTCTTCGCACTTTACACACTTGGCCACACACTATTTGGACTTATCGTGTGCGACCTTGGAACAACTTACACAGAGTTCGGGTAACCCCGACTTTGCACGTCGACAGGAGCGATTAATATGGCCGAAGCGGTGGCAGTAGTAGCACCTCCACGGAAGGGGTACGAATACCTTAATGCAGGAGCGATGGCAACTGGCACGCACCGACTGTGTAGTCTGAACCTAGGTGGACGCGTTCTGCCACAGCCTGCAGGGAAATTCTAATTTTATTTCTTGGAAGGGTACCACAACGGTGGTATAAACAACAGCCGCCGCGATGTACTCCACCACTGGGAGTAGAAGTTTGCAGCATCTCATATCCCGTGGGGCAGGGACAATTTCCCTGCCTCATCATGGTCTCTTGACGGCAGATAACTGCTAGAGAGGAGTCTCCCACCAGGGTTGCAAGTTCATCCTAGTTTGCTCTTAGACCACAAATGTTCCATTGCAGGATCATAGGCATATTTATTTTGATCGCGGTTTAAGGACCACTAGGCTAGTCTCTTTGTTCGATGTTCTTGCAGTGGAACTTAACTTTTTTTTTAATCTCCCCCTGAGGTGAAGGTGGAAGGGGGGGGGCGAAGGTTGGAAATCTTTTTCTCTTTTCTTCACCGTTCTTTATTGGGAGCTTGATTTTTTTTTTGTGCAGGCCCAGTGGTCCCCTTTGTGGTGGGATCCACTTCTGGCTGCCTGTCTCCTTCTGGGCACGGGACTGTGGCATTCTGTTTTGGGAGAGCAGCTTTTGTTTCTTTGGTATGGTGCCTAGCCACGATGGAAGAGAAGGTCTTCACTCCTCCCTCCTTCCCCTGCCGAAACATCAGCTCTCTCCTAACGTTCCCCAGGCTGATTTTCTGTGAGTCGGCCAGATGTAGGATGTCCAGGTTCAATTTATAGGTTTTGCCATCCGGGAGTTCGCAGGATGATCTTCCCTGCAGTGGAAGCAGTAGGTCTCTTTACAGCTATATATATAGGGTCATCGTGGTATGAACCTAGATAGATACTACACAACAAACCTATATCTATAACTTTTTGAGGAGAGTTATTGAATCGTATAAAAAGGCTCGAGCGGCTAAGCTTATGACGAATTTAGGCTTAATGGATGAACACGAAATCGTTAAGGAATGGATGAAATACAACGAGGATACAACAAAATATAATATTATTATTATAGATTAACAGGAATGGAACATATTTGAAATTATATTGGTTGAATTTGAATAATTGGTGCACGAAGAATCGCTCTCTTATAGGGTTTGAGTCAGTTATGGTATTCTCTTTCTTTAGTTTTGCAGGCTGCGTTTAAGTGATCATCAGCTTCCTTACGGGATGAAGGAAAAATATATATTTATATCTGGAGATTCTTTATTCCTGTATATTATAGCCGGAAAAGCTTTTAAAATGGTGAACAAGGAATATAATTTTTCTTATTAAAATAACAATAAATTTTCAGATTCTGACTGATTTTTACTTTGACTTGGACTTGGACTTGGATATAAAAAGTAGTGAAAAGAAAAATACATACACACATATGAGATTGCAACTGCAATCACGTATGCATCTATGTATATAATATTGGAAGACAAATAGGTAGGGATAGATTTCCTGATGAAAAGGATAAAAGGGGGGGGGGAGAAAATCCCTGGTGATAGGGAATCGCAGGCGTTGTTTGAGTTTGATGTTGTTTCTCAGTGCTTTATCGTAATATTTTTGATATTTTTGCGTACTTTTTCTTGATTCTTGTTGTGTTTTTCTTTGTTTATGGTACTTTTTCGTGTAAATTCGCGTTGTTTCTGGTTTGTGTTTTTTACTGTTTGTGATTATTGGTTTGTTTCTTGTGGTTTATGATGTTTCTTCTTGTAGCATTCGAGCCTTTGTAGGCGTTTTCTGTGTCTTTCGTGTTCTTCTCTTTGTATGTTTGTGTGTTTTTATTGAAATGTTCTGGCCATTGGGTGATTTTTGTTGCGTATATTGTTTGTCGTGGTAAAAGTCCTATGTGTATATCGGTTCTTCTTGTCTTTCGGCCTGCGCTTTGCTGCTCATGAAGTCTAGTTTTCTTCTGTTTCTGTCTTCTGGCGGAATGTCTATGTGTCTTTGCCTGGTCTCGTCCGTCATGAGTCGTGGTACTTTCTCCCAGATCTTGCGAGCTCTACTCTGCAGTTCCAAATTGATTGGAGTCATTTGGATCGTGCGGTGTAGGTCCCTCTGCCTCCTTCTTTCTCTCCTCCTGGTATTTGTAATTAAGAGTACGCCTTTGTTCTGTACTCTTTGGAGGAGTCTCATTTTGTTCCTAGAACTAGTGCAGATGGGTATCGGTGGATACAGCAGCTTGGATCTTACGAGCGCGTTGTAGATGTTTCTTTTGTTGGCCGTGTTCAGATTTTTTAATCTGAACAGCTTAGAAAGCTCGGCCTTCGCGCTCGCTGTCGTCTTGGTGACGTGGCTGCCGTATCCAGTTTTACCTATCCTTAGTCCTAGAACTGTCCCATCCGAGCTGTATGGAATACGGGCGTCATCTGTTACGATATCGGCCCGTCTCATACGGAAGAATTCGATCACCTTGAATTTTTGGGTGTTAGTGGCGATCTTCCATCTTCTCTCGAACCTGTTGACATGGTCGATCTCACTGGTGATGATTCGTGCCATGAGTTCGGGACTTTTGAAGGGAGCAGTCATGATCTGGGTGATGTCGTCGGTGAACTGGAGGTACAGCGAGTCTTCCCTGATCGGATTTGGTAGATCGAGGCTGTAGATGTTATACAGCAGGGGGCTTAGGCACCCACCTTGCGGTACGCCTGCAGTCAGTTCGAAGTTGGGTCCCGTGTGGTCGAAAATTTGTATGTACGCTATTCTGTCAGTCACATAGTCACATATAATTTTTTCTAGTCGTGAGCTTTGTCCAAGTCTCAGTATTTTGAACTGGAGCCCAGTCGTCCATACTTTGTCGAATGCCTTCTCAACATCTTTGAGCACCAGGTCCACGTACCTTTTCTGGCTAGCGATCTTCGCCAGTTTTTCCGTGATTACAGCCAGCGCCGTATCAGTCCATGTCGGTATTCGTTATGGAGGTTATTCTCCTCCATAAAATCCTGGATTCTGTTGGTAAGGATCTTTTCGAACACCTTGCCTGCCACTTCGAGGAGGGAAATGGGCCTGAAACTCGCTGGGCCGTCTGGCGGTTTCCCGGATTTTGGAATGAAGATCATTTTGGCGATCTTCCATTCGTTCGGAAAATAGCCCACGTTTAGGCACGCGTTCATGATATTGACCAGCCCCTCTAGGATGTTACGGGGGGCGTTCAACCAGTTTAGTTTGGTCAAGTTTGTTTTACCTGGTGCTCTCTGTTTGAAGGCCCGTAGCGTCGATAGGATTTCATCCTCTGTTATTTTTCGACCGTCACCAGTCATTTCTCTGTCCGCTGTCGTATTATTAAATGGGTATGTCCTGTCTACTATTCGTCTTAATTGGTCATGGATTTGGTCTTCAAAGTCCTGGTCAAATTGTTCATTTTCCTCTGCTGTGATGGAGAACACATCTTTCCAGAAGAGCCTGAACACTTCTTCCGTTTCCATTGGCGTCATTTTCGTCCCATCGTCTTTTTTTAAGGAGTGGGTCCCTATCAGGTGGCTTACCCTTCAGCCTTGAAAGAGTATTCCAAAAGGTTCGGGTTCCACTACTTCATCTATCTTGTCAACGAGGTTGTTCCAAAGAGCCTCTTGTTCCGTTATGTGTCTTTTCATCTCAGTCCTTAGTATCCTTAAACGTCTGTTTTTGGTTCTGTCAGTGCCGGTTAGTCTAATTTCTTCCAATAGTCTCTTGTATACGTCCGTTAAGTCGTATAACTCCTGAGTCCATCTTGGTGCTGGTAGCGTTTTGTATGATGTTCTGGGTACTGCTGCGCGGTCCGCCTCCACAATTACCTCCGTTAGTCTAGCTAGTTCCTGGTCGATGTCTTCCAGGGTGGCTTCTTCGAGTGGGAGAGGTCTGAACTCACCGAGAAGGGTGCGGTACTCTTCCCAGTTCGTTCTAGAAAAGCACTTTCTCATCCTGACGGGTATTTGAATGAGGCTTGAGGATATCTTAATTAGGGTAGATATGTGGTCGCTTGTGATTAGAGGGCCGGGCTGTAGGAAGTAATTGTAGGGAAATTGCGAGCTGGTCAGGATGACATCTGGCTTTGTTGCGCAGGTTTCGGTGTCATAGGTGGGGAAGTCGGGCCCAATGCGGGCAACAATACCCCCGCCAATAAGGTTCCTTAAGTTCCTCCCTTTCTTATTCAGAACTCCGGTGTATCCGGATTCCGAGCATCTGGTGTTGAGATCTCCCCCGAACAGGACTGTTCTCCCATGTGCACAAAGTTGTAGAAAATTGTGCATTGGGATATAGTCCCGTCTTGGGGGTTGGTACCCAGTGGACACTACTAGTGGCCCCAAGGTAGTCTGGATCTAGATTGCCAAATATGACTCGTCTAAATCTGGAAGAGACTTAAACTGGATTCCTTTCTTGCCTGCGATGGTAGCGCCATCGAAACACCCCTGGCTGTGGTTCTTAGACACGATGGCGTAATTAAAAATTTTCATTTTCAACTGTGTCGAGTTAAGTCCGTGTTCTGATATCAGAACGATATCAGGGTCACATTGTCTAATAATGTTGCCGTAAGTCATTTGTTTATCGATCCAGCCGTCAGAGTTCAACTGTAATACTGTCAAATCCTTTTTTAGTCTGTCCATATTGTCCGTCAGTTAGTCGTTCCTATTTACGAGTTTCTTGGGGGTGGAGGGGCTAGCTGGAGGAGATCGGGATCTACCGGATCTCTTCTTGTTGAACTCAGAGGCCGTTAGTGTTACGAAGGCCTCCTTGTTCAGCCGGACCATTTCCAAAATGAGGGCGTCTTCGACCACCCTCTCGGGAACGTCCTCGCAATACTCGAATTTATAGCGACCCGTCGTCACGCCGTCACTCACGTCATTGGGCGTACTAGTTTCTGGGAAAGGCGCACTTTCCGGGGTGTAAATTTTGAGGTGGATCCTCTTGCCATGATAGGCATGGTTGTGCTATCTAGAGGATGAGGCTGACCTCGTCCCCTTCCGGTTGGGTGACCGCTTGTTGCGGCTAAAATGACGGGATTTCGTCTTTTTCACAGCTCCTGTAGAGGGATTTGGGGTGGCTGATTCTTATGATTCCTTTGAGGGGGGGTTGGTTGTTGGAGGGGGGACAATTGCGGTTTGAGAGTAACCTTTTGAGAGGGGATTCATTGTTCTGGGGCGTTTGATTTTGGGATGGGGGGGGGGGCTGCGTTTTAACGTGCAGCACTTCCTCAGATGGGGTGTTCTCCGGGAACCACATCTCATCCATTCCGTTTTTGACCAGCATTTGGTTAAGCTCCTCCTTGAAGGAGCCGGGTCTCGTGAGATTGGCGATGTGTGCATAATAAGTGCAACACATGATATTTGTCGACCGCTCATTCTCTAACTTGGGGTAGGTAGGATGAGCAGAGGCCTCTTTCACTGCCGCCTTTGCCACTTTGGTATACGACCTGTTGTTTTTGTTTTCTTCTTCGTCCCTCTTTCTTTGTTTTTCTTTTCTAATAGCCTCTTTTTTGGCTGGGCAGGACATCGCCATTGCCGAGTGCTCACCTTTGCAGTTTACGCACTTCTTCTCCAGACTCTTGCACTCGCGCCAAATGTGGCCAGATTTGCTGCATACGGAGCAGACATCTGACGTTTGTGGGCACGATTCAGTTGTGTGCTCATTGTGCTTATAGCACTTGAAGCATGTCTGAACTTGGGTGAATTCCTCCCTTTCTATTTGCTCGGGGCAAACCCTGACATGGAAGAGGAGGAGACCGGTCTCTTTAGGCTTTTGGGTCATTGTGGTGTCCTGGAACACCACCTTGAATACGTGAGTGTATTCTTTAAATTTGATAACTTCCGTTACCTTGGCCCAAGTATGGTTGTTCTCAATTTCGCTTGTAATTTCTTGAGCTGTGTGGTTCCCCACCCATGCGTCTAGCCTACGGCAGACCACACTACGGTGGGCTTGAATTTGGGACGGGGGGGATTTTGGGGTTAGGTTGATACTCTTAAACACGGCGGCAGCTTTGGAAGAAGCCAGAATCTCCGCGTTTTTCTCATTTTGGCATATAGCGGTATAGCCAAAGGGGGTGTCAATTATCCTGACGAGAGCTACCTTGAGCTCACCGTAGGCTATATAGAAGACGTCCCCCCCGATCGGGCTTAGTCCTTTCGGGGAGAGTCCTCAGGCTAACCCTGAGTAAGTCGTCCGTTTTTTTTTGTTTTTTTTTTGTCTTGGTCATTTTTTGTCAGATTTGTATAAAGTGGGAGAAAATAACACAGAAAAAGGATAGAATGTCCAAAATCCAATCAGAACTTTACCTTTGACAAGCAGAGTCGTGGTCCGGAAACTTGCTGTAGTCCGGAATATTTGTGGCACTGGCACTGTGTGTGGTCTTATTTGTGTACCACATTCACTTTTAATGATTAATGGAGGTAAGTGGACAACACATGGGAATTTCACTTTTTTGAGAAAATCTAGGGAGGCGTCAGCCGAAATTTCCCCAACGGTTTCCTCCTTTGCTTAATGTCACGTACCGAGAGAAACGTAGTTTACATACAGAATTCTTAGCAGTCTCACTGATTTTTATACAATTACAATTTACAATTTAGGTTAAAGTGATGAAATTGTGTGGTAGGTATATAAAAGTGTGAATAAGTTTCCTAGTTTGCCCTGGTGTTAGGGCATCACTAGCGTTCTTCTTATGTATTTCTTAAATTAAAGTTCCACCGTCAATAAGGAGCTGGCTGTCTTTGGCAGCCAGTTTCCTCCGTAATAAAGAGGAGCACCTTTACGAGATGGGAGCCATGGGGCCACCCGCCATGGACGTCGAACGGATCCCCCTCCGTACCATCAGTGGAGCAACAAAGCCAAGCCAGCAAACAGTCGTGGAGACTATCTTTGGCCGGCTTAACGTAGCACTTCTAAGACTAATTGAGATGCCCAACGGATGGGCAGCATTATGCTGGACTCCCGGGGACGTCGAAAAAAATCGTGTCAGATGAAGCTAAAGAGCCCCTTCGGAAAATTGGACTCGAAGCTACTATCCCCCACGAAATCATGGTGCGTCGATCAGTCATCCTCAGAAAGCTCGACCCCTTCTTCACGGACAACAGCTGTGAAGAAATCAAGGCTGAGCTTTCTAAGCACCAAAAATGGGCCAGAATTGCGAAGGTGGATAAGTTTAGCAAAAATATAGTCAAAGTTACTTTCTCAACCACGGAAATGGCACAAAAGGCTATGAAGGAGGGACTCCTGGGGTTCTACCTCCGCGTTGCCCCTGAACAAATAGAAGTGGAGGAATTCGTTCAGTTGGAAACCTGCTTCAAATGCATGGCAATGGAAAAACACCCAACAAGTGAGTGTCGAGCTACCGAGGTTACATGCTCCATCTGTTCTAAACAAGGACACGGATGGAAGGAGTGTACCTTTGAAAAAGCACGCTGTGCAAACTGCGGAGGGGACCACAGGGCCTTGGTCATGAGGTTTCCCGTGAACGTGAAAAGTCCAAAAAGAAAAACGAGGCAAAACCAAAGAACTTCGCAGAAGCAGCAGCGGCAACAAAAATAACAGCCACATAAATAACGGCACCAAAGCTGGTGATGCCCAGCGAATGCAAAGAAATAATGACCATGGTCATCTACGCACACTTGGCAAACCTAGCCAACCCCGGCACCTTTTCCGAAACCAGCTATTACAGAAGAACCGTATCAGGAAAAAACTTTGGATTCCTCCCAATCCCCCTTCACAAGAAGGGCTAAAAATACAATTTGTGGACGACCCACAACAAAACGAAACAACCCAAGAAAAAGTAAAAGAACCTGCCGACATTCAACAACAACTGAAAACCACAGAAGAAGAAATAACTACAGAAGGAGAACAAACAAGAGGCGAAAGCTCTCGAAAAAGCCCCAAAAAGAAACAGCAAAAGAAAAAGAAGAAGACAAAACTCTGAAAGGAAGAAGAGACAGAAGAACAAGAATATACACTTCACGGGGAAGAAGACGAGGACGATGACATTATGGACTATCCCGGAGTACCCCTCACGGAGGAAAGAAACATCTTACTACGAGGATTCTTCTTTAACGCCGCTGACGTGGGACTCAAGGTATTCGGCGCAGTAGTGTGCAAGCCTCCGAAAGGTGACCTGGAGGCCCTGATCGAAGGAATTATTCGCGGGGACTACAAATGGACCTACGAAGGACCTTGGTCGCCGAAAGAAATAGCAGGATTGCTAAAGGAAAGAACCATCTACATCCCAGACTCGGGTGTACACACCGTGAACATGACAACATATAAAAAAATCAAAAGTGGTCAAAAAACGTCCGATATAGTTTAGTGGAAAAATATGTAAAAGTGAACGATAGTTAATAATTATAAAATTCAGTGATTAAACGAAGGAAAAATAAAAACATCTAATAAACAGTGGATAATAATCAATTAAAAATAATAAGCAGTGATTAAAAATGAATATAATATTTAGTATCAATAGTAGTAAATCCATAGATTAAATGAATTAATTTAATAAACAGTGGTTAAAATGGAAGAAAGTGTCTAATAATACTAAAACTCAGAGGTTAAGGGATTAATGATAAAAACATACAATAGTCAGTGGTTACGTTAATAAAAATAGTGGTTAAAAATAATAAGTAGTGATTAAAAATGAATATAATATTTAGTATCAATAGTAGTAAATCCATACATTAAGTAAATTAATTTAATAAACAGTGGTTAAAAAGGAAAAAAGTTTCTAATAATACTTAAATTCAGAGGTTAAAGGGATTAATGATAAAAACATACAATAGTCAGTGGTTACGTTAATTAAAACAGTGTTGGTGTATATATTAAAATTTAATGTAATTTCTGAGATATAATTCCCTGTCATGGAAAAATTTCCGGATTTTAAAATGTGAAATATTTGTCCTCCAGTATGTCCTGGAGAACCAAACCCATTTAATATAGAAAGATTAAAAATAACCAAGTAGATATACAAAAATATGACCTCCGGTAGTACCTGGAGAACCCATTTCTTTTCTTACTAGTACTTGTGTAACTTTCCCTTCTCCGCTCAACTTTTTTCCCCACTATTAACTATTTTTTTGTAACGCTAATTTGTATGTGCATTTTTTCTCTCTCAAATAAATATACCGTCGAAAAACGACGGGATAGAAAAATTTCTGAAAATTCATCTACTCTGAAGACGTCTTTCGCCGATAAAGCAACGCGACTTTATACGTGAATTTATTCACGTTTCCCTACTGGGAAAAGAAGAGAGAGAATTACTATATAGAGCACTACAAACCCACGAATGTCGGGCTAATTCGACCACGCACCCCCCCATCCCATGCCGGTACAGGGGAGCTGAAATGAACTAAACTGCCATTCATCTTGCCACGTCCCAACTATGCCGTTCGTGTGATAGGCATAATTAGGGGCGCCCAGGAAAGCAGGTTTGTGGACCAGCCCACTGTAGAACTCGGCGTTAGTGGCAACCCGGTTACGAGGCGATGCTGAAAGCTTTGGGAAACAGTTCGCTCTAATCCATGAGGGTATTTTCCGACCAAGACCACAGGGGGACACACAACCGTCCCTGTGTAAGTTGGAAGCAGCATCGATAACCAAACCCCGGACGGGTCGGCACCCCTCGGGTGGTGGTAGTTGATTCAATCACCACCCATCATTAAGTCCGCCACAACCAACCGTCTGAGGGGCCTCCCCGGGTTCACCCACATTCATCTCATCCCTTCATCCAGCAGTTCACGTTCATGGAGGCTCGCTTGCAACGATGGGGGGGGGGGGACACAAGCGCTCTTAAAAAGTAAAGAAAAATTTGTTTATCTTTTGGACAAACTAATCAATTTTAAAAGTTGGCAAGCACTCAGGAAACCACGGAGCGGGAGCTACCCCACAGTGGTTCATCGCCCCTAGGGGCTCGTGCAGGAAAAATGGCATCAAACCAGCTTCCCCGGGTGCCGCTGAGCACCATAAGCGGACACAACAGACCCTCCAAAGAGAAAGTCTTTGAAGCTGTGTATGGGAAGTTAAAGATAGCCATGATAAGGCTATTGGAGGTCCCCGTGGGATATGTCGCCGTCTGTGAGACGGAAAAAGACATCGAAGCGATGACAAAGGAGGCAGCAATTGAAATCCTCCGTGAGCTTGGCCTGCAACCAGCTATTCCCCCGCAGATCCAATCACACAGGAGTGTGATCTGCCGGAAGCTAGATCCCTGGATAGGGTAACATTCCCGTGAGGAGATATAGGAGGAAATTCTTAAAAATCACGCATGGGCAAAAGTAACTGAAATTGTAAAATTCAGAAATAGAAGGGACAATACCGATTACGCCCACGTCTTTAAAATAATTTTGGGGGCAACCTCCATGGCAAAGAAGGCGAAGGAGTCTGGGCTCCTGCTTTTCAACGCCAAAATCAGCGGGGAGCAGATTGAGAGGGAAGAGTTCCACTCAGTCCAGTTCTGCTTCCGCTGCTATAAAATGGAGGTCCATACTACCTGAGAATGCCAAGCATCCGAGGAGCTATGCTCCAGATACAGCGAACCCGGACACCACTAGAAGAGCTGCCAGAGCCCTTGCGAAAAGTGCATAAACTGTGGACAGGGACACCAGACTATGGCAATGGCCTGTCCGAAAAAAGGAGATAATAAAAAATAAACAAAGGAAAAGTCAAGAAGAGGCGACTAGGAAAGCGCACACCTCGTATGCTCAAGTCGCTAAAGCAGCTCAACCTGAGGCGGCAATCAATAAGACCTATCTTAAATTACAAAATGAAGAGTCGACCAGAATCCTGACATGCATCCTGTATGCCCATGTCAGGAATCTAACCCAGCCAGAATGCTTCGCAAAGGAGCTGAACCAAATACTGGAGAAAAATGGCCTGAACCAGATGTGGTTCCCGGACGACCCCCCTTCAGGAGACGTCCTACAACTACAGATGGTTCCTAAAGAGAAACAACCATCGGTCAAACAAGACAGGAAGACTCAGAAAAAACCCAAAAGGCCGGATCCCCGGATAGAAGCCAGGAAGGAAAGGGAAGCTGCTATCAGGACGAAGAACGACAACAAAAATGAAAAGGAGAGCTCAGAGGACTCTGAATCAACGGAGTCCTCAGACACTGAAGCCGCACCAAGCGTTGGAAAAAGTGGCAAGAAGAAGCGAGTGACTAGGAAAAATTTAGACGTGGATGAGTTGAACCTCAGGATCTACGCATCCGAACAACTCCCCTTCCCAAAGGACAACGATACTAACAAGATCCTAGTTGGTATCAAAAAGAAATTCTACAAGTGGGATTACGATGCCCAGTGTGACGAATAGGTAGTCGAAGAGGCCCTCAACAATAACAACATCACCCTCTACAGGGACACACTGGAAGAATTACCCACGGCGGAATATAAAAAGAAGAGGAACGTGAAAAAGCGTCCCTTCACCAAGAAACACTAGGAGCCAGAAAAGAGAATGGAAAACCAGAACAACAGGTTGAAGATAGCCACACTCAATGTTAATGGATGGCAGGGAAACGCAACGGCGTATGGAAACATATTCCGTGTGCTAGACCCCGACATCATATTAATTTCGGAGCACGGTATCAATACAACATCGTACCAAATAAAGATACCGGGCTACAGAGTAGTTGCTAAGAACCATTCTCAGGAGAGGTTTGAGTGCGCCGCGATTGCAATCAAAAAGAATCTCTCGTTCAGGCACCTTCCAGAACTGGACGGGTCATTCATGGCGATTGAGATGCCTACATTAGTGGGCAACCTCGTGATCGCGGCGGCGTATCAACCCCCTCGTAGAGCGTACCTGCCCCTCAACAACTTCTATACCTTGTTCGGTCACGGCAGAATGGTATTCCTTGGGGGCGACCTCAACGCCAGATGCCGAAAGGCTGGCTATGGTAATACGAATAACAGAGGCTATAACTTGGAAATGATTATGAGACGCAAAAACATCCAGATGATAGGACCGGAATTTCTGACCTATATCACCTCACGGGCAGCAACCAAGCCCGACATAATCATGACAAGCGATGGCTTCCCATTCAATTACTATAGCGTACCAGGACCAGCAGTGCCCAGCGACCATATGGCGATCTTAACGACCATCTCGCTCGCTCCGATCCAGATTCCGGTCCCTCTCCGCAAGAGCTACGCCTCGGCCGACTGGGAACGCCACGGAGAAATCCTAGGCATTTACGAACCAGCCGACCTAGGCAAGGCCACATTAGAGGAGATCGACGGGGAGCTGGAGAGGATAACAGCCCTCATCATCGAGGCTGATCGTGAGTGCGTACCCATGACAGGGTACAAGACTCTTCCACAACCTCGTTGGACCGAAGAGATGAAAGAGATCGCTAGGGAGCACAGGGAGGTGTATGAGGAGATAAGAAGAGCAGGTACAAATCGGGAGCGAAAGTCGCTACTCCGTCGACTACGCAACGAGCTAAAGCTGGCTATTAACCAATAACAGGCTGATATCTGGAACAGCCTAATAGCCAGGTTGGACAGCGAGATGGCCCCCGATAAATTCTGGTGCTTAGTGAAAAAGCTAAAAGGCTTCCAAGTAGAGGGAAGACCCGCATCAAGGAGGGCGGTGACTACTTGGAGGATCCGGCGGTCCTGGAGGAAAAATTCCGCACTTTCTGGAAGGAAATCTTCTCAATAACACTAGAGGACGATACGGAATTTGACCAGGAATTCGAAGACCATCTGATTGATGAGCTCAACCAGATCATACATCGAACGCACCCGCAAGCCTACGTTGACGAAGGGAGGGAAATGGTGGACCATGGCCGACCAATAACAATGGTAGAGGTCATGGAAGTTATAAAAACCTTTAAACAAAAGGCGCCAGGCTGGACGGGCATCACTAAGAACAATCTGGTGCATGCCCCCCGGCAGATTATTCAGGGAATCACTAACATCTTCAACAATTCCCTGAATACGGGCTACTTCCCCGATGGGCTAAAAATGGCTAAAATCATTTTTATCCCTAAAGGCAAAAAAACCCCAGATCAACTGGTGGACTACAGGCCAATATCCCTCCTGGAGTTTGTAGGTAAAATCTACGAGAAGCTTCTAGCCAATAGGCTACAAGATCAGCTGACCGAGCTGGAAGCTCACAACCCTCAGCAACACGGGTTTCGCAGGAGGCGGGGGACTGATACAGCCATTGCCTTCCTAACCGAAAAGCTAGCCCGCTGCAAAGCTGATGGGAAGTATGTAGATGTGGTGTTGCGTGATGTACAGAAGGCCTTCGACAAGGTTTGGCTAAGAGGTCTAAAATTCACGATCTTAGGCGTCCAGCTAAACCTGTTCCTGGAAAGGGTCCTCTGTGACTACATCATGGAGAGAAAAGCCAGAATCTCGATCGAGGGCAATAGAGGACCCATATTTGAGCTAGAGGCGGGGGTTCCACAAGGTAGCTGTCTGATTCCGCTGCTGTACCTTGTGTACACGTTGTTTTACCTGCTCCAGTCGGGGAGGATGTGATGTATCTGCAGTTTGTAGACGACATCACTCAAATCATCCCCGGTTCCTATAGGAACGCTGGAGTTCAAGCAAGGGAGACAGCTACCGAAATCGAAAACATCAACCGATTCGAAAGAATGTGGAAAATAAAAACAAACCGCAGAAAGTTTCAAATCCTCCCAATGAATTGCCGGAAAAGGGACGACGTCATCGTCAGAGACGAGCTTTACCCGTACTCCAACGAGGGTATAAGGCGCATATCAACAGCCGAGTCTCCCTAGCCAAAAGAGAACTTGGGAAACTGTACAGGTTCGTAAATCTCAGTTCCAAAAACATCAGGAAACTGTACAACATTCTGGTGCACCCCGCGGTGGTTATGCAGACAGCCAGTTCATCCTCTCTCAAACTTATGCAGAGAGTCCAGAACAAGGCTACCCTGCTTATAACCAGCGCAAGGAGATTGGACTATATTCGGCAGACAGAACTGCATGCAAGAGCAGGACTCAAGCCACTGAATATAGTCCTCAAGAGGCTAGGGAGAAAGACCTTGGAAAAAGTCGAACGCGAGATCCTCCCGCAGATAGATGCGGGCCTCGAAATACCACAGCAAGCTATTGGACGGGCTACAAGGAGAGCACTATTCCCCAGTGGAAGAATGTGCTCCTAGGAAAACCAAGTAGCCTTGTTCAGATAGCGAGTAATACAAACATAACCGGACGCAAGAATTAGTTCGCAAGACCACTACTCAAACTGACTCCACTAACAAGCCAAGAATAAGACAAAATAAAAGAGGCAAAGTGCCCAACCACAGTTTTTCAACACCGATTCTAAACACATCAAAAACAAGAAAGAGGCGTAGTGCCCAATCATGAAGAGCTAAATGTAGACATATAAGAAGACAAAAGAGGCGAAGTGCCCAAAATGTAAAAATAAATCAAATCAAAATATAAACAAAAAGAGGCGTAGTGCCCAACCAAACACAATAAATAAAGAATGCAAATTAAACAAGACAAGTAAAAGGGGCGAAATGCCCGCAAAGGCGAAACTAAATAAAACTAAATAAAACCAAAAATGAATAAAGCAAAGCTACGAGTTAGCAAAAGTAAATTTGAAAGGCTTGAATGCCTAACTCAACGACGGAAGAAAAAGCTATATATAGAAAGATTAATCATAAAGATATATATATATATATATATATATATATATATATATATATATATATATATATATATATATATATATATATATATATATATATATATATATATATATATATATATATATATATATATATATATATATATATATATATATATATATATATATATATATATATATATATATATATATATATATATATAAGGAAAGATAAAACAAAAACAGGGCAAGAGTAGTTAAACACATCAGGAAGGTCAGCTAACGCTGACCCAACGAAAATGGAGGAAACAATCAAAAAACAGGAAAAAAGAAACATGCCTGGGATGCCCTCTGCACCAGGGCAATAATAAATCTCCTTCAACACTATCAATAACTACTACACATTTTCACCACTTTTTTCATCAAGTTCAAGTTCAAGTTCAAGTCGAATAACGACGGCCGAAAATCCGTTTTACTGCGTTCTGCTGAAGCACCTACGGATACAGCACGAGCCACCAAGAGCAGGTCAAAGACCCCGAGCCCCCATCCGAAAAAGGAAAACCCTGGGCCGAGTAAAATCTCCCAACCAGCCCCCATACTATAAAAGGGGAAGAAGAAACATAGGTAAAGCAACTCACCATGTTACGTAACGCACTAAAAATAATGGAAATCAACACCAACGGCTGCACAACGAAAGGAATTCTTTACGGAAATGTATTCAGAGAAATTGATGCAGATATCATACTGATTTCAGAACATGGGATCGACACGCGTAATGCAGAAATGAAAATCTGGAACTACGATGTGTTGATCACCAACTTTTAGCAAGAGTGGTACGATGGCCCCGCTATTGCAATAAAGAAAGGGATCAAATACAAGCAGATAAGGAACTTAGAAGAATCCTACCTCGCGATTGAGGTCGAGCTCGACTTAGGAATTTTGGTCATTGCAACCGGATATCAACCGCCAGGGAGAGATGTGTTGCCTATTCACACTCTCACAGGCCTATTTGGCAGAAGAGCCCCCCACCATACTAATGGGGGATCTAATCGCCAGATGCCGAGAATCCGGTTACAGGACCTTTAACGGTATAGGGAGAAACCTGGACCTGTTGCTGGACAGAAATATTGCCCAGCAGATAGGCCCCGACTTTCCTACCTATGTCAGAGAACGATGTGCCACAAAGCCAGACATCTGTCTGATGAATCGTCAGCTACCGTTCAATTACTACATGGAACCAGTCCAGGTGCCATGTAGTGACCATATAGGGATCTTACTCACTATCAATAGGAACCCTATACAAGTCCCAGCAGTAGTCAGGAAGAACTACAGGCGAACAGACTGGGCACGGTACGCACACCTTCTCGAGGCCAATAATCCGCCCAACCAGGACGAGGCAATTCTCGAGAGGCACTCGATGACCTCAATAACCAAATCATCGACGCAGATAGGGCCTGTATCCCTCGTTCCGCATATAGGACCATCTCGACCTACGAGTGGACCAAATATATGAAGGAACTGTACCGTGAACTGAAGATAATGTATGAATACAACATCGTGAATGCATCGGTTTACTCGATGCAAAGAAGTAAAGAAATCAAAGAAGAATTGAACCAGTTGATCCTCGAACAACAGAACAGAAGATGGGAGGACGCGATCGAGAGCCTCGATCACGAAGCAGCTCCCAAAGAATTTTGGAAGAAGATCCGAATTCTTAAAGGATCAACTGGAAAGAAGCATAAGATCGAGCTAAAGAAAGAAAACGGAGACATCGAAGAAGAAGAAGAAAAAGTTGAAGAGATATTCCGAAGTTATTGGGAAAAGATCTTCAGTATAACTGACGAAGAAAACGAAGACTATGACCTAGAGTTTGAAAGTAACATCATCGTCGAGCTAAACGAAGAAATAGACAAGACGCACCCTCATCACCAGGTGGATAGGCAGCGCGACGGAGACGCCGAGATTACAGAGGAAGAAGAACTATTCGGCGTGCTTCGCTCATTCCAACAAAAAGCCCCAGGACAATCGGGGCTTACAAAGCTTAACTTTGAAAAGGCACCAGCCTGTGTCATCGAAGGAATGGGAAGAATATTTAACGCCTGTCTTAATACGGGATACTTTCCGGACGCTTATAAAACGGCGAAGATGATTTTCTTGCCTAAGTTGAAGGAGAGCTACCGGCCAATTTCCCTTCTGGAATTTGCTTAGAAGCTCTTCGAGAAGATCCTCAACAAAAGACTGGTGTCTCACTTGGAGGAAAACTCGCTCTACAACCCACACCAATTTGGGTTTAGGAGTAAGCGAAGTACGGAGATGGTGATTAACGTCATCACAGAAAAGCGAGCCCATGCAAAACGGGAAAAGAGTTACGGGGACATTGTTTGTCGGGATATATCAAAGGCGTTCGATAAGGTGTGGCAACGGGGAATGCAGTACAAGATCTTACGAATGGGACTAAGTGAAAACTTAGAGAGAACTCTCTGTGACTATGTCAAGGAGAAAGCGGCGTACATCAGTTTAGGATGCGTGGACGGGCCAAAGTTTCCGCTCAATGCGGGCCTCCCGCAGGATGCTGCCTGTCTCCCACTCTCTACTTGATTTACACCGCGGATGTCCCAGTCCCTGTAAGCCCCACTTGCCTCAACTTACAATTCGCCGATGATTTCACCCAGATAATCACTTGTCCATGGAGGAATGCGCCTTTGCAAGCTCGAATGACAGCCTCAGAAATTGAAAACCTTAACACCTACGAGGCCCGGTGGAAAATCCGAACCAACGAGGATAAGTTCAAAGTAGTCCCCATAGGCAGGAGACTACTTGATGACGTCAGGGTGGCGGATAGACGATATCCCTACACTAATGAATGCAATGTACTCGGCATGAAGATCACCTCAACCGGGTACACAAAGCACGTCCAGGAACGGATCACCAAGGCCACTGCTGCAGTCTAGACTCTGTATAGGTTCAGAAATCTTCGTCATAGCAACAAAAAAAGATCTATACTGCACTCTTAAGATCGACGATGCTATACCCCGCCTCCGCCCTCTCGTGTGTTTCAAAGACACAGAAGAGGAGACTACAAGTGGTGCGGAGTTAACCCCCATTAACGTTGTCATCGAAGAACGGACAAGGAATATGCTAGAAAAGGTCAATCGAGAGTTGGACGACGAAATCGTACAAATGATTGACCAGAACAGAAGAGCAGTATGTCGCGCCAGATTTCCAAGCTCCGCTGGGATTTTAGCTGGCGGAGCAGAAGTGCCGTTCTACGCAAGATGAGTTGATTTTGCCCCGAACCAAGACTAAATATCAACCAAGAAACCAACCGATTTTGACAAAAATTCCCTGATATCGACAAAACCCATCAACTAAGACAAAAACTACCGAAGAAGAAAAACTACACAAGAAGATGAAACACACCAATCAAGACTACAAAGAAGAAACATAATACACAAACTACACACACTACAAATTTACGAAAAAACAAAGACACTAAAACAAACATAGTAAGTTATAATTAACGACTTACCAAAACAACAGCAAACGCGCACAACATATCAAATACATTAGCAATATTAAGACAAATGGCTTGAACGCCAAATTATATATATTATATATACATGTATATATATATGTATAAACAAAATTATAAACAACAACGGAACTGCAAAACATAAAAATTTGAAAGCGATAGGCCTGATCACCAGGCTCTAGCATCACTTTGCACCCTACCACACTTCTTTCTCTTTTCACCACTGGTCTACTTTTCGCTGTATATCCACACACCCTTTCTATCCCCTCACCTGCATACTCTCACATACAGAGTAGAGCTCGCAAGATCTGGAAAAAAGTACTACGACTCATGACGGACGAGACCAGGCAAAGACACATAGACATTCTGCCAGAAGACAGAAACATAGGAAACTAGACTTCATCAGCAGCAAAGCGCAGACCGAAAGACGAGAAGTACCGATATACACATAGGACTTTTCCCACGACAAATAATAAATGCAACAATAATCAACCAATGGCCAGAACATTTCAATAAAACCACACAAACATACAAAAAGAACACGAGAGGCACAGAAAACGTCTACAAAGGCTCGAATGCTACAGGAAGAAACAACATACACCTCAAGAAACAAACCAATAATCACAAACAATAAAAGAAAATTAAAAAACACAAAACAGAAACAACACGAAACAGTACCATAAACAAAGAAAAACAACAAGAATCAAGAAAAGTACGCAAAAGATCAAGAATATTAAGATAAAGCACTGAGAAACAACACCAAACTCAAACAACACCTGCGATTCCTATCACCAGGGATTTTATCCCCCCCCCCTCCACTCTATCCTTTTCATCAGGGAAATCTATCCTTACCTACTTGTTTTCCACTATTATATGCATAGATGCATACGTGAGTGCAGTTGCATTCTCACATGTGTGTATGTATTTTCCTTTTCACTACTTTTTATATCCAAGTCCAAGTCCACATACATACCAGTCCGTCTTGGAAAAACATCAACAAAAATTGAGCTCACAGAGAAGTTCACAGCCGGCAAAGGAGGAAAAGTAAAGGGGAAGGAAAGTTAAGAACGCCATCGATTTTCAACTTTTCTCCACGGGACTTCATGAACAAGATCTATTTTTGTACGGAGCTCCGTATGGCCGACACAAGATATCGTACTGGGGAGTCTACCTTCCTGTTTACGAAGGATAAATACGTTATTAACAGCGGGAAGTTTATCTTCCTTTTTACAAAAGAGAGCTATTAACAGCGGGAAGTTTATCTTCCTATTTATAAGGTTCAATGTGTGAACCGTTTAAATTTCAAACAAATGTTTCCTGGGTTCATGTGTGAACCGTTTAAATTTTTCAATCAAATGTTTACTAGGTTCGATCTTCAACCCCCACACTCTATCCTCTCCCATAATTGAAGCACCAGTAGCATAGAACGCGCCTTACTGTGAAATTTTCACCTCCATTGATTTGGGGCGGATCTTGATCCTATCGGGTGCGAAGTATCCGATGAAAACCAAGATTATCAAGTTTTTTGGCCCCTTCATTTTTGTGATATGGCTCACATTGTCAGGGCACATCTCAACTATCTCCTCTTAGGAGAAGTCGAAAAGTTTATAGCTGTACATGCACCCTTTACTGAAGTTAAAGGTCTTGTGAGGCTTAATGGTTTAAACATGCCATCCGAAGGGCAGCGCAGGTTGGAGAGCATTTTCGGTAATTACTAATTTTTTTCAATTTTCCAATGACCTCTATTCAAAGCGCCAAAAGAAGTTGCCCGTAAAAAGTTTATTTTCTTTGGTTGATTTTTGTTTCAATAAATTACATTAATATAAAAATGTGCGTTTGGTATCCTTTAATCAACATAGAAATATAAAAATATATTGTTTATTAAATAACAGTAAATGTCTGTAAAATATATTGGATAAAACTAGATGTAGAAACTCTGAAGAAATTATTATATTTATCAGCAGTCAATAGTAGTTGAATAGTCAGAATGGCTCATTCATAAAACAGTATTATAATTGGCAGTCAAAGGTTTGTTTATCTTTGCTTGAGTATGAAGGTTTGCCTCCAATTTCACTCAATATTATATTTATTAATTAGTAACTTATATTAAAGTTCAGTAAACTGTATTCAATTGGATAAAACTAAAATAATACTAAAATAATATTTCATCCCCGAGGGTCGCCAAGCCCAAATCAATTTGAGTTCAGGATTACAAGAAAAATGTTTGTGAGGGAAACACTGCTTTAAATGGTGAACACTCATCCGATTCGTCCTGCCACAACTTAAACTATATTGTCTTATAGAGGGAAAACAAGGTCTGCTCACCCAAAGTCGCGTGCTCTCACTTATTCTGATTTATTACCTTACTACCTTCAATAATTTCCGGAATAACCATGGGAGGCGCTTAGTAATCAGATCATTCGAAGGAGAATCTAAAACAACATCATAAGGGTTTCCATTTTCGTTAGAATCGGTCGAATAGCTATGATATTATTGCCAAATAATTCCCCGGCTACTAACTTTGAGACGACTTTGGCAATTATATCATTCGAAAGAGAATGTAAAACAACATAAGGGTTTCAAATTTCGTTAGAATTGGGCGAATAGTTATGATGTTATTACCAAAACAAAAGAGAAATAAAAAAGGGACATAAGGACATAGTGAGATGTTTAGTTGCTTGCGACTAAAAATTTCAAAAAGGCAGTGCAGAGTTATCCGGGGACACAATAAGGCTGAACGGGCCAGCTGATCAGCCCTCTCGTTGCCCAGGACCCCTACATGCCCAGGGACCCAGCAAAATAGAACTCGATATGGGACGCATTTGGGACCAGACACTTGTTAATTTCTGCTAGTAATGGATGGAAACATTAAAAGACCAAATTGCTTGTAAAACACTCTTAGAGAGGAGAAAAACGAAATCTTTAAAAGGTAAAATTTGGATCAACCTAAAAGCTAAAAGAATGTCTCAAAGTTCACCAGTAAAAAAGGAGCTGCCAGCAGCAAAGACAAAGCTAAAAACTCTCCTGAGTTGGTGGCTGCGGCACCCACACCACTGTATGGCTTGGAACCATCCGTGTACATATATCAGGCAGTGTTGTATATGTGAGGTTGCATGCTCTAGGAATAGGCTCTTAACTCTTTGACCACTGAGCACGAAAATTTTCAGTGACATTTCTCATAGCAGAACTTAAGTAAAAAATCAAATTCTTCTTAACAAAATTTGACTAAGAAATTTTTGTTCCTTAATATGATTAGCAAAATTAGCCAAGTTTCACCATAACACTTCAAAAAAGGCATTTTTCGAGCAGGTGAATTATAACCACTTTATGTGGTCAAGAGAAAAGTCTTTTTCAAGCATGTTGACTAAATTCGATTTATGAGCCCAGAGGATAAAATATTTTAGTCAACTTTAGTCGCTCAAAGTGGTCAAAGGGTTCTCCGAACTGCGGGAGGTGGAGAACGCCAACTAGGGGCCAGCGACGACGGAAGGGCAAGGACCCTTAAAGCACCCATGTTGGAGAGATGATCTCCTATCCGGAAGTTCAAGGGACGGGGTAAAGACGGCAACCTATCCGAATGCCGCAGTTGACTCGGCAGTTTACAGGAATTTGTAAACCTCTGATTAAGGGGCCTGCTGCACACAGCAGAGGTATTGCATACATATCTGGAGTCGATGATAAGGCAATGGAAACACCCAACTCTTACAGTAAAGTCTGTTGACGGGAGGAGTAAGGAAAGCTCCACTCGAGAGACGAATTCCGACGTTGCGAATTGGGTTCAACATTCTAAGAGCTGAGGGGGATGCCGAGGAGTAAATTTGTCATCCATAGTCAAATTTGGATGGGACGAGAGCAGTGTATAGTGACCACAGTGCTTGGTGATCACTACCCCACGACGTATGAGATAGGGGGTTAAAAATGTCGACACCCCCGCTGACAGTCCGTTTGAAGACGGGGCGTAGGAGTGGTAACTACGATAGCTTGGAATCAAGAGTTAGGCCCAGAAACCGAAACTCAGAGACGAACTCTATCCCTACACCTTGTAGGGAGATAGATGGCGGAACAAAAGCCCCTCTACCCTGGTGGAAGTACATTGTCTTGGTTTTGCTCGTGGAAAAGTGAAATTCTCTAAATTGTGCACTTTTCGTAACTTCATCGACTGCCAGTTGCAGTCGATGCGCTGCTAATAGAAGGCGAGGCGAGGAACAGTATACTGCACGTCAACGACTAACAGGGTCACCGATAGCACTCTGGGAGAGAGGAAATGATATCATTACTCGCAATTACAAAACATAAAACACTTAAAACGCTGCTCTGAGGAACTCTTTCCTCTTGGGTTTGAAGGTCAGAGTAGGTGTCTCCAAGTCGCACCATACAGGAACAAGATCTCAAGAAACTCTGAATAAAAGACAGAAAAAGACTTCACATACGACAAACATATAGCTTTTTTTTAAAATGCGGTATTTCCAAGTTGTATCGTAGGCTTTCTCACTGTCGAATTATATGACCAAGACTCAGTGCTTTAACGAGAAAGCTTTCCGGACCGATTGCTCGAAACGTACTAAGAGGTCAAGGGTACTATTACCCTTGCAAAAACCGCATTGAAATATAGACATCAAGTGATTGGTTTCTAGGAACCAGTTCAGGCGCACCAACACCATCTTCTCTAGTAACTTGCTCAGACAACTGGTAAGAGCTATAGGGCGGTAGTGATGTGCGTCCAACCCGTCCCTGCCAGATTTAACAAAGGGAAGAACAATCCCTTTACGGGAGGTGTCATAGAGGAAATTGATGAAACATAGCGCTGCCTTGAAGTTCGGCGAGCCTGACGAAGGTTTCTTTAGCAAAGCGCCCGAGCATCTCGGAGGCCTTCCAAATCGGTATGGCTGATGCACCCTTCACCCTGATTAATTCTTTGAGATGCTCAAGGAAACAAGTGGCCGCCTATCATCCTTTGTTGAGTATTTAGAAGTTCCCTTAAGTCTTCAACCTGGAATCTCGAAAATTCAAGCTTGAAAGCTTGCCTCAACTCCCCCCATGCACCATTTCTCCCACTTTGTAACAAAATTCCCCGAAACAAAGCAAAGATACTTATTGGGACTTTTTGCGTGATGCTTATTATGCACTCTTGATCGGTTATGGCTTAATGTGCCATCAGAACCTCGCATATTTCGAACCACATAATTGGATCGGTCGCATCGAAAGCGGGAAGATTGATTGATGTGTGGTTGGTGCCTCGGGCGCTGATATCCTGGTTTATAGCTGCAGGATGACTAAGTGCCACAGGTGACGCACATGTGGTCGTGAAAGTTGAGGAGGCCTGGCTCGCTATCGTGGTTGAGGCAGTTGAGGTAAACGTCGTGGCTTGACTATTCATGGCTAAGGAATGTGTGCCTTTGAAAGTACCGGTTAGGAAAAAATTTGGGGAGGTTGAAGTAAGATGAAAACAAACTTACAGCGAAAACGAAAGGGCGGTAGGCTTAAGCCGCGCCGGAGTGTGTGCGTGTGTGTGTGTGTGTGTGTATGTGTGTGAGAGATAGAGAGAGAGAGAGAGAAAGAGAGAGAGAGAGAGAGAGAGAGAGAGAGAGAGAGAGAGAGAGAGAGAGAGAGAGAGAGAGCTACAAGGAGCTACAAGGATAAGGAGTACCCTAGAAGACTTTACGGTCCATTCAGAGAAGGTACCTTTGGACTAGCAGTCAAGGAGGCACAATTCGGCTCAACGACTTACGTGCCCAAAACGCCATTTTTCAAGACTTTGTCCAGTCTTGACTTGAACTGATCAATAGAATTGCTGTTGACAACTTCCACTGGAAGTGCGTTCCAGCTACCACAGATGCTGTATGTGAAATCTTCCACACAGATCGCGTTGGTAACCCTTCAGCTCAAGTTTGTAGCCGTGATTTCTAGTTCTGCCCTCACTAAGTTGGAAAACATCAGTGTAGTCTACATTGACGAAGCCTCTAAGTATTTTAAACACTTTCATAATCTGACCACGCAGTCTCCGAGTCTCCAACGAGAACAGATCTAATTCCTTTAATCTATCGTCGTAACTTTTGGGTCTGATAAAGGGAATCAGTTTGGTTGCCTTGGCTTACATACGTTCCAATCTTGCGACATCCTTTCGAAACGAAGGACTCCCAAATTGTACGGCATACTCCAGGTGAGGTCGGACAAGTGAATTGCACAAACAGAGTACTATTTCCTTGTTTCGATATCCAAACTCGCTTTATATATCCTAACATCCTTTGGGCCTTTTTCTCCGCCTCTATGCACTGTTTCGAGAACTTGAGGTCACTAGTGATTGTTACACCCAAGTCTTTCTCGATATCAGTGCGTTCGAGAGGAGTGCCCTTAAGGATATGACGTGATTGGGGGCTTGTTAACTTCTAGGGGGAGGCCGGCCTTCTCCCTATTATTTAAGCAGGATTTGTTTGTTTTTTGTTTTTTTTTGCATTTGTTTTTTTTTCTTTAGGTTGCACGCTCCTGCGCCGGGGGGACCCCCCCCCCGACGCACCAGCTTGCTTCCTTTACCCCTTTTGGGGTGTTTTTTTTTTTTGTCTCTTTTATTATATTTTAAAGTAGCCTAGAACTAGGCCAGTTTTAATACGGCGACTAATGCCCAAGTAGGCAGTCGCCAGATGAGCTCTTAAAAAAACAAAAAAAAACAAAAAACCGTGATTGGGGGTTTCGGTGGCCGATATGCATCACTTTGCATTGCTCACGTTAAAAGGCATTTGCCACGTGTCCGACCACTGCCCAATCTTGCGGAGATCTTCTTGTAGGCAGGCAGTGTTTTCTTCCTTTGCAACGTTCATACCAAGCTTGGTATCGTCGGCAAATTTATAAATCTTCGCATCCATGTCACCATCAATGTCATTAACATAGATGATGAAAAGTAGTGGCCCCAGGACAGAACCTTGGGGTACACCGCTGGTGACGAGCACCCACTTAGAAGCCTATCCATTCAGCACCACCCGTTGCCGTCTGCCGCTTAGCCAGTTCTCTATCCAACCTGCTACCTTTTCGTCTATGCCCAGCGCACGCACTTTCCAGAGGAGGCGGCGGTGTGGTACCTTATCGAAGGCTTTTTGAAAGTCTAAGTAGATAACATCCACCCTCTTGTCTCGGTCATGCTCATTAAAAACGGAGTGGAAGAATTCCACAAGGTTCGTTAGGCATGACCATTGCCTTCGGAAACCGTGCTGGGAACTCTTCATTAGCAGGCTCGACTCTAAATATTACGTCATTTTGTCCACCATGATGCTTTCCATCAGTTTACCGACATTTGAGGTTAAGCTAATAGGTCGGTAGTTTGACGGCTGGCTAGGGTCTCCTTTCTTGAAGATTGGAGTGACCCATGCTTCACGCTAGTCTCTAGGAACGCATCCGGTCTGTATTGACATGTTGAAGATTGTGCTCAGATGTCGTGACACTTCATCGCGCACTTCTTTCAACACTTTAGGTAGAAACCTGTCCGGGGCAGGGGACTTATTCGTCTAGTGATCTTTTTTTCTATTTCTCCTTGGGTGAAGTCCATTTCCTCAAGTTTTTCCCCCAAGTAAGAATCCGTGGGCTGGGTGATGGGATCACACTCTTCAGTAAACACTGAGGAGAAGTAGTCGTTGAGGAGGTTAGCATTTTTTGTATCTGAAGGAGTTAATGCACTCTCCTCATTCACTAAAGGGCCAATCGTAAGATGGATTGGTTTATGGCACGGCTATCTACATAACCAAAGAACTCCTTGGGATTCTCCTTACACAGTCTTGCCACTCGGAGCTCCTTGGCACGCTCTGCCGTCCTTATGCTGGACTTCACTCTCCGATCTAGCCTCCGGTACTCGTCAAAGTCTTCAGAAATCTTTGACTGCCGGTACACCATTTTTTTCTCCCTCAGCCGCTGACCAATTTCTCGATTAAACTACTTTGGTTGAACGGAAGACCGACAAAGGCTTTTCAAAGGGATGAATCGTGAATGAAGGCTCATTAACGTAGTTTTGAATCTATTCCAT
Organism: Ceratothoa steindachneri; assembly: GCA_963969495.1. Lineage (NCBI taxonomy): Eukaryota > Metazoa > Arthropoda > Malacostraca > Isopoda > Cymothoidae > Ceratothoa > Ceratothoa steindachneri. Next base: position 50,670,034 of record OZ018333.1, on the reverse strand, counting down.
GAATATTCAACACCCCTGCACACTTCTAGCCTCGCATCAGTCAATACAGCACGAAGACCTGCAAAGTCTGCTCTTCTCAAATCAAGTTTCCTCGATTTACCAGTCGCACACTCTACCTTGGGGACCTTGACTATAAATCTGACTAGTCGGTGATCACTGCCACCGAGCTCTTGGCCTACAGAGAGATCCTCAACGATGTCAACCTCAGAGGTGAAAACCAAGTCGAGGGTATTATTGCCTCTCCTCGGCTCTCTCACCCATTGAGTCAGGAGCTCGTTGTTCGCAAACTGCAGGAGTAGTGCGTTCTCGCCACGGGGTTATCTGGTTTCACAGTCAACTTGGGTATTGAAATCACCCTTGACGATACACACACTGTCTTGAACAAGTTCACCCAGGGTAACTTGATCGATCGCTGATGAAATAATAGTGTTCGTTAAAATTCGCTGGGGACTCGGGAAATGGGAAAGTCTATTCTGATTGGTTAATTTCGAATTGGGTTGTACAAAGGTTTTGAGTGGTTGATGGTTGGAAGGAGGCTTACTTTGATTTTGAGGTAACCGTATTGGTATCAAAGGTCGTACAATAATGGATTTTGGGGGCGAGATGCATAATTTTCTCACGCGGGAAATTGCCAACTGCCTCTTTACGAACTTTGTAGGAGCTTGCAAAGATGTCAGCTGCTACAATTGTATGAGGGCTATGATTAACGGCCGGCAAGACAATAGGGAAGTGGGCACTCCCATGGAGGTCATCAAGCTTGACCACTGAAAATCAGTGTGGCAATCCAGGGAACAGAGTGGCAGGTCAAAACAACTAAAAGTATCCGTCTGGACATAATAAGAGGTGAAATCGCCAGTGTTTAATTAAAACGCAAATAAAATCAAATAATAAAAGAGACTAAAACACTGTCTTTGGTATTCCGAGTGATGTCGCCCCAATATGGGTGATGAGCATTACAATCACCAATTAGTAAAAATAGGGAAGGCAACAGATCTACAAGTTCTAAAAGTTTGTGGTATAGATTCATTTTAACACATATTTGCAAATGATTTTAAAAATGTGTTTTTATTATGTATTTTTAGGTGTACTTTTCAGATCTGATACTCGTTTTTTTCCAGGAAATGCATACTTTACCCATAATAGGAAAAGTATTTCCAGCGAAAACGAGTTTCAGATATAAAAACTACACATAAAAATGCACAAAAAAAGACATTTACAAATTCATTTAAAAGATTCTTCAAAGACATAAAGGTATTTAATTCTTAACTCACTTCTTCTTTAAATCACACTGTGAGCCCTATATACGAGTATTTCTAATGCCTGACAATGGTCATCAAAAACTACTCAAATTAATTGGTATTACGAGCACAGACACTACACACTATTAAACACTGTGAACTGAAGGTAATCTTAGCTAAATTGACGATATGGTGTTTCATGTTTCATTCATCCGCGCTAGTTCCAATTTAATTACTAAAGTGTGCTTACACCTCAGGAACAAGTACAACGCAACATTTTAGAGTAAAGGACGAAGCATTATGGGATAACAGGAAATAAACACCCGATTTGTTACGTCAGAAATATACGAAACTATAAAAAGAATGCTATTGGTTAATTGCCAACGGACGCATGCGCAGATCGTCTGAAGAAATAAAAAAAAAGCCTGCTATTGGTTAACAACTCAGGTCAAACGTGAATAGGAGAAATGACGCGGAAAGATTAGGCCAAAAGTTGAAGCGAATAGGTCTCAAATTTACCAAAATAATAGCCTTTTTTCGAAAAGTGACTATCTACGTTATTATTAAATTCCGAAAGTTAAAAATAACATCGATGAGCATCATTTTAAGAATTAAAAATGCTTATGATTGGGCCAAAAGTTGAAGCAAATAGGACAAATGGTGCAGAAGATTCAAATTTACACCCCCAAAAGAGCAAATTTTCGAAGTGACTAACTACGTTATTATTTTGTTCCGGAAGTTAAAAATAACATCGGTGAGCATCATTTTAAGAGTTAAAAACGTTTATGTATTTGAAAATAAAAAATACCGTAATTTTATTAAAACAAATCTTATCCATTTCGGGTCTTGACAATGGTAAAGAAAGAGAAGTAAATCGAACAAACAGTAAAAATCCTTGTGAGAAAACCCCTCACGGAATTAGCTTGGAGGGTAGTATGAAGGGGAAGGGAAGATACATAGTGTGATGACGAAACCATAACTGACACACCCCAATGAGACGAGCCCTCGACAGAAGCAATAGAGATGAAAATACGAAAACCAGGTACCGCCGGAAAAGGGCAGGTACCCAGTTTGTTCTCCTGAAGACAAATAACAGGGGGGTGGAGATTCGTCAAAAGAACTTTGAGTTCTTCCCACTTGGGAAGAACGCCTTGACAATTCCATTGTGAAATGGAGGATATTATGCGGGACGGTTAGATACAGTAGAATGTTGCATTGGTTGGTAGAGATCGGATGTGTTTCAGTGAGCTCTGTATTCAGTGACATTTTTCGATAATTTTTTCATATTTTTTTGTCAATTTTGATAAAAGGGTATTTTATAACGCAATATATTTTGTTAACGAGTAGTCTTTAAATAGACGTTTAACTTCTTTAATAACTGTGCTAGATTTTTATTGCTGGAAAAGCGAAATTTTGTTTACTTTGCTTAAGTAAATTATTATTAGCAGAATTAATATTTTAACAAAAACAAAGTTAACTAAATTCAAATTTAAAGGCGATTGCCAGATGAAGCCAGTGGGTTACTTCCATAACTCAATTAAGTTTGGATGTCCTATCGATCCTTTTTTATTTGTTTTTGTAAGAAGTTGAAAAAAAGAACGATGATGACTCATATGAGCAAAATAGGTGCCCAGTTTGTCAACTGATTAATCCCCGGAAAAGGCTAATTGAGTGTTCTAGATGTGTTAGGTGGTTTCACCTGACATGCTCAACTGTCAACTGACACAGGTGAGAGAGATCTCAAGGTGGGTTTGTTCAGAATGCCGAGGTGTCCAGAGAGGAGCACCTGCCGGCATTCGGGGCGACTGCTGGAACCATGCCCTTTTGGATCTAAGCTTGATTTTCCTGCTGAGGTCAGGTCATTGAGGCGTGTGATATCTTTTATCCCCAAATGAGCCAGGATTACAGCAGTTGATGCCCTTGGAAAATAAATGAACAATGTTTTACAAGAAAAGACCAATTTGGCTGGCTTCCGGTTGTTGTTTTTCCCCTTATGAGACACTCTACCGGCCATACAAGCACAATCCTTTAATGGAGGGCCCATCTCTCACTTCTAGAATCAAGGGTCAAATCATTGCCTATATGGAGGCAGACTTCCCAGCTGGTCTGGACCTGACCAGTAGAGACCAACTCAGAGACAGAGGAACTAGGAAAAATGTAAAAAAAACAAACAGATGATGCTCCGAGCAGGAGAATATCTTCCAAGTTCGCAGACTTCGACATTCGGGGAGCCACTCAGGAGCTTTCTTCAGATGAGGGCTTGACACCCTTTTCTGGGGAGACCCTAACCAAGCTTAGGGACAAACATCCAATTGCTCTAGATAACATAAATATTCCTGAATTACCTGTAAACAGTGCACCTCCCATAACAACTTGTGATAAGGTAAAAGAAAAATAGATCTTTACCACCAGGCTCATTTGGAGGACCTGTTGGGTTAACTCTGGGGCATCTTAAATCTTCGTTGGGTCGTGAAACTGCCGAGGCGGGAGTACGACACTTGTCTAATTTGACCAATTTTGTGAATTTGGTCTTGCAGGGTGAGGTGTCTGATGGCCTGGCAGATGTTTTTTTTATGGAACATCGTTTTATGCACTGGTTAAGAGGGGATGGGGGGGTGCGCTCCATTGTTGTGGGGTGTACCTTCCGTCGCCTTGAGGCCAAGGTAGGTGTGCGACATGTATCTCGGGCTCTAGGTGCTCGCCTCAGACCAGTCCAGCTGGGATTTGCTACTATAAGGGAGGTTGTGAGGCGGCTACCCATTCAACACGGAAAATATTTGACTAATGATGACCCCGAGCAGGTCTTTGTGAAGGTCGATTTAAAGAATGCTTTTAATGTCATTAAAAAGGATGTTTTCCTTGGGGCTGCCAATGAGCAGATGCCTTCTTGAAGTAGAATGCGAAATCAAGCATACTCCCGGCCAACCTCACTCTTGTATGGCGGTGAGATTTTGAATTCTGCTACAGACATACAACAAGGAGACCCACTGGGACCTGCACTGTTTTCACTCGGTATAGATCAGATCATTAAAAGCCTAAAATCAGAGCTTAATATCTGGTACTTAGAGGATGGTTCAATTGTTGACAATCCCCCACCCCCCTCAAAAATAAGTTTTTGATGACCTTCAGTCTATCATTTTTTAATTTAACAAAATAGGGCTAAAGATTAATAGCTCCAAATGTGAGTTGACTATCATAAATTATGATGATACTCAAGCCATTCTTAAAAAATTCAAAACATCACTGGGAAAGCAATCAGAGAGGCTGTAGACACAACATGAAGCCCTAAAACGAATGATATTCCGTCTCCAATTAATTAATCCACACTAAGCTTTGGTCCTATTAAAATATTTATTTTCTTTACCTAAGTTGCAGTACCTCTTGAGATCCTCTCCCGCCTAAGGGGAGATGGCATCTTTGGGGTCTTTCAATGACTGTGAAAGATGTTGTCTCCAAACTAATCAACATGACTTTTCAAGGGATTCTTGGACTCAAGCAACTCTCCCAATTGGGATGAGCTGACACAAGCCATTGCTATCCCTGGGTACATATTCTTCTTGATTTCAGTTAACCCTTTAATACGAGCTGTTATTTCACCGGTTTAGCTCAAGTGGACAGGGTGACTGGAACTATTAGATTTTGGAGGGGGATACTTGGGACAAAGTCTTTGAACCTGAAAATGAGAACAGCTTGAAGCAGAAATGATGGGATCTACCTCTTGCTCTTTCCAAACTAAATGGTATCAACGAAAGGGCAGATTAAGTGGAAAGAGCCAGTCTGCTAGCCGCGGGACATCCTGATAGTGGATGTTGTTTGTCAGTCATCCCGGTCCCATCTTTTGGAACTCTGTTGGATCCGGAAGCCCTTAGAGTTGCCATAGCTTTGTGGGTGGGTGCGCCAATTTGTGAACCACATAGGTGTAAATGCGGATCTGGTGTTGATCTTCTGGGTCTGCATCTCTTGTCCTGTCAGTTGGTTGCCGGAAAGATACATAGACATTCGGTCCTCAATGACATAGTATGCCGAACCCTGACAAGAGCGGGATTGCCAGCTGTTTTGGAGCCAGTTGGACTTGATCGAAGAGATAATAAGCGTCCAGATGCGATAACAATGTTTCCTTTTAGGAATGGAAAGAGTGTGTTGGGATGTGACATGTGTCAATACTTATTCCGAACATATTATTAACAGGTCAGCGTATCTGTAGCTTCGGCTGCAACAGCGGCAGAAAATTCAAAAAGAATAAAGTATTTTGCCCTGACTGAGAAGTTTCTGTTTGAGCCAATAGTCATCGAAAATAATGGGGTCTTTGGTCCTCCAAGTGCAAAGTTATTAAAGAAATAGGTTCTCTTCTCAGGGAAACTACTGGTGACCCTAGGGAGGCTGGATGGTTCAAGCAGAGACTAAGTATTGCTGTTCAGCGGGGCAATGCAATTAGTATACTGAATGGGGTCCATGTGTCGTCCATGGTGTTGGTCTGGACTTTGACTCCTGAGTTTTATCTATACTTTCCCATCTTTTCTAATAAATAAAGGTCATTTGATCCTATTTTTTTATGGCCAAACTCCATCCAAAAATGTGACGTGTTTGAAGTGCGCCCTAAAGAGCTTGGGGAACGAAGAGCAGATTTTGAAGAGCCTGCTATAGCAAGGAGAGAGATCCTGGAAGGAGTAGTGACAGGGGTACGTCCGATGGCTTCGAGGAACGGGCCAAGATACCTGCCTGTAATTGGGGCGCAAAGCCAGTTGGAAACGGAAGGTCGAGAAGAGATTTCAGGACGGTTAATCCAGATTCATGGACCGAGGGCACTTTTTATGTCAGGAGTTGATCAAACAACCGCAGCTGCTGATGTTGGAATATCATCTGCTTCCATCGGATCATGAGTAGGAGGGTGAGTGGCTGAGCAGGCGATCTGGGCTAGGTACATCGATCTGGATTGATTTTTGAAGATTCTCAAGCCTCGGGCAAGTCAGCTCGAGAGGCTGCCCGCTTATTGGTGGCCGATGACCCAGATGAGGAGTCCTTCCACTTACCAGGTGGCTTTGGGTCCCAGGGCTGGGTAGAAGAACCTTTACTGGTCGATATAGAAGATTCTTTAAGATAACGTCTGATGTTTCACCCTGAGTGTCGATCAAAGCTAGAGCTGCCGGAGAGAGGGAGGCAACATTAGCTATTTTGGTGTGAGATCGATGCTTCGACGGTATATCGTGAATGCTTCTGACATTAACGGTACATGGGCGATGAGATGCTTCAGGCGTATCGTAACTCAAAACGTCTCAGAAGACACGGCTAAAAGGTGACGTTTGTGCTCGAGCCCATTGACGAGCCTCTATCACGCTCAGACGCAGATAGTCGCGCAAAGCAAGGACCTCCTTTTCATATAAGAATATTGGGCAGATTTTTGACGCGCACTAAGGGCACCACCACAGTTGGCACAGCACGGTGTTTTGGTGCATGGTAATCAGAATTACAATTCACGCAGGAACGGAAGTGGCCACAAGCGTGACCATTTCCAAACTGATTACAATTTAAGCAACGTATGGGTAGTTCAATGGAGGGGCTTACCGGGACACAAGGTAACCAAGCTTTAATTAACTGCCGTAGTTCCTGACGTTTGAATGTAAGCTCTAGTTGAACCTACAGTTTTAGTCATCATGTGTACATGTGTGGCACGTTGGGTACTAAGCTTTCTATAAAGAGGGGTGATGTCCTAGTGGCTTAATTCGTTTGAATGGAAGACACATTTGACAAAATTCAGACATGTATAGGGCGAAACGAATACGGGAACTTCGGCTATCGAACACAGATTTCGCACAAGATAATGTTGAGGGTGAGATGACACCTTGACTACTATATCACCAATACCTCTTGACCACATCCGGCGGGGCTCACCACAGCGGGACTCAGATTATTCATTAACTTCAAACCCATCCATTTTTGCAAGTGGGGTGCCAGATGACAAACTCATGACCAGAAAAAAAGGATAATCTAAATCTGGGTCCACACCGTTGCCATATCGATCCAACGAGCGAGGGAAGGCTGACAGGGGAGCTGAAGAACGTTTGACCGAGAACCCTTTGAGAAGGGGAAGTTTTAGGTTTATGGCAAGCCATTGCAAATATAAATAACTTAACATTCTCCTTCGGGACTTCTCGCTACGGACGCCTACAAGGGCCGACGCTATTGCAACTCTCGATTCGGTTGTGTCCGATATGTCTTAACAGGGAATGGATACGAAACCACCACACTATCTTTATAGACCGAAGAGGCAGCCCGAGTTCTCCTACTGATGGAGAAAAGGGGCCAATGATGTGTTTCTCCTTGAGCATCAGCTGATGAAGGCGGTGGATTTGCCTAACCTTCTCCGACCTTCATGAAAGAAAAATTCAGAATCAGTCTGAAAATAACAAACAGAGGTCATGTAATCGTCAGGGCCACTAGAGAGGAAAAAGAAGATGGGGAAATAAAGGGCAGTAAAAGAAAGTAATATGAGGAGCGGAAAGGTTATTTTAACAGTCTGGTTCGGAGCACCAGGGACCCCTAATGCCATAAGGCTGACCCCCATTTCAGCCAGAAGGCCATAGATTCTCTGCGACTAACCCGTGAAGAAATAAAATATCTCAGAGAGATGGGGGAGGAGGGAGGGGGGGTAGGGAACTCCTTCAAGCGCTCGGTATTGCTTTCGGGCCGGTGGCGCCCATGGTTCTGTCCAGGACACAACCCTGGAGGGTACCACTTTTGACTATTTGTCGCTACGCCTCTGCTCCCAAAGCTTCTACAGCGGCGGGAACCGTGCCAGGCGCTGCGTCTATTTTCAAGGCCGAGCTGGTTGCAATACATCACTCGGTACGGGAGATAACTCGTGGTGCGCCGGTTCAGCAGCCGGATTTTGATCTATAGCGACTCACAATGCGCCCCGAGTGCTCTCGGGGCATTGGAATCTTCAGATCCCCTGGTTCGCTGTATCAGTGACGCCACGGTATCGGTATTAGTGAACCCAGCATGTGGGAATTGCACCAATGAGGGCACCAAAGAGTTCGCGAGGACTGGGCGACCAGACCAGCGTTTCACTCTTCCTCACACCGATTACATGGCAGGAATATGAGCAGCCCTCCGGGCCGAGGGGAACTTAAAGTTGCGTGTCATTGTGCCGCGTTTGTTCCCATGGACCCATCCCCAATGCCGGAGCAGTCTTAGGTTGTCTTCTGTCTTCTCCAAATTGGACACACTCTTAATTTGTTTTATGTATTTATATTGTCATGTATTTTATCTTTCTCTTTTTGTGTTACGTGAAGTAGCGATGAGTAGTTATTGCTTTATCTCCCCACTTGCCCAGACATCCTGGCACAATTTTTCCCCCTCGCTTGCTCATGTTGATGAGTGCTGTTTCTATGCAAATGAATGTGTGTGATCCCTTTTGATCGAACGAAGAGAGGCATCGGAAAATGAACTCACAGAACGAGCGGTGGTCAATGAAACAGAAATCGCCTACACAATCATTATCAAGACTATTATCAGTTCAAGAAGAGGGAGACCTGACGAACTACCACCCCTGTTGGCCTTCCCTTTTAACGAAGCGGAGGTTAGAAGGTAGAGGAACCCATGTAGATGCACCGTACTACTGCAAGCAACCTGGATTAGTTACGATGAACCACTACAAGTTTTCCCAGCCCCTAACTACGAACATAGCATTTATCATCGCAACTCAAAAGGGACAACACTGGATGAAGATAAAGGTAGCATACGAACCAACGCCATTGGTTCGGGTAGTGTGTTTATAATTAATAATAATAAGAGTATTCGGAATAAAAATAATAGTGCAAAATCCCAGAAATTCACTGATTGTTTTGTTTTAAAACTGTAAATAATGAAGAATATAGTGTCCGATCGTAAGAAGGATACAAATTTTATTAGAACAAATGAAGTGTACAAATTATTAATTTATAGTTAACCCCGTGTTTAAGTTGGAGTTTCCTGGTTTCAGTCCTCCTATTAATCTATCTCACTTCTCCGGTGGACGTGGGCCAGGGCAAGCCCTAACTGCCCACCATGATGCCCAGTCACGGTAGTAACCTTTCTAGTAAATAGTGTCAGCTTAAAAAAGAATCCAGACAGAGATTCGAACTTCCGTCCAGGCGATTGCCGGGCAAGCGCGCTAACCACTATACTTGCCATGAGGCTTGTGTACAAAGTCCGTGTAATCATTAATTTAAAGTTAGCTCCGTATTCTTAGGTTCCGTCTGCGAACAAAACGAAGAGGTTTTGTTCGCAATTAGGAACTGCAGCTCGGACATCCGAAGGCTGAAATGTTAAACGCTTGACATTACAGAAATTGAACAAAGAATCTCAGGATTGCTGACACCTTTGAATTTTATGTTTTGCAACTAAGTATAACAAAAATTATATAAGAAAGTAAATACATATAATTTTATAATTTTGTGGTGCGCGTGCACAAAGCTTTACGCATAAATTGAATATAAATATGGAGCACCTATGAATTGAATTTTATGCTGCAGACAATCACGCTATTACAAGTATAATCTCAGTCTGGTGCCTGAATTTATATGTGATTAAGAGCAGTTGTGTGGGGCACTCACCCGATTCGACTAATACTAGAGCTCAATAGTACCCTAAGTCTATGAAATATTGTACATTAGAAAGAAAAATTTACCCCTCATTCCTAAAAAGGCTAAAAAAATGAAAGGAACCAAAATTCAATGTAAAGGTATACATTTCTTAGAGGTATATAAAAAATATAGCCTAAAAATAGGCTATAGTAACAAACAAATATGTAAATAAGAAATAACAACGATAAAAATATCATATACTAAAAAAAAAACAAAAGAAAAAGATAACAAGAAGAAAGCGCGCTACGACGCCGGGGGGGAGGCCCGTTTTCCCGGCGCAGGAAGATGCGACCCAAAACAAACAGTCAACTAAAGTAGAGGAAGCCAGTCTCCTCCAAAAGGTCGTATAGTCTGCAAGTCTGTGTGAACGAACTAGGCCCGAATACAAGGGACACGCGGTAGCGAGCCGAATCTTTCCGCAACCGGGACAGGTAACGTGCACGAAGATCACCCAGGCTGGGACTTTCAACAAGCATGTGCTGAGAAGTCTGGGAGACAACGTAGTTGTCGGAATAAGGCGCAGGCGAGCGCTCCATTAAATGGCGGTGCGTTCAATTCGAAGACGACAGAAAGTATGGTATTTGATTATTAGTGGGATTGATTTTAGTTAATAAATCAGCCTAGATAGCTATTTGAAAATCATTGCCATAAATTTGTTGAATTGGATGGAATAGTCGTCTGCTAATATTTAGGCCTAACGACTGACGTGAAAGGAATTTGGAAAACTTCAAACGCGAGGGATATAAGAAAACGGGCGATAAATAAATTATATATTTATAAAATCAACGAATGCACAATGAGAGAATTGAATTAGGAAATAACAAGTGAGAGGTAATTACAATTATACGAATGAATAAGAATTAAATTGAGAATTGTTAAAGAATACAACGTAAATATAATTAAAATCTAGATTACAGGATGGTATTGAAGGATGAGATTATAGGATGGTATTACAGGTATATTTGACTTGTAGAAATGATGGGAAGTGTAGGATAGTATGGTTGACTTGTGAGGAAGGTAGTGGAATATAACGTAAAGTAATGAAATGTATCAAAGTAGTGAAAAGTATGGAGTGAAATATAAGGTGAGGTAAGGTAAAGAAACTAAGGTAAGGTAAGGTATATTAACTATGATGGACTGTGAATTGGGATCTGAAATGAAAGAAGTAAACAGAATTAGGACCTACTCTCGTATGGCAGTTTGCAGAGAATAAGTGTGAGAGGATTTATAACTGACCTTAATTCGAAGTAAAGTGGAGCACGAGGGAGTGGGTGACTACTTCAAAGCGCACAGCTAAAGGCTTGCGTTCGTTTGTGTGTTGTTGTAAGGAAAAATCTTTTACTAGAGGGATTTTTGTGGAATACATTTTGAAAGTAAAATTGGTTTCCCGTTTATGTTGAGATGGCTTACAATTCGAATAGATATACATTGATTAAATCATCCTCATTATTTGATTGGAGAACATTTTAATATAATAAAATTCCTTAGGGGTCTTGCCATTATAGAATTCCCTAGAGGGCATTGCTATAAAAGCAACCTGTAGCCCTCGCGGCATTGAGGGGTAGGTCCATGGGAACAGTCACGGCGGAATGGCACGCAACTTTAAGTTCCCCTCGACCGTCTCCCATCTTCTTTGTCAGCCCGCATGAAGGGCAGCCGGTATTCCTGCCATGTATTGGGTGTGAGGAAGAGCCAAACGCTGGTCCAGTCGCAGAGTCCTCGTGGACTCTTTGGCGCCCTCATCAGCGCGCTAATTCCCTGCAATTCCTACATGTCCAAGAACCCAGCAGAAGATTATCTCGACATCCGCCTGGCTCACCAAAACCGTAGCGTCACGGATATCGCGAACCAGAGGATGAAGAGATTCCAATGCTCCGAGAGCACTCAGGGCGCTTTGTGGGTCGCTATAGATCACAATCCGGTCTCCGAACCAGGGACGTCACGTAATCTCCCGTACCGTGTGGTGTATTCCCACCAGCTCGGCCGTGAAGACAGACGCAGTGCCCTACTAACTACAAACATAGGTGATACGGCGTGAAAGCCGACCCCCTCTTCAGACTTGGAGCCATCCGTATACACTGGCACGATCCCAGCGTGACACGAGGTGTGCTCCAAAAAGGTCGAATGCAATACTCCTGGAGTTGTACAAGCTTTCTGAACAGAGGCGTGGCGTCAAAAAGCCAAATGTGGTACCCTCCATGGTGGAATCCTTAGCAGAACCAGAGGCGCCACCGGCCCGAGAGCTATACCTAGCTCTCGGAGGAGTTTCATAGCCCCAAACCCAGAGGGCTTAGGGTATGACTGGCGTCTCTCGGGGGCATAGGCACCGTCGAAATCAGCTGCGGATGCAGTGAGAGATGTTGGTGACTGAGGGAGGCACTGGGCTCGCACGTACAGGCGGGTGATGCACTGTACGCGGCGTAGAGCGAGTGGAAATTCCCGAGCATCGACTACGTAGGCTCTCAATGGGGGAAGTGCGGAAGGCACCAGTCGAAAGGCCAAGGGCGGTGTGGTGGATCGAGTCCACCTTCCGCAATAAACGCTCGGCTGCAGATGCATAAAATTCGCATCCGTAATCGAGCTTCGAACGAACAAAGGATCGATAAAAAAGTAAGGCAGTAGCCCTATCAGCGCCCCAAGCGCTGAACGTCACGGAGCGGAGAATATCCATGGCGCGGGTACAAGAGACCCTAAGGCTGCGAATATGAGCCTCCCAGGTGAGGCGTCGGTCGAATACAAGACCAAGGAAACGGTGCGATTCAACCACTTCCACGCGCACCCAATTAAGAAACAAAACTGGGTCGGGGTGGAGCCGTGGGGAGCGGGCAGAAGTGGAGCACCTTAGTCTTGGACAAAGGAAACCGAAACCTGTGCGTTTCGGCATAGTGAGAGACGCGGTTCAATGCCTGTTGGAGTCGACGCTCTAGAGTTGGCATCTGGGCCGCGTCAAAAGCGATCGAAAGGTCCTCCACGTAGAGCGTAGCGAGAACATCTTCAGGCAGCACCGAAGTGATGCCGTTGATACTCAGGGCAAAGAGTGTGACACTGAGGACACTTCTCTGCGGGACACCCTTGTCGTAGAAAAGGCTCCCGATGATATACTATATATCTATTCTTTGTGGGGATTATTTTATATTCGAGTGCAGAGTTGTGTCAGATGGCCGAGTATTACTCTACGTTAATAAATAGGCCTGGAGAGGGCTTATTTATCTTCAATATACTTAAGAAGTGGAACGGAGCCCAATAATAAATAATGTTTCAAGCATTAATAAAATAAAATTTTATTAATTAATCTAACAAAAACAACACAGGGAAAATATTTACATGACCGGGGATTAAAAATAGGAGATACACATGAAATGAAAAAAGTCATAGGATGAATATGACTAAGCGGTGGATTAGGAATTGGAGGGATTTAAATGACAAAACAAACAAGAAGGGAAAGGGTCGACTAAATCCGGGTTAAAAGCACGGAGTTACGTTTTTATAAGGTCATCGTGCAGATGAAGGTGATTTGAAGGAATGGCTTCGGTCCGACTGGCCATTTCCTTCCCAGGAGGAGGGCTTTGCTTTTTAGGGGGGGTTATCCTTAACGAGGAGGGGGAAGGACTGACTTCAAGGAGTGGGAGCGAAGTAGGGCTCGGAAGTACGAGCGATCCTTGAGACAGGATATCGGAGATGTTCTCGATGAACAATTGAGGTTATCGGGGTAACCAAGCGTTCACTTGAAGAACGTTAAAAGGGGGGAATTAAATTACCACTGAAGTGATATCAGGAGAGCGAGAACTGTTTCTTGTCGAACGGGCTCGAAGAACAATGACTGTTCTAAAGTTGTTCTCTTCTGAACAATTGTAAATTATCACTGACCTGATATCAGGGAAGCGAGAACCGTTTCTTGTCGAACGGGCTCGAAGAACAATGACTGTTCTAAAGTTGTTCTCTTCTGAACAATTGAACAACAGGGGGAGGGGGGCTGCTCGAGGGGCACGAACCTTGGCACTCAAGGATATGGTCCTCTTCTAGACAATAAGGGGGTTCAAGGGGGAGAGTGTTCATAGGTGTACAAGGGAGACTGGATCGGTGTGATGCCTGACGAAGGTAATCTCAATTTCATTCAAACACGAAATTCTATCGCATAAATAGCCGGAGCAAGCCTCTCGGGGTAGGGGAAAATGGGGGACTTCCATGGAATGTCCCCCTAACGCTTGGAACAATCTTATCTTCTCATAAGCCTAATTCAATCTGGCCAGATCAACGCCTGCAGGCAAACGGGGGATTGAATCTCCTTGATACACTTGGAGCGGGGGAAGATAATCGGGAAATGTTGGAAGATAAGGACGCCATGCTACTCTCTTCTCGCAGGATGCACGCGGAATCGAGGATCATGCAAAAATTCAGATATAAACATTGGGAGGCGTCACGTCGCCCCCATCGTGTGGAGAGTCTCCATGATACCGTATCACGATGCGGTATCATAGGCCTTCTCCAGATCGAAAAAGACCGTGGCGTAGTGCTGTCTACGAAGGAAGGCCTCGCAGACGGCAATTCCCAGTCGGAGCAGAGCATCCGACGTAGAGTGGAACTTGCGGAAGCCGCACTGTGCAGAAGACAGATGGCATCTGCTGTCCAGGAAAAAGGATAATCTAACATTTACCAATTTTGCCATCAACTTGCACACGCAAGAGGTTAGAGGGATTGGGCGGAAACCGTCTGAAGAAGAGTGATCTCTGCCCGGGTTGCGAAAGGTGAGCAGAGTAGTGATTCGCCAGGAATCTGGGCGGAGACCCTCCACCCAGATCCTGTTGAACAAATCTAAGATAAAGGCCATGCCTCGTTGACCTAGGTGTCGATGCATGGCGTACGGGACATCGTCCGGTCCATGGGAGGTATCCGCGCACGAAGTAAGAGCGGAACGCAACTCACTCCCAGTAAACCTGTCGTTGAAGTGTTCTACGCCTCTAGAGTTAAAGTTTAGCCGGTGGCATTCCGCGACATCACGAAGTGCTTTGAATGCTGGCGGAGCAGTATCCCAGCTAGATAATGCGGAGAAAGCGGTCGCAAAGGATTCCACGACGGACGCGGGGTCCGAGATTGCGGTCGCATTCTCCTGGAGAACGGGATTGGGGTCCTGCAAGAACTTGCCTCAAATCCTTTTGACTCGTCTCCACATTTCTGCCAGAGGGGTCTTCCCGTTAAGGGAAGACACGTATGCCCGCCAATAAGAGCGGCGGGCGTGCTTCGAAATATACCGGAACCTAGCCCGAGGAAATTAACCGACAGTGAAATCGTTCGGGCGGCGCTTATAGCGCATGTAGGCATAAGGGTTCTGTTTGAGGGCCGTCTCACACTCAAACCGAACACCTCAGGAGTGGTCGGCGAGCAAAACGGCCAGACAAGCTGGGAATAGTAGTCAGGCCCGCGGCGATGAGGTTGCAGGAGAAGAACGGCCTCATCTACCGACCTAAACTCTTCGACTGAGATAGAGAATTCAGTGATATCCTGAACTGCAAGCCACGCGCCCGCGCCAAGCACCATCGAGGTGGGCTCTCAGGCGGCAGTTGCCCTGATAATGATATTTGAATTTGAAAGTGATCACTAACATGGAGGGTCTTTGACCATTCCCAAATCAAAATCAGGCTGTGCATCCGAAGAGAACAAAGATAGATAGGCAAGAAAATGAAGCGGTTCTCGGGCAGGGATGAGTAAACTCATCCACATTTAGGACACCTATCTCAAGCTATTCGATCAGATCGGCAAGGACTTGTCCCCTGGGATTTATTGATTAATCTCCCCAGAGAGGATGCCTGCCGTTCAGATCTCCAAGCAAGAGAAAAGGCCTCGGCACCCGTGGCACGACGTGTGGAAGTTCCACGCGTCGAAGTCAGCTGACGGTGGAATATACGCAGAAATAATAGTATACCTCCTATCCAGGTGAAGCTGCACAGCCACTGCCTGAAAGGATGTAACTAAAGTGAAAAGAAGAACAGAGACATCATGCCGGGTGTAAACCGCGCATCCCCCAGCCCGGCCCCCATCTCGTGGTGGTGGGGTCGATCGCAAAACCCTTATAGCCCTCGAGGGCGGGCAGGGGGCAGGCGCCTAGCATGGTCTCCTGCAGAAAAATAGCTAGCGGGGAACGGGGCGAGACTTGCCTCCGCAGCTCCTCCGCAGCTCCACGGTAATTCCATTGAAGGAAGATGCCCTCCAGGCCTAACTCGGAGGAGAGGCGGGGTCCTCTTCAAACAGTAGCCCCTCACGGGAATGGTCGTACTCTTCCCGGGGGCAGAACCCCGGTCGCTGTTGGCCGGACAAAGCACTGAAGGCGCTGTCGCTTTCGAGGACTTATTGGGGAAGGTTGGGCTCGCCATGAGAGTCTTTTCCTCCCTCCTCCTCGAAACCTTAGGCGGGCTTAAGAGGCGGGGGGGGCTCTCTTTTCGAGGATCCACCGTCTCCGAGCCACTCAGCCTACCCTTAGGCGTGGGCCAAGGAGCCGAAACCCCTATGTTGCTGTCCTCCTTTCTGGGGACAGCTTTAGAAACCCCGGAAGATGGCCTGGCGACCAGCTTCAGGGGTGTTGCCCCCTGTGAGTCTAACGACTCGGTAGAGGCGCTTGGCCGTTTTGCCTTATGGGAAACGGTCACGCTGGGGGGCGGGGGGGGGAAGCCCTGTTTTTAGCCGGTGCTGGGTGTGAACCTTTTGTGCCGCCAGCTTTACCAGGGAAGCGCCCGGGTTGAGTAGAACCCGCAGAAGGGCTCCGAATGGGCGCGGAAACAACTGTTGGCCTGGATGGGCCAGGAGCAGAGGGTGTCTTTCTAACCATTGGGGCGTAAGACGTCCCAGGTAGAGCCAGGGACGACAGGACCAAGTCCTTAGCCTCGCAGAATGAGAGTCGATCCTGGGCCTGAACGGCCAGGATTTCTTTCTCAAGGAGATATGCACCACATTGCTTCGAAGAAGTGGGGTGCGGCTCTCCGCAATTGACACACTTGGCTACACACGATTTGCAAAGTCGGTGACCCCGACTTTGCACGTCTAAATGAACGATTTGTATGGCCCAAGCGGTGATAGTAATAGCACCGCCACAGCAGTGGCACGACTGCGTTTACGCGGTAGCGTTACCAACCCGCATGCGCCTACTCAGGGAGCTGGTCACAGTCTAACGTGACGAAGAGTGTAGGGGTGAGTCTCGAGGCCCCTTCCTGTTTTTTCATCACACGATCGACCTTGAATGCCCCATGGTCGGCCAGTTCTAAGGTGATGTCCTTTATGGAGTAGTCAACGAATTCCCTCGCATAAACTACTCCTTTCACAAAGTCCATGGTAGAGTGCGGCGTCACACTCACCAGGGTGCCATTAAGTGTCCGAAGAGGACTTATCTTAGCCGCCTCGGCGGGATTCGATGCATTTGCCAGAAGGCTCCCGTCCGAGAAACGGGTCACCTTCGGCTCTCTACCAATTCCACTAGCTAATGCTCTCCTCTGATGGGTCATGTTGCACTTGGCCAACATGCTGACATCAGTGGAGCGAATAACGAGGGAGCGTTTGAAGCCCACGGGCTCGAAAATGAGAGGTAACCTCTGAATGAGGTGCCCCGATGTTATCGAGGCTTCGCCCTGCGTTCTTTTCGTCTTAGTCATAGTCAGGGTCCCCGCACCCGGGTGGGGCAGAGGGGTCGGATGTGCCGATCTTGGCTTGGTCGCTTACCGAAGTGGAGGCAGACTCATCCGTCCTCGCAGCCCACGGGGATGGAGAAGAGCCCCGAGTCTTCTTAATCTTTTTCTTATTTTTTTTATTTTTAGGAGAGGAGGGCGGGGAATGAACCCGCTTCTCCCCTCCACCGGCAGGAGCCCCCAGGTCAGATGCTCCCCTCCGCCGGCAGGAGCCCTAAGGCCAGAAGGACCAGCCTCAGCCAGGTCCTTCTTCGAGATGGAGAAGGTCCTGGTAGTCACAGGGGCACCGGTCGGAGGAGATCCCTTCCCTCCTTGTACCGCCTTAGAAACACGGGCCATTTGAGGAAGACCTTGCATAAGGGCGGATTCGGTGCTTGGCGTCGAGCCCGGATTCCCCTCCCCCCATGGAAAGACATACTGTCTGAGGCTGGATTGTCTCTAGGACCATGTCTATCTCAGGGGGGCCTCCAGTTGCCCCCCCCCCCGCCAGACATCGCAGGTCCTGTTGGCATCATTGTCACTAGTTACGTATGGGGAGGCACAGGTCTTGACCCCGGCAAGGTTCAATATTCTTGCCAGCAGGTCTTTTGAGGGAAGCGACTGAAGGGGCCTGGCTTCCCTCTCCCCCCTAAGGGGGTTTGCCTTACCGAGCCGCTTACACGAGGGGCAGGCGGCTATGGGCTGCCTGCTGGCTTTCTTGGCAGTCCTCTTGGAAAGAAAAGGGGGGAATGGGGCTGGAAACAGGGAGGTCCCCCAAAGCACCTCCAGAAAAGGGGGCGAGGAGTCCCCTACACCCGTAGGCGAAGGAGTAACAACAAGGAGTAACAACAAGGAAAGAAGGTACCCTAGGAGACCTTACGGTCCATTCAAAGAGGGTACCTTTGGACTAGCAATTGAGCGGGCACAAGGCTGCTCAATTGTTTTGCGTCCCTAAACGGCCACTTTTCAAGACTTTGTCTAGTCTTGACTTGAACTGGTCAACAGATTCACTGTTGACAACTTCCACTGGAAGTGCGTTCCACATACCGCAGATACTGTAAGTGAAAAAATTTCCACACAGATTGCGGTTGTAACGCTTCAGTTCAAGTTTGAAGCCGTGATTACGCGTTCTGTTCTCACTCAGTGTGAACATATCCCGGTAGTCAATATTGTCGAACCCTCGAAGTATTTTGAAAACTTCGATGAGCTGACCACGCAGTCTACGGGTTTCCAGCGAGAACAGATCTAATTCCCTTAGTCTATCCTCATAACTTTTATGTCGGATAGAGGGAATCAGCTTGGTTGCCCTGGCTTGTACGCGTTCCAATCTCGCGATGTCCTTTCGCAATGAAGGACTCCAAAATTGTACGGCATACTCCAGGTGCGGTCGGACAAGTGAGTTGTACAGGCACAGTACAATCTCCTGGTTCCGATAACCAAACTGGCGCTTAATATAGCCTAGCATCCTTTGGGCCTTTTTCTCCGCCTCAATGCACTGTTTCGAGAACTTGAGGTCACTAGTGATTGTTACCCCCAAGTCCTTCTCAGTGTCGGTGGATTCCATAGCAGTGCCCTTAAGGATATACTGAGATTGGGGGTTTCTGTGGCCGATATGCATCACTTTGCATTTGCCCACGTTAAAAGGCATCTGCCACATGTCCGACCACTCCCCAATCTTCCCAAGATCTTCCTGCAGGCGGGCAGTATTTCCATCCTTTGCAACGTTCATACCAAGCTTGGTATCGTCGGCAAATTTGGAAATCTTGGCAACCATGTCACCGTCCATGTCGTTGACGTAGATGATGAATAGTAGTGGTCCCAGGACAGAACCTTGAGGCACCCCGCTAGTAACGGGCACCCACTCAGAAGACTCTCCATTCACCACCACCCGTTGCCGTCTGCCACTTAGCCAGTTCTCGATCCAGCCGGCTACCTTTCCGTCTATGCCTAGCGCTCGCACTTTCCGGAGAAGGCGGCGGTGTGGTACCTTATCAAAGGCTTTCTGAAAGTCTAGGTAGACCACATCCACCGCCTTGTCCCGATCGTGCTTGAGAAATTTGGAGGTTCCCCTGCGCAAGCACAGGCAGGGGGGGACCTCCATTTTTTCTGTGGAGCTGCCCAAAGGCGGCTCCGTTGATGAACAAGGGGAAATAGAGAGAGATTTATTTTCTTTTGGTGTGCATTCATGGGCATGGTGACCCTATTTTTTCCACGGGAAGCATTCGCTTATCACCCCTCGCAGTAGCTCGCCCTGCAAGGGGTGCGTACAGGCCTGGCAGAGCCAGGTGGCGCCATTCAGGACCACCCCTCCCGCCTGGTTCTTGGCAATCCATCGGCATGGCACTCCACCTTAGACACCGCGTAAAAGCAAAGATAGATGGTGAAGTGAAAAGAAAAGGGGATGTGACTTAGGTATGGGTGATAATAAAGCAGGTTGTTAAAAACCCACCATCCCAAACCTGAGCTCAGGGGTTAGGGAACATTGTCCTCTCCCCCCCTCATCCTCGATCAGGGATATTTGGCTAGGAAGAAGGTCACCATCTACCCTCTGAAATTAGAGGCTGACCAGAGAAATTTGTGGGAGAGGTTGTATGAAAAGCAAGGAAACAGGAAGGAAACAAGTGTTTTGAAGGAAGGAGAAGAAGCTAAACTGGGGTCGGACGGGGGGGCTGAATCCCGTCTGCACGGCGGCCAGGATAGTAATTCGCCGCGCCCCTTACGATATTCCACTGGATTAGCTTCATTATTCTTTTGGTTTGATTCGGAAGGTGAGTGATTTGTTTTTTTTTGCGGAGGTCGTGGCGCCCATTGATTTCCTCTGATACCTATGAAGGTCTGTGCATTCCCTCTGGCCTCTCTAAAGTATAGTCGTTCTTTTTCACGTATGGATGCTACTTCTTCTTCGAATTTGTAGACATTACATTTTTTGCTTGATGCTGGGTGGGGCTCTCCACAGTTTACACATTTCGTTGGGCAATTTTCGATTTGTTCACGGTGTAGAGCATTTGCGCAGTTGACGCAGGTGGGCGCAAAGCCCTGATTCCTGCGACGACAGGTGTTTGTAGAGTGCCCGAAAGGTTGGCAGTAGTAGCATCTTCTGGGGCTAGGCTTGAATTCTTTAACTGTGAAGCGGCGCCATCCTAAATATATATATTTTGGTAGGATGTCTAGGTCAAATGATATGAAGTATATGTTTGTTTGGTATCTTGCTGTTGTTTATCGTTTTATGTACTCTGTGTACTTGAATGACAGAATATTCGCTTAGTTCTTCAATCAATTCCGCTTCTGAATATTGGGCCAAGTCCGGTTATATTATTACGCCTTTACGCATGTTAAAGGAGGGATGTGCTGTTACTATTACTTTATCTCCTGCCAATTCTTTTAATGTTAAGGCTGTTTCCGCTTGCTCTTTTGTTTTTACTTCGACTAGTATACTACCATCTGGTTAAGCAAGAGAGGTGGAAATTGTGATCTGGGAAGTTGAAATAGTTTTTTGATATCTTTACTCTGTTTGACCATGCAGGTCTTCATTAGGTTTGTTTGTTGGCTTTCTGGTTTTATCAGGTAAAATCTTTTGAAAGATCGATCAACAAATTATCCTGGGAGTACCTACAGTGAGAGCAGTTGAAGCAGCGTTTTGGTGGATCGTGCTGAATCTGCTGCGAGTTTGAAACTTCCTGTGGACTTCGTACTGACTTTGGTCGTTTTTGCGGTGGTGAATTTCGATTTCCTGAGACCTTGCTCGTTTCTATGCAATTTTCTTCTATCTGTCTAGTTGTTTGCGGGGGCGATCTTGTGGGTAAAGTTCTCCCACCAGTTTTTTCCACGTCTTGCGTTCTTTTCTTACTTCGAGTTAGTGGATTCGTATCCATTTTCTTCAACAGTCTGGGAAGTAAGAGGGATGGGAAGAGGGAAGGGGATGCGCAGCTTAAAACTTTCTTTGCTGGTTTCATTGGGTGTTTAAGAGGGATTTGTTAAAGAATTTGTTCGAACATAAACAGGAATCTACCCCCCGCGAAAGTACCATCTTGCCAGATCCAATAGACGAGCGGATTAGGGACCCGAGAGAAAGGCCTATGGTTTGGTTTCCATTAGCGCCGCGAATGCCCATTGGAGCAGACAACGGGCTAGTTCTAAACGACGCAGTGGGCGTGTAGGCGCGGGGCCACTTAAAGAGGGGGCCATGGACTTCACCGCCAGGTAACCTCAGGCTAAGCCTGGCGGACCATGCAGGATTCACCTGGTGGGCCTTACCCCCCCCGGCCGCGGCCCGGTCCCGCGAACAAGAACGCCGAATGTGAAGTTTTACCTCTTCTTGGCAGCCAAAAAAAAGGGGGTAGCCGACAATATTCTGCAGGTGTTGATGGGGGGAGGGGGGGGGGAAATCAAGCCAGTACAGAGTCCCGAGAATCAGACCTCTCGCCGAACGAAACTAGCACAGGCCCAACGCGAGTAGAGAAGTCCAATCCTATCGACACAAATGCTTTGAAGATAGGTAGTAGTAGAGTTGGGAAAGAAATTGCCAAAGAAGGCTAAAGGGTTGTTAGCCGAAGGGGGAGAAGAGGCTAGGCTGGGGCCGGACGGGGCGCTGAATCCTGTCAGCACGGTGGAAAACTTGTAGGGGTTCTCCACCCCTACATGTTTCTAAAAATCCCCCCCCCCAAAAAAAACAAAACAATATATGTATATATAGGGTATTCACCGCTAAAATTCGCCTGGCAACATTTTCCTTTTTCCCAAGCGCGCTTACACCCACGTTTCTTTCTCATTTGATTTTTGTGCTCATCGAGAAAGGTCAGTTTGAAATTTAAGTCTGTTTTCTTAGCTTGTTGCCTCCCCCTCCTTCATATGTATCAAACTCAAATTAATTATGGCGTCTTTCATTTCCAGACCCATTAATCACGCTAACCATCAGTTCCAATTAATAACGATCATTATTAACCATTAATTCCCAATAATTTTAAATATATTTACTTCTAAATAATTATTTATCAATCGACAAAATTTCTAATTATTGTAATAACAAACAGTCCTAATCGAATGTAATATTTCTTTGTTTTACTTTGCTGCCATTTTCTTAAATTCTAGTTGTCATATATTCAGTAATTCATGGTTTCCCCAAAACTACAAATCGTCGTACAAAGACTCCTTAATTTTGTAAATTAACGCTTTTCGAACCTAAACTCTTTCATTTATTAATTCAATCAATTAAGTTCTCACCAAGTACTATATTCCTATTAAAATATCTCATTTAGATGTGTGAATAAACTTATTTTTGTAACCTTGAATTCATATCCTATTTTTCATTCAAGTATCCTTCTTCAAATTCTTTCATTGATAACATATTTAGGATCTTAGCTGGTGCCCTTAGTTATCTAGGCTCAATATAATTCAACTTAGCATTCAATAAATTCTCACAAACCATCCCGCTAAAAGGCAAATCTCTGGGCCCCTTACGGGGTATAAAGATTGGGAGGCCTCCCCTCACCCTAATAGTATGGAGAGCCTCCATGATACCGTATCGCCATGCAGTATCATAGGCCTTCTTCAGATCGAAAAACACCGGGGCGTAATGCTGTCTAAGAATGAAGGCCTCGCAGAGCATTTTCTAGTCGGCGCAGAGCATCCGATGTGGCATGGAACTTGAGGAAGCTATACTGTGCAGAAGACATATGGCCTCTGCTGTCCAGAAAAAAGGCTAATCTAACATTTACCAATTTCTCCATCAACTTGCACACGCAGGGGGTTATAGAGATTGGACGGAAACCGTCCGGGGTAGAGTGATCTCGCGGTTTGCCCAAAGCGAGCACAGTAACGATTCACCAGGAGCCTAGGAGAATAGCCTCAAACCAGATCTTTTTTAACAAACCTAACAGAAAGGCCATGCCTCGCTCACCCAGGTGTCGAAGCATGGCATACAAGAGATCGTCTGGACCAGGGGCGGTGTCCGCACACGAAGAGAGAGGAGAACGACACTCACTTAGAGTAAATCTGTCGTTGAAGGGTTCTGCGCCTCTAGAGGAATACCGTTCGTTGCAATTTTTTGTCTTCTCCTCCAATTGATTTTTTCGAAGTTTCACTTGATATGTGGAATCTTGTTAATCTGTGCGACCAGTAAATATTGACGAATCAAACCAAATTTTTGCACAAAGTATTTATGGGTGACAAGAAACAAGAGGACACACGTGCTGACAACTTTCAACATATTTAATTTTTTTACCCCCATGATTGAAACACCCTAATAAACTTACAATAATACGGCAACATGGCAGGACAATAACAATCAAAATTGGATCAAACAAATTTACCCCAAAACTTAATTCATTCTCTGTACTAACCACACCATCAATTTGGTTATTGCATGAGGCAGAATTTGCCATAAATTCAGTTACTTTTTTGGAACTGTTGACTTGTTGTTTGTTCTATTTTGTTTCAACACATCATTCGGATATTTTGAACTACCAGTCAGAGTAGAAAGAGAGCTGTTGAAACCAGGAAGAGCGATAGAGAAGATGCAATTGCTGTTAAAGTAACATTTATTGAAAGTCTTAACTGCCCTTGATATGTTAACCAGTGAATAAGAAAGTTCTGTTACCACAGCGAATCCAGGAATGATCCTTAATGTCTTGCAATCATTTTCATTTTTGTGCTTTATGGAACTATGGGAAGCTGTTCTCACTGGAATCAATGAGAATGAGGCATATCTTCAAACCAAAGGTTTAAATATAAATTGTAATATTCAACTACAGACATTAAAGGAGCTTTTTATTGACAAGAGGCACAGCTAGTGATGTATGCTGTAACTTATGCCAAGATGTTGGCAATGAAGTCAGTAAAAGGATGACATGTAAATTTGAAAAAAAAAGGATGGCTGGCGAAGAGTTTAGAGATGAAGAAATATCATACCTAAGTGAGCTGAGAAGAGAAATGTGCTTCCTTGGACAACCAAATATATAAAAAAATTTTTGGAAAGATTTCAGCATATACATCTTCCTAAATGGAGAGAGACAAGATAAATATTTGGAACATTCCCAGTATAAAGTGCCTTAGAAAGATGATTAATAGTTACTAAGTAAAATGCTTGAATGGAACTTTTAAAATTTTTGCTGTTCATTTTTTTAAGGTGAAAAAAAAGACACACAAGAGGGATAAAAGTGATGATGTCCTGTATAAAGTTATTCGTTCTCTATTCCTTTTATTGTTTCATCGCTTCTTATTCAAGCTGTATATTTTCTGCTTTCATTTTCATAATCCTGTTGCCAAATTCATTTTACTTCCCTTTCAAACTTTTCTTATCCAATATATTAGATTCTTCTAAAATCTACATATCCTTAAAAGCTTCATTTACTATATCTGCAACAGCTCTATAGCTTACCTGACCTGTCTGCCTGCTGTAATAGTTAAATTTCCCATTAGTAAATATGTTCTGGTGATTTTCCATCAGCTTGGAATCAGGAATAAACTTGGTATTGTGTCCTCTTCAGATTCAGCTGTCTTCAGTATATTCAAATGGGCTTATCAAGGTGCCTTTTTGCTTCCCTTTTCTTTTTTAGCAGTTTCTTTAACAATGGGTCCTCAGTGGTTTGTTCTTTTATAATGTCTTACAAAACATTCCCAATTAATCATAGGTATTTCTAATATGCAGATTTACAAAGTATTTTGGTGTTTTGTTTGTTATAACATGACTAAGTGCAGATGTCATATATTTTATTGAATGCTTCGATTTTCGGTTGGAAACTATTTCTTTTATTAGACCTTTATTTAATTTGCTGCGAGCGTCTCTAACTCATTCTACTTTGAGCATGATTTCTTCAAATGCAATCTGTGGAAAATAAAAAATCATTCCCATATATTTTGCACATCTTTAATAATAATTCTATACTTAACATTCTTTTGCCATTCTGGAGACTTTACAAAGTTGCTCTTCATCTTTTCTTAAAAATAAATGTCAAAATACATCAGCCATTGAGAGGATCATGTAGTAAGCTGGAACTTTGGAGTTTATTCAAATGCAGAATTTCGGGGGGGTTTCTTCTAGCTTCCATTTAATTTATTAATTTTGTATTTTATGTACTCTCATTATTTATAAAAGCTGTAAATAGTAAAAAAAAGTAATTAATTTCTTTGATTAGAATTTGTAAAAAACAAAATTTCTCTTAATGAGCCATAGAATATAGCAGAATTGTTTTTTATATATGTATATATCTACTTTTTTTGCCTGTATTATATAAAATTTTGCCTATAAAAATTGAAAAAGCAAAAACAAAATTATAATTGCGAGTTTATCTTTAAAGCACCTAAAAAAAATAAATATAAATTTCTCTCTAGTTAACTATAGTAAACACTGCCTTAATATAAATGAACCAAATGGGAAGGCAGTTTGCAGGTCTAATATTTATACAAAATATTAACATGACCATTTTAAAATGTGCAGTAAAGAATAAGAAAATTTTAACTTTTTATATATTTTGCCATCCTCACTCCCTCCTAGTTCAAATGCACTCCTCTTATTTGCTCGTTAGAAGTCTACTGCTTTACAGAGGGTCATATATGCTGTCTGCAAATAGGCTTGTGAGAAGTTTATTCATTGTGGTTAGAGAGTATATTAGCAATACTTGTTGGGGAGGTGCATTTTTTATGATAAAAGGAGTATGGTAGTTTTCCCTTTGTGAGCCATTCAAGATTTATTTCTACCACATCTACAATATTTTGTCATGATCTTACATAATGGAGATGGAGAGCTGTCATTATATTTATCCAGAAGTTGGGTAGCTTGTTTGGCCCAGACATTTTGAAGTTTGAGAAGCTAGTGATTTTCCTTCTAATGTGAATATTGGTTTTTGCCTTGCTGGGCCTGTTGGCGATTCAATATGCTCAACCTGGCTTTCAAACAGTAGTCCCCAGCTGTTTCTTTGTATGGTGGGATACTGATTTGGCTATTATACTGTGGGGGAATTGTAGGTAGTGGGAGGGTTATAAAATGGCCTGTGTTTTTTTCAAGCATTTTTAAAGAAATTGCTTTGTAATTATCTGGCAAGGTCTGGGATTGGGGCCTGTAGCTCTAAGGTTACAATATTCACTCACTTTTATGTTAGGCGGTATTTGTTTTTTATTCTTTTATTGCCATTTTTAGGTTACCTGTTGGGGCATGTGATCTGAGGCAGTTCCTTTTTTGGTTTTGATTTCTCTTCTTAGTTTCTTTCTCCACATTTGTTCCTGGCTATAGTGGCGTTGTTTTTTCTTTTATTTTTGGTTTGAGGATTATTTATTTAGTTGGTTTTGGATATAGAGAGTAATAATATAAACGTTTAGAATTGCCAAAACAAATGAAGAAAGACAAGAAGGATGTAAAAGGTGGCAGATTCATAAAAGACAGTGAAGGTAATATAAAAGTTGAGGAGGAACAAGTGAGAGAAAGATGGGGGACTTATTTTTAAGAGCTTTTGAATGAAGAAAATGATAACCAATTGGAAGAAGAGCACCCCATAGAAGGTCCAATACAAGAAGTGATAGAAAGTGAGGTTGAAACTGCCCTAAATAGTATGAAGGCTAACAAAGCATCAGGACCATCAGTTCCTTTTTGGTTTTGATTTCTCTTCTTAGTTTCTTTCTCCACATTTGTTCCTGGCTATAGTGGCGTTGTTTTTTCTTTTATTTTTGGTTTGAGGATTATTTATTTAGTTGGTTTTGGATATAGAGAGTAATAATATAAACGTTTAGAATTGCCAAAACAAATGAAGAAAGACAAGAAGGATGTAAAATGTGGCAGATTCATAAAAGACAGTGAAGGTAATATAAAAGTTGAGGAGGAACAAGTGAGAGAAAGATGGGGGACTTATTTTTAAGAGCTTTTGAATGAAGAAAATGATAACCAATTGGAAGAAGAGCACCCCATAGAAGGTCCAATACAAGAAGTGATAGAAAGTGAGGTTGAAACTGCCCTAAATAGTATGAAGGCTAACAAAGCATCAGGACCATCAGGCGTTACTAGTTGTTTGTTCAAAAAGGCAGGGAGAGCCGGCATTAGAGAGCTAACAAAAGTATTGCACCCAGTGGCTGGTGGAGGGAGTTGTCCAGAGGAGTGGCCAGAGAGTTTAACAGTACCACTCTACAAAGGCACAGAGATCTAAGGCTATTAGAACATAGAATAAAGGTGTGGGAGAAAGTTTTGGATAAGAGACTGCATAAGATAGTTAATATTGATCAGTGTCAGTTTGAGTATATGGCAGGAGGGTCAACATTGGATGCTGTGTTTATTGTAAGACAACTCCAGGAAAAGTATGGTGAGAAGAAGAGGAAGCTTTATCATGTGTTTGTGGATTTGGAAAAAGCGTTTGATAGAGTTCTGAGGAAAGCATTGGTTTGTGCGTTACGAAAGCAGCGTGTACCAGAGAGGATAATTAAAAATGTAATGGAATTGTATGTTGGAACATAATCAAAAGTATGTGTAGCAGGAGGTTTGTCAGAGAGATTAGCATTGAAGTAGGAGTACACCAAGGTTCAGCACTGAGTCCACTATTGTTCATACTGGTTATGGAGGAAGCAACTAGAGTGTAGGTGAGATGATTCATGGAAACTATCGTATGCTGATGACATAGTTTTAACAGCGGAGAGTAAAAGAGAAGTGGAACGAATGTTTGTAGAATGGAACCAGGCAACGGATGGAGCATGATTGAGAGTTAACATCGATAAGACTAAAATAATGGTAACTGGGGAGGTACCCTTGTGCAGTTTGTGGTGAGGGAGTTGGAGTTAACTCTATTATGTGAACTGAATGTTCAGGTCGGTGCATAGGAGAGGTTCAGGCCTGAGGAACATTAATCGGGCTCCAAATTTTGTTTGTTCAATGTGCGTAAGGTGGAGAAACACTGTCCCTAGAGTGGAAAACACCATTGTTGTTGATGGACATTATTTGGGTGATAAACTGGATAGCGAGGGAGGTGTGGAGAGAGCAGTCTGTGGCAGAGTGGCAGCAGCATGGAGGAACTGGAGGGAGGTAGCTGGATTGCTTGTCAATAAGGGTTCCACTGAGGAACCGTGGAAGGGTTTGTGATGCATGTGTCAGACCAGTCTTTACTTTATGGATCAGACTTGGGGACTCACACAGGGGTTGGTGTAACATGGAGGGATAGAGTTCGTAGTCAATAGGTAGCTAGAAAGTGTGGTGTTGATGAACTGAACATAGTTCTGAGGAGAAGAAGATTGAGATGGTTTGGACATGTGGAGTGAAGAGATGAAGAAGAGGCACTTGGTAGGGTAAGTGTGTTGGAAGTGAATGAAAGGCCAAGAGGTAGACGTAAGAAAACACTGAAGAAGAATATAAGAGGAAGACTTAGCAATGTTAGGAATGCAGGAAAACAAGAAATAAAATAGAGAAAGATGGGAGAAAATCATCTAATGTCTAACCTCAAGAAACTAAAATTGAGAAAATCTGACGCTAAAAGGATTAAGTAAGTTTGTATATAGAGAGTACAGGCAAACTTTATTTTTATTTCTGTTAATCATGCAACTGTTGTTATAGGTTATTTATTGCTACATTCACCTTCATTCTTATTTCTGTGAGCTCTTTCATTTGATTTTGAGGAGGGGCAGTTGGTTTTCCTTTAAAAAAAATATGGATTTGATTATATTGGTCTGTTCTTCCTCTATTCTACTTTGTTCTGTTTTGTCCTTTAGTACTATGGTGGTGAATATGAAGATGAATACTTCTTTCATCTTCCTGCCCCGCTTTTCGAACCTCAAATAAGCGTGAGAGTGAAGGATAGTTTTCTTCTCAAGGGTCCAACTTACAGTTTTGTATTTATGTAGGTTACGCTAGGCCACTTGATGGTTTGTATGCTGAGGTCTAGGATCAGTGCCTTGCTGATCTAATGAGATGATCAGCTGAGTGCTGGAGTGGGAACCATCGCTATCCTCACATGCCCTGGTGCGTAAGCGTGATCTGGGGACCTTTTTATCCTGGGTAACGTCCGGCCAATATGAATTTTCCTTAGGAGACTTAATGATGGTTCAAAGTGGAATTTTGGTCATGGTTCGTTTAACTGAAACGTACTCATACCAGGCTTACCCTTGGTAAACCCCTTTACAGTGGGACCGAAGGCACTAGAGGTGCATGCCTAGTAGGATTTCCACATAACCCACCAGTGTGTGTTCTTTCATGTCTCTTAAGATCCCCCATTCGCGGTGTTTTATAAGGACATAAATTGCAGTCAAAAGGCTTTTCGCCTGTGTGGGTTCTTATATGCCTCTGAAGAGACCCCATTCTCACTGTTTGATAAGAACAGGAACTACATTTGAAAGGCTTTTCACCTGTGTGTTGTTTTTCCTGGCTCTGAAGATCCTCCCTCTGTGTTGTTTTATAAGGACAGGACCTGCATTTGAAAGGCTTGTCATTCATGTGGGTTCTTTCATGAGTCTGAAGATGACTCCTATTTGTTGTTTGATATGAACAGGAAAGACATTTGAAAGGCTTCTCAACATTGTGGTTTCGTTTGTGTCTCTGAAGATCCGCCAATTGTGCTGTTTTAAAGGAACAGGTCCCGCATTTGAAAGGCTTCTCACCAGTATGCTTTCTAATATGTTTCTCAAGCTGACCCCATTGCCTTGCTTTATAGGGACAAGAACTGCAGTTGAAAGGCTTTTCACCTGTGTGGGTTTTGTCATGGATCTGAAGATTCCATATATGAGTGGCTTTATAGGGACAGAAACTGCATTTGAAAGGCTTCTCTCCTGTGTGGGTTCTTTCATGTCTCTGAAGATCCCTCATTCGCGCTGTTTTATAGGGACAGGAAATGCACTTGAAAGGCTTCTCACCTGTGTGAGTTCTTTCATGTATTTGAAGATCCCACTTTCTTGCTGTTTTATAAGGACAGGAAATGCAATTGAAAGGCTTCTCAACATTGTGGTTTCGTTTGTGTCTCTGAAGATCCGCCAATTGTGCTGTTTTAAAGGAACAGGTTCTGCATTTGAAAGGCTTCTCACCAGTATGCTTTCTAATATGTTTCTCAAGTTGACCCCGTTGCCTTGCTTTATATGGACAAGAACTGCAGTTGAAAGGCTTTTCACCTGTGTGGGTTTTTTCATGGATCTGAAGATTCCATATATGAGTGGCTTTATAGGGACAGGAACTGCATTTGAAAGGCTTCTCTCCTGTGTGGGTTCTTTCATGTCTCTGAAGATCCCCCATTCGCGCTGTTTTATAGGGGCAGGAAATGCATTTGAAAGGCTTCTCTCCTGTGTGGGTCCTTTCATGTATCTGAAGATCCCACTTTCTTGCTGTTTTATAAGGACAAGAAATGCATTTGAAAGACTTTTCACTGATATAGATTATTTCATGACTCTCCACTTGTCCCATTTGTGGTTCTTGATAGGGATAAGAAATGGATTTACGAGTCTTCTCGCCTGTATGCTTTCTGATATGGTTCTCAAGATGACTGCATTTGAAAGGAATTTCAGCAGTTCTTGACTTGTCAAAATTCTCTCTTCTGTCACACATAAGGGCTTCAGATTTAGACAAATCAATTTCCATCTGAAAAGCAAGTATGGAGTTATTTTCATTAAAACATTAATTTTATTATTTATAAGGAAATAATATCACAACCATGAAGCGATGTGACCATTATTGTCAACAATATCTTAAGTGATTTAACACATCGACTATTGACAATCACAAGTGTTCTGAGAGTTCCAGCTATCTTCCCACTTTTCCATACTTAAGATTCACATTCTACTTTATCTTTTCTATTTCAATTCACTATTCTTCTCTTAGTTAATGAAATATAGGATAAAGTTTTACCCCTCATTTAATTTAAAGCTCAATACCAGAAGGGGTAGTTGGTGGCCCTGGAAGCAACATTCTTGCAGGCTTTATCCCACGAGTGTAACATTCAATGACAGTAATGGGTGGAGTTGTTAAGAGAATCTAACCTGTCAGGCATTTTAATGTGTCAATGTGAAAATCAAGTGGTTGTATGGAATGGAGAGGAGGTATACATATGTGCTATGGGAAGGGGAGAATTGTAATCCATATTTTTTTTGTATGCACTATTGACACTAAAGAGTATACCAGTAGGACCGATTTGCATTTGCTTTGATTCCCCTCTGAAACCAATGCGGGCACTGGCTGCTTGGAGTGAATTTGTAGTTTGAATATACAATCTTTACTCTAGAGAATTGCAAGGAGAGTGAATTGTTGTGGTTCAGTAACATGCATAGTAAATAATCAATGAAACAATATTAATAAAATGTGCAAAAGGAAATGGGGACACACAAAAGATGGATTTATTCACTTAAACAGAAATCACTAATGAAAATATTTTTACTATTATTGCATTGAATATATCACTACTATATACTATAAAAAACATTAATGAAATAGGAATTGATAAGTATGCTTTTCCCTATGTTAAATTTAGTAATAATATGCCGTGAATTAAGTATTCCTTGAATTCCATGAAATTATAAGAAAAACAGGTGGAAATTGCTAAGCCTAAGAGCGAGCAATATTAAGTAGATAGCGACTACCATGAGCTGTATGTGATGCCAGAAGAGGAAGACTTCTTATGAGGCAGGCATTTTCTTCTTAGTGTATGAAGTGGTTTTACATAATGGGATGAACTACGCTTCCAGCAACTTGACAAGTTAGTTTAATTCTCAGGAAATTGTGGATATTTTAAAAAAGATAGGGACAGGAACTGCATTTGAAAGGCTTCTCTCCTGTGTAGGCTATATTAAAAAACAAATAACAATATGTAGATAAGAAATAACGATAAAAAGGACAGGGAATAAAAAGTAACAACAAGAAAACAAAGCAAAAAAAACAAAACAAGAAGGGTAGGCTCGACTCCCCCAGGTGCAGGAACATGTGACAAAAAGAAAAGAAAGTCAGATAAGGTGGAGGTCAGCCTCCTCCAAAAAGCTGTATAATGTTAATCCACAAGTTTGTGTGCACAAAACAGTCCCGAGTACAATGGACAAGCGGTAGCGATCCCGTTTCGTCCCGCTACAGGTAACGTGCATGCAGATCACCTAGACTGGGACATTAAACAAGAATGTGCCGAATAGTCTGAGGGACAACGTAGTCGTCACAATAAGGCGCAGGCGAGCGATCCATCAAGTGGCGGTGCGTCTCGCGAAGGGGAGTCCAATTCAGAGACAGAAAGTAACCTGAAGCCGGCGCGGCATTGCGGGGGTAGGTCTATGGGAACAGTCGTGGCGAAAGGGCACCTAACTTTAATTTCCCGTCGAAAATCTCTCATTTTCTTTGCAAACCCGCCCGGAGGGCATCCCGTATTCCTGCCATGTAATCGGTGTGAGGAAGAGCGAAACGCTGAGACAACTCAGGGCGCTTTGTGAGTTGCTATAAATCACAATCCGGTTTCCAAAGCAGGCACGTCGCATTATCTCCCGTACCGAGGGTGTATTGCAACCAGCTCAACCGTGAAGACAGACGCAGCGCCTGGCAGAGCCCCGCTGACTTAAAACAGAGGGGACACGGCGTGGAAACCAACCCATTCTTGGGCCTTGGAGCCATCTGTATACACTGGTACGGTTCTAGCGTGACACGAAGTGCTCCAAAAAGACTGAACGAAACACTCCCAGTGGGGGGGGGGGGGTCCTAGGCAGAACCAGGGTTGCCACCGCCCCAAGAAATATACCAAGCTCCCGAAGGAGTTGCCTAGCCCTAACCCAAAGGGCTTAGAGATGACTGGGGTCTCTCGGCGTACAGGCGAATAATGCACTATGCACAGCGCAAGTGGCATCTCCCCAGCATCGACAAGTAGGCTCTCAATGGGGGTCGTGAGGGAGGCACCGGTCGCCAGGTGAAGGCCGATATGGTGGATCGAGTCCACCTTCCGCATTACATGCTCAGCTGCCAATGCATAAAACTCGCATCCGTAGTCGAGCTTCGAATGAACCAAGGGTCGATAAAAAGTAAGGCAATAGCTATATCAGAGTCCCTGGCGCGGGTACCAGAGAACCTGAGGCTGCGAATATGAGCCTCCTAGGTGAGGTCTCGGTCAAATAAAAGACCAAGGAAACTGTACGAGCTCACCACTTCCAGGCAAACCCCATTTAGAAATAAGTCTGGGTAAGGGTAGAGCTATGGATGGCGGCAGAAGTGTACCACCTTAGTCTTGGCCAAGGAAAACCGAATCCTGTGTGCTTCGACATGGCGAGAGTCGCGGTTAAATGCCTACTGGAGTCGAAGCTCCAGAGTTGGTAGAGGGCTCCCTTCACCAGTACGCGGAATCAGCAATCACGCAAAAATTCAGATATAAACATTGGGAGGCGTCCCCTCGCCCCCGTCGTGTGGAGAGTCTCCATGATACCGTATCATAGGCCTTCTCCAGATCGAAAAACACCGTGGTCTACGAAGCAAGACCTCTGAGACGGCATTTTCCATTCGGAGCAGAGCATCCGACGTGGGGTGGAACTTGCAGAAACTGTACTATGCAGAAAGCAGATTGCCTCCACTGTCCAGAAAAAAGGCTAATCTAACATTTACCAATTTCTCCATAAACTTGCACACACAGAGGGTTAGAAAGATTGGACGGAAACCGGCCAGATAAGAGTGATCTCTTCGATGTTTGCGAAAAGCGAGCACAGTAGCCATTCGCCACGAGTATGGGATGATACCTTCTACCCAGATCCTGTTGAACAAATCTAACAGAAATGCCATGACTCGCTTGCCCAGGTGTCAAATCATGGCGTACGGGACATCGTCTGGACCAGGGGCAGTGTCTGCGCACCAAGCGAGAGCGGAACGCAACTCACTCACAGTAAACCTGTCATTGAAGGGTTCTCCGCCTCTGGAGGTAAAGTCCAGTCGGCGGCCTTGCACGACATTTGGCGGAGCAGCATCTCGGCTAGAAAGATGCGGAGAAAGCGGTCGCGAAGGATTTCGCCATCGACGCGGGGTCGGAGATTGCGGTCCCATTCTTCTGTAGAATGGGAGTGAGGGTCCTGCGAGAACTTGCCCTGAATTCTTTTGACTTACTTCCACACCTCTGCTAGAGGGGTCTGCTTGTTAACACATTAGGTGCGAAGGCGAATTTTTCAACTATTTCCACCTTGCGAGTTTTTTCAAATTGCTATATCATCAGCTTCAGTTGGGCTATTGACGTGGGACTTTGTGTGCTCCCTGTAAGGATAATTCACATGTTTTTATGCACAAAAATAAGTGCATCATATGTGGTACACGAATGTGTGCCATATTGTGATCATTTCGCCGTGAAGTAAAAAAAATTAATCATGAAAATTGGCAACTATAGATTTATATATCTTCCTTTCTTTAGCCATTCAGAATCAGTTGTTTTGCATCTTGCAAGAGGCTTATTGAATAAGGGTGTAACAATCTATGCCGATAATATTTAGTCGCGTGCAACTATATCTCACTATGTCGGTCAGTCGGTCCCCGTTTGGCTTTTCTTTTTTTGCTTTGGTCATAGCATTCTAACTATTAGTCCAATTCTAACGAAATTTGAAACCCTTATGTAGTTTTACATTTTATTTCGATTGATATAATTGCCAAAGTCGTCCCAAGGTTAGCCCAGGAATTATTTTGTTTTGGCAATATCATAACTATCCGGGCCGATTCTTATAAAATTTGAAACCCTTATGCTGTTTTACATTCTCTTTTGAATAATATAATTGCCAAGGTCCTCCCAATCCTAGCTGGGGAATTATTTTGTTTAATCAATAACATCATACCTATTTGGCCAATCTAATGAAATTTGAAACCTTTATGTTGTTTTATATTCTCTTTTGAATGATATAATTGCCAAGGTCCTCCCAAGATTATCTCGGCGATTATTTTGTTTTGGCAATATAACTATTCAGCTGATTCTAACGAAATTTGAAACTTTTATGTTGTTTTACATTCTCTTTCAAATGATATAATTTCCAAAGTCCTCCCTAGGTTAGCAGGGGAATTATTTGGCAATAACATCATAAATATCTTGCAATACTATTTTTAAATGTTTTGAATTTAGGAAAAAGGATGGAATCAACGATATATACAGAAAACAGTTAAAAATTAGTGAAAATCACATTTCTTTCAGAATTTTTAATGGAAAAATGTTAAATGAAAAAAATCCTATTTTGGGATGGTGATACGTATGTGAATAAAATAATTTTACTTGAATCATATTTCTTTACTCTTTTTCTAAACATATTTATATAATAAATACAGTTAAAAAAATATATAAAATGTACAATGGATGGCTGACTTTGCAGGAGGCAAATTCAAAGCGTGTACCACTGATGGCACACTTCGCACTTAACGTGTTAAGTGAAGACGCCTATGCCAGCCAAGAAGAGTGGCGCGGTTGATTCGAAACATACCGGAACCTAGCCTTAGCTCGACGAAATTCACAGGCAGTGTCGTTCGGGTGGAGCTTATAGTGCATGTAGGCATAACACTTCTGTTTGAGGGCAGCCTAACACTCGACGGCATAATCTACCGACCTAAACTCATCGACTGAGACAGAAAAATCAGTCATTTCCTGAAATGCGGACAACCGTTTAGACGCCAAGCACCACTGGGGTGGACCCTCAGGCTGCAGTGGCCCAGAAAATGATATTTGAATGGGAAAGTGATTACTATAAAAAAATCAGGTTGTGCATAAAGAAAGCAAAAAGATAGATCGAAAATGGAAAATGAAGCGGTTCTGGGGCATTGATGCGTAAACTCATCCACATTTAGGACACCTATCTACAGATTGATCGAGTAGTCTCCCCAGAGGGGGTGTCTACCATTCAGATCTCGGAGCAAGAGAAAGGGCCTCAGCAACCGTGCCGCGGCGGAAGTTCCCAGGCGTTGAAGTCGGCTGACGGTGGAATGTACGCGGATATAACAGTATACCTCATATCCAAATGCAGCTGCACAGCTACTGCAAGAAAGGAGGTGTCTAGAGCAAAGAGAAGAACGGATACATCATGTCGGGTGTAAATCGCGCATCCTCATGCCCGGGCCCCCATTCCGAGGTGGTGGGGTCGCAAAACACTTATATCCCGGGAGGATGGAGCGGGGGCACGCGCCCAGCATGGTCTACTGCAAAAGGATAGCTAATGGGGAATGAGAGCAGAAGAGCTTCGGCAGCTCCTCCGAGTTGGTCCGGAGTCCACGGAAATTCCAGTGAAGGACTATGGCCTTCAGGCCTAGCTAGGAGGAGATGCGGGGGCCCTCTTCGAAGAGAAGACCCTCATGGAAATGGCCGTACGCTTCCCGGAGGCAGAATTCCGGGCGCTGTTGGCCGTAAAATACGCTAACGGCACTGTCGCCTTCGACGAGTTATCGGGGGAGGTTGGGCTGGCCATGCAAGTTTTTTCCTCCCTCCGCCTCGAAACTTTAGGCGAGCGTGCCCGGCTTCGGTGGCTGGGGTCCCTCTTTTGGAGTATCCACCCAGCCTACCACTCGGTGTGGGCGTAGGAGCCGAAGCTCCTTTAGTGCTGTCCTCCTTTCGAGGGGCAGCTTTAGGAACCCGGAAGATGGGCTCACGAACAACCTCAGGGGTGTTGCCTCCTGTGAGGCTAACGACTCGGTGGAGGCGCGCGGCCGTTTTGCCTTATGGGAAATGGTCACGCTGGCAGAAGGTGGGAAGCCCTGGTTTTAGCCAGGGCTAGCTAGTTGTGAACCCTTTGTGCAGCCAGCTTTACGAGGGAAGCGCACGGGGTGGGTAGAACCCGCAGAAGGTTTCCGAATGGGAGCGGAAACGACCTTAATTGTAGGCCTGGAGCGACCAAGAGCAGAGGGTACCTTTCTTAACATTGAGACATAGGACGACCAAGGTAGCGCCGGGCGCGCCAGGACCAAGTCCTTAGCCTGAACGGCCAGGATTTCCCCCTCAAGGAGATACGCACCACATTGCTTCGAAGAAGCGGGTCGCGGATCTCTGCAATTGACACACTCGCCACACACGATTTGGACTTATCGTGTGCGGCTTTGGAGCAACTTACATAGACGGTAACCCCAACTTTGTACATCTCTATGAGCGATTTGTATGGCCGAAGCGGTGGGAGTAATAGCACGAATGCCTTTACGCGGTAGCGATACCAACCGGCAAGCACCGAAGCAGCAAGCTTGTCACAGTCAAACATGACGAAGAGTGTAGGGGTGGGTTTCGAGGCCGATCCCTGTTTTTTCATCACAATGCTCGACCTTGCCCGCTCCATGGTCGGCAAGCTGTAAAGTGATGTCATTTATGGAGTAGTACACGAGTTCCCTCGTATAAACCACTCCTTTGACGAAGTTAATGGTAGAGTGCGGCGTCACACTCCTCCGCGCTCCATCAAGTGTCGGAAGGACACTAATCATGACCTTCTCTGAGGGATTCGCCAGAAGGCTATAGTGCGAGAAACAGATCACCTTCTGCTCTCTCCCAATCACGCTAGCTAAATCTCTCCTGGAACAGTAGTTAGGCCCATGTCGATAAGGTTGCCAGAGAAGAACTCAATGACTTCATCTACTGTCCTAAATTCCTCGACTGAGACTGAGAAATCAGTCATTTCCTGAAATGCGGATCACCGCGCCCGCGTCAAGCACCACAGGGGTCTTAGAGGCGGCAGTGGTCCAGAAAGCTATATTTGAATGGAAAAGTGATCACTACCATGAAGTTTAATGACTACCCCCTACCCGAATTCAGGCTGTGCATCGAGAGCGCACAGGGATATATCAAGATAGGTATATGAGGCAGTTCTTGGGCAGTGGAGTGATCCTTAAACTCATTCACATTTCAGAAACCTAACTCTAGCTAACGTTCAAATCCCCAAGCAGTAGAAAGGACCTTGGCGCAGAAGTGGCTGACAGTGGAATATACGCCGAAATAACACTATACCTCCTCTCCAGGTGCAGCTATACTAGTACTGCCTAAAAATGAGATATTTAAATCAAAGGGAACGGAGACATCATGCCAGGTGTACATGGCGCATCCACCTGCCAGGCCCCCACCCGAGGAGGGTGGGCAGTGGGCACACGCACAGCATGTACTCCTACAAAAATATTGTGAATAAGGAATAGGAAGAGACGAGCCCCCGCAGAGTTGGCCAGGAGTCTGTGGCAATTCCATTGAAGGAATATGCCACCCAGGCCTATCTCAGGGAAATATGGGGGTCCTCTTTGAAGAGAAAAACCTCATGAGAAAAGCCGTACGCTCCCCGGAGGCAGAACTCCGGGCGCTGTTGGCCAGACAATCCGCTGAAGACGCTGTCACCTTTGACAACTTTGGAAGATCCACCATCTTTAAGTCATCCAGCTTAGCACTGTGTATGGGCATATGAGCAGAAGATCCTTTGGCGCTGTCCCCTTTTGGAAAGGGGTGGGGGCAGCTTAAGGAACACCGGAAGATGGCATCAGGTGTGTTGCCTCCTGTGAGTCTAAAAACTCGCTGGAGTCCCGCGGTCATTTTGCTTTACAAGAAACGGTCACGCTGGGAAAAGGAGGGAAAATGAATGAATGAATAGTGCCGAAAATAAATGCTGCAAAGCCCAAACGGACTAGCCCGCAGCCAAATTCAAGGACGGGTAATTTGCATAATAGACATCTGGAGAATATATAAAAATATAGCTATGAAATTAAAATCAATAGAATGGAAGTACAGGAATTTAAAACCATCAAGGGGTGTAAAATGATATAAAAAATAAACTATTGCGAACTCGACAAAGGATAAAAACATAGACTATAGATGGATCAACAATAGATACAAGAACAGAGAATATAAAATCCTGAAGCAATATATTAAATTTTGGCTAAAAGATTAGATTCTTCTAAAAATGTAAAAATTCTATTCACACTAAAAGAAACACGAGTCTCAGACAAGATGCCAAGCAGAACCTGTTGGGAGGCCATCTGCCCAGTAATGAAAGAGAAGACCCTCCTCCCAAGATTTCTCAAAAGGAAACACTCGGCCAAGGTGCGAAAGGATGGACAGCTGTACCCTGCTAAGGATACACAAAGGTGGGGGCTGCCCATTCAAGTGCCCATGAGTGAGGCGGCACAAAATAACCTACAGTCTATGTGGTCTCATGGTATGTGGCCATGGGAGGACTGAAGGTTTTATGGAATGGAGCTTGGTGGGAGGAAGCTCATCTCACATCTTCTGCCATAAGCCGACTACATATTCAGTGATGAGGGGATAGACATCACAAAGTGGGACTGGGGCTGATGGGTGTGTCCCCAATGATGCCGCCTCCTTGGCCGCAGCATCCGCCCTTTTATTACTTGGGATGCCCATGTGACTGGGCACCCAGCAAAAAGAAATCTTATGAATAGGAGAAAGATAAAAAAGCCACCACTGGATCTTGGAAAACAGCGGATGGCTAGAACCAAAAGCACTCAGTGCCTCCAGAGAACTAAGGAAGTCAGAGAAAATCGTAAGACAACCAGATGCCATAGGAGAAATAACAAAGAGTGCAGCAAGAATGGCAACAAGTTCTGCTGTGAAAACAGAAGCTGCACTTGGTAGGCGAACCAATGCTGTCTGAGATGGGAAGACAGCAGCAGCGCCAACTCTGACTGATGACTTGGATCCGTCGGTGAATACAAAGGTGCTAGGCTGATGGTGGGAGGAGTGTTGATCATACATAGTTCTCAAGGCTACAAGCAAGAAATGATCCTTGGGCCTACCAGTAAGCCCCTTGCATACCACTACAGGTGGTATGAGCCATGGGAAAATCTTTGGTATTGAAAATGGAATAACAGAAAACTCCCTTAGATGTCCTGTGTGCTCAGCCATGCACAGAGCAAAGGGAAGAGCCAAGGATGGAAATTTATCATATGAGGTCACTGTTCGCAAATTGAACATGCACTCATATACTGGCGACCATGGTAATTGCTCAAGTCTAAAAAGATATTTGAGGTTAGACTTGGCATGTGAAAAGGAAGAGGAAGAGCCCCATTCTCTGCATAGAGAATCTACACAGGGGAGGACTTGAAGGCTCCAGAAGCCAGGTGCACATCCTAGTTACGCACAGTGTTTAATTTTTCAAGGATCGACGGCGAGGCAGAGGAGTACACCTGTGACCCATAGTCCAGCTTTGACTGGACCAATGCTAAATACAGAAGCCACAGGGTGCGTTGATCACTTCCCCAAGAAGTGTGTGACAGTAATTTCATTATGTCTATTCTCTTCAGACAAGACCTTTTCAAAGCATCCAAATGAGGCCTCCAAGAAAGCCTCAAATCAAAGATCACCCCTAGAAATCAGAAATGGGACTCAAAGGTGACGGGAACACCATAGAGTAACAAATAGGAAGGGTCCCATGTCACCAATCTATGATTGTAAAAGTGGACAGCCTTGGTCTTTACTGCGTAAAGCGGAAGCCCTTAGAAGAAGCATTATCAGCTACAGTATTTATAACCCACTGTAGCTTACGGATGACAAATGGAAGTCTAGGCAATGAACAGATAAGCGTTAAGTCATCCAAATATAGAGTTGAGGAAATCTCAGCTGGGAGATTTGCGATAATGCTATTGATGGCCACAGAGAAGCAGGTGACACTGAGGACACTTCCCTGTGGCACACCTGCTCTACGGGCTCTGATAGGGCATTTCCAACTTTCACACATAGTGTGCGCCACATGAGGAATTGCTCAACAAACCTGGGGAGAAAGCCCCACATGCCCCAATCATGGAGTTGCTTAAGGATACCACGCTTCCAAGTGGTATCATATGCTTTCTTATTATCAAAGAAAACAGTAACAGAATTCTGCCTCTTTGAAAAAGCATCTCTTATATAAGACTCCATTCTAACAAGCAGGTCGATGGTACTATGTTTTTTTCTGAACCCTGATTGAGAGGAAGATATATGATGGTTTGTGTCCAAAAACCAGACGAGTCTTGTATTTATCATCCTCTCAAACAATATAAATGGACAATTAGTAAGAGCAATGGGGCGGTAATGAGTGGGTTCTGTCCCATCCTTTCCTGGACATAAAAGGCAAGCAGCCCCTAATCCAGATGAAGTTAAAGATGTCCAGCAAATGAAAGAGGAGGGATGGATGCATATTCCTAATCATATCATAAGAAATGTCATCCAATCAGGGTGCATTGGATCCACAGTGCTTCAGTGCATTATAGAGCTCATAAATTTGAGAGGAGGATGCTCCTGTTCGAGCCTAAAGAGCTGGAATTGGATGGAATAGTTGTCTGGGCTTGAAATATTAGCAAACGATCCGGCAAAAACATCAGAAATATGGGACAAGTCTCCCAACAGTTCTCCGGCCTGAACACTGTTGGGAGCTGTTAAGCCATTGGATCTCCCCAATAGCTTTTTGACCCTCTTCCAGATTTTGTCTACAGGGGTCTGCCAACATAGCGATGCGATATAACCATCCAACGAGGTCTTTCGAGCTCGTAGAAGGATGCGTCACCGTGCTGCCCTTGCTCGGTTATGAGCAAGTTTCTTTACCATTGTGGGGCAGACCATCAGCGCAATTGTGGTCCATGAGCAGTTGAGCCGGAAAGCGGGATGGAGGAATTAGCTGCATGATTGACGTGGGCTAGAAGATCATCAATAGCCACTTCAATATCTTCATGAGGGAAGGACCCATCATGGCTCGAGAGGTGTCTGAACTTAGGCCAGTTTGCATTTTTAGTATTCCATCTTTTGCTAGGTGGTGGAGGAGGACTACCTGTACATGGTGTTATTACAATGGGGGAGTGATCACTGCCTCACAAGCCAGGATCTACTGCCCAGTCAAAATCAGCTAAACAGCTTGGTGAACAGAGAGACAAGTCCACACATGTAAAGCTGTTCGTCTGGATGTGAAATGATGTGTGGCTGCCATCGTTAAGAAAGCAGACATCATTAGTGCCCAGAAATCTCTCAATCATATTTCCTCTAGGGTTGTTATCATGGTCCCTCAAAAGGGGGTGTCGAGCATTAAAGTCACCAATCAATAAAAAGGGAGGAGGGAGTTGAGAAATTAAATTAGCTAACTTTGTAGCTAAAACAGCTGTAACTCTTTCCTTGCCAGGAGGAAGATACAGCGAACAGACCGAATAATTGCGGCTGGAAAACAGGCGGACAGCAACCGCCTGCAGGTCTGTGTTAAGAGAGAGCTGGTTGTGGGGAACCCTGCTGTTAACAAAAACAGCAAAACCACGAATTGGTTCTCCGGGGTTCTTATAATATCCCACAAAACCCAAAATGTTGGGTACTCTGTGAGTACCCAAGCAAGTCTCCTGTAAAGCAAAATAATCGGGATTGTAATCTTTAAGTAGGAGCTTGAACTCTTTCCATTTAGGAAAGAGACCTTGGAGGTTCTAATGAATAATTGGAAACATTGTTACCGTTTAAGCATAATGGTAGATTTCTTCCTACCCTTAGGGTTAGGAGATTTTGGATTTGAACTACTAGCGGAAGTAGTTCGTGTCATACTAGCCTTAGGCTTGGGGTATGACAAAAGAGGCATTGGAAGCTTGAGTTTTTCCTTGGTTTTTCTTTAAGAGGTGGCGCATCAGATTTTGATAAGTGGCTGTAAGAGAGAACTGTCTTCACTGGAGAAGCAGAGATGAAAGCAACTCCAGTGGTCAGTTCAGGTGTCGAGGGAATAGACGATGTTGACACAGCTGGTAGTATTGGTTGGGATGGTAGAGGCGATGGTGGTGGCCAGGACATCGGCAAAAGTTGTGAATTCGATGCTGATGGAGAAGGATGTGGAGTCAGTTTTTGAGAGTCCTCCTCAGATCAAGGGGTAACCTCCACAACAGCTGGCTCCTGGGAAGGAGCAAAGGTTGGTTCCTTTTCATTCAGGGATCAAAGGAATTCCAAAGCAGTATCAACAAAGGAAGGGGGAGTGATAATAGGCTCTGGAGCGGTAGCAAGGTGCTTAACCACCCTTGAGGAACCAGGAGAGGATGGAAGGTTCCTCTTCTTGTTGGTAACCTCAGAAGCACTGTTAGGTGCTGACCAAGTGTGTTCATCACAGGAGATGTACGTTTAGGATGGGGAGGACTTTTTACCTGGTCAGGCCCAGGAGAACCAGTAGGTCTCTGGCTTCTCCCATTCTTTGGCCCGGTAGAACGCAGAGCATCAGAAAAGCTCACACCAGGTTGGACATACATCTCCTTTACTCTTCTTCTGGCCTCTTTAAAACTGACCCTGTTCTTGTTTCCAATGGCAATGACTTCTCTCTCATAGAGAAAGAAAGTGCATTGCTGTGATGTTGCAGGGTGTTCTCCACCACAGTTAAGGCAGCACGGCTGTTGAGAACAGGGCATCCCGTAATAATCCGACCCACAATTCAAACACAACCTTGCCTGTTTACAAAACTTGCTTACATGGCCAAAGCGTTGGCAATGGAACCATCGTGGTGTTTTCAACATAAGGCTGGACTGGGATGTTAAGATAGCCAGCCTTAACGTACTTGGGCGGTTCCAATCTGTTGAAGATCAGGATTATGGTGGCAGTAGGTAACTTAGCACCATTCACAAACCTGGAAATGTGGTGGGCACTTATAACCTTCTGATTGGTAAGTTTTGATACCAGCCTGTCAACATTGTAATTTATTACCTCTCCCGATCGGATAACGTCTTTACTGGTGTTAAATGTTGGGTGCTAAGCAGAGTCTACAGAAACTAAAGACTGTAGGGTCTTAATCAGCTGATGCTGCTCGCTTGATTTCGCCTCGACTATCAATGCGCCATCATTATGTGGCCACATTTGGGCAGGTTTGCCACATTTCTCAACAAAATCCTCGTAGACGTCGAAGATATCAGCCTTACTAAGAGGACTATCGTTCACTTTCAAGACTAAAAATCGGTCGTAATCCAACTCAAGGTCGACTTCTGACCAAAACAAAAAGGATCAAAACATCTACCATCAGGGTCCAAGGCACAATGACCGTTTGTTAAATTTACCCATATAAGTATATATTTTATTTGGGGCTGCCCCTAGAGGCGAGGGCATGCATCAAATCGTCATCGTGAGTCCAAAAAGCGCCCATACAGCCCAGACGGGGTAACCCGCCCCCCGACTCCCACTGTCGTTTTAAAAATAGCAGAGCCGCATAATGGAGATTCTCCGGACTGCAGTGAAAAGATCTCCCAGAAACAAAATGATGACCTGGGCAACCAAACGTCTTCCTGCAGACGATGCCCACCAGTGGGCGCATCCGTCAACCCGTACAGAGGCAAAAGTAAGAAAAGGAGAAAAGGCTGAGCTGTGGCCGGACGGGGCGCTGAGTCCCGTCAGCACGGTGGCC
Source organism: Ceratothoa steindachneri (assembly GCA_963969495.1). Classification (NCBI taxonomy): domain Eukaryota; kingdom Metazoa; phylum Arthropoda; class Malacostraca; order Isopoda; family Cymothoidae; genus Ceratothoa; species Ceratothoa steindachneri. Next base: position 50,625,319 of record OZ018333.1, on the reverse strand, counting down.
AGGAAGGCAAATCACCAAGCCGCTTATGGGGAAGAGAATTGGAACAGAAGACGAGATAGGGGTTAGTGGAAGAAGAAAACGAATGCTAAGCTGCGGCCGGAAGGGGCACTGAGTCCCGTCAGCACGGCGCCCAGGAAGTCAAATCGCCACGTCCCTTATAGGAGGAAGGAGGGGAAACCCTTGTTTAAGCTGGGCCTGGGTCTGAACCTTTTATGCCACCAGCTCTACCAGGGGAGCACCCAGGGTGGGTAGAACCCACAGAAGGGTTCCGAATGGGCGCGGAAACGATCGTGGATGTAGGCCCGGATGGGGCAGGAGCAGCGGGTGTCTTTTTTAACATTGAGGCATAAGATGTCCAAAGTAGTCCCGGGCGTGCTAGAAACAAGTCCTTAGCCTAGAGAAATGAGAGAGAATCTGTAGCTTGAATGGTCTGGATTTCCTTCTGCAGAAGAAAAAAGCCCCAAAACACCCGGGTTATATTCTGGATTTTCTCAAATCTCATTTTTTTTCAAAATACAAACACTACAAGCATTAGAATAACATAGAAAAAGAATAGCTTTCTCTATTTTTATAATATTAATAATTAATTAGTTTAATAATTATATTATAGTAAGAAAAGATCACTGATTGAGAATGGTGGGTACCCATGATAGCCATAACCTGTAGAAGGAGATGAATTATGGAGTCAGTAAATTTGATACATATTTTTTGAAATTATAAACATAAATATGCATTTTGAATAAAATAATGATAAGTAGCATTCATTTCTTGAAAAAAAGTGTGTAATTTTGAAAAAAAAAAGCCCCCAAAGTCCGCTTTTTAAAAAAATTCACCTGAAAAAGCCCCCTACCCCAAAGCTAACAAAACCCAGGTTTTTTTGATTTGCCAACCCTGGATATGCACCACATTGCTTCGAAGAAGCGGTGTGCGGCTCTTCGCACACACTTTGCGGCCATATACGATTTGGATTATTGTGTGCAGCCTGGAAGTAACTTACACAGACTTCGGGTAACCCTGAATTTGCACATCTACAGGAGCAATTCGTTTGGCTGAAGCAGTGGCAGTAGTCGAACCCCCCAAAAGTTGCACAAATGCTTTCACAAGGTAGCGATACCAACTGGCACGCACTGACTCAGGGAGCTTGTCTAGGTCGAATGTGATGAAGAATGTAGGGGTGGGTCTTGAGGCTTCTCCCTGTTTTCTCATTACATGTTCAACCTTCACTCTTCTAAGGTGATGTCATCAATGGAGTAGTCCATATGTTCCCTGGCGTCGACTATTCCTTTTGCAAAGTACATGAGAGAGTGAAGTGCAGACTCATTCGAGTTGCCATTAAGTGTCCAACGGGTACTAATCATGGCCGCTTTTAAATGATCTGATGGATTTGCCAGAAGGCTCACCTCCGAGAAACGGGACACCTTCGGCTCTCTACCAATCAAGCTAGCTAATGGTCTCCTCTGATGGATCATGTTGCCCTTGGCCAACATGATGCCATAAGTGGCCTGAATAACCAGAAAGTGTTTGAAGACAGCCGGCTCAAAAACGCCAGGTAGTCTTTCAATGAAGGGCCCAAACGTAGTAGAGGCTCTGCTCCGCGCACTTGTGACTTTGGTGGTCTGGAACCCACCACGCGGGTGTGCCTTAGCGCTAGAGGTGCCGATCTTTGCCTGGTCGCTTGCCAAAACGGTAGCAGACCCATCCTTCCCTGGAGCCCCTTCGGAATGAGAGGAGGAACCTATAGTCCTCTTCTTTTCTTTTCGGGATAGGAGGGTGGGGAATAAACCCGCTTCTCTGCACCACCGGAAGGAGCCCCTAGGCCGGAGTGGACCAGGTTCAATAAGATTCTTCTCCAAGATTGAAAATGTCTTAGCTGTCAGAGGGGCACCAGCCATTGAAGGAGGTCTCTCCTCTCCTTTTGAGTCTTCAGGGACCCAAGCCGTCTGAGGAGAAGATTGCACAGGGGTTAACCAAAGTTTGACCCTATGGTAGATTCTGTAATCTGGGCCTTGGTCACCTCCGGAATCCTGTCCATCTCAGGGTGAGTCTCTCTGCTTCCCCCTACCAAGCACGCTATCCAAGGCATCACAGATCCAATTCGCAGTACTCTCTGTCACAGTAATCTCTCTGGTCAAAGGGGTGCCTCAATTTTCCCAATCCTCCCTGACACCTAGGAGGAAAAGGTCGCACTTGGAGGTGTATCTCCATGTGCTTTCCCACTCTTGCTTACAGTTGTCACCATGATTAGATTGAAAAGAAAAAAAAGAGGCCGAAGGGACAGTAGATACTATGACCTCCCTATGAGAGGGGAGGCTAAGAGGAAAGTCTCCATAGGATCAGAAATTCCAGAAGATGATAAATTACACATATAATCGGTCTCGGTCCAACATTAATGAGCTTTGCCAATCGGCCCCTCCATTTAGGAAAAATTATCCTGGAACTTTGACCACAAAGAATGGTGTCATAAGAGGATGAAAGTGTGCTGAGCAGCCAGAACCTCTGTGGATAAGAGAGCAGGCCTGGAAAGGGTTTTAAAAAAAAACCCTCTGCTCTACGCACTAGCACTTTTGGTCTTAGTTAGGGACTCCACACCCGGGGGGGAAGGGGCAGAGGGGCAGTGGCAGCAGACCATCCAACCCGGTTTCCCCTACAGATGGAGAGGAGCCCTGAGTCTTTTTCGTTTCTTTTTAGGAGAGGAGGGTGGGGAATGTACCCGCTTCTCCCCTCCGCCGGCATGAGCCCCCAAGCCAGATGGACCAGCCTCAGCAAAGTCCTTCTCTGAGATCGAGAAGGTCCTGGCGGTCGCAGGGGCACCAGACGCAAGAGATCTCTTGCCTCCTTGTACTGGCTTGGAGAACCGAGCCGTTTGAGGTGGACCTTGCATAGGGGCGGACTCGAGTTCGGTGAATGGCGCCAAGACCGGATTTGCTCCCATGGAAGGCCCTACCATCTGAAGCTGGGTTGCCTCAAGGACCATGTCTATCTCAGGGTGGGGGGCTCCATTTGGCCATCCCCCTCAGGACATCACAGGTCCCATTGGCAGTGGTGTCACAAGTAGAGTATGGGGAGGCACAGGCCGTTGGTCCCTGTCTTCCCTAAGGATTTTTTTCCCTACCGATTCGCTTCAACGGAGAGCGGCCGGTTATGGGACGCCTGCTGGCTTTCTTGCCAGTCCCCTGGGAAAGTAAAGGATGGGGGGGGCTGCCGCTGGAAAGAGGGAGGAACCCGAGGGTGGCTCCAAAGAAGGGGGTGAGGGGGAGCACCCTACACCCATAGGCAATGGAGAGGAGTAAGCCTTCTCTCCAGTCAGAGTTTTGGAGGTTCTTCTGCGCTAGCACAAGGGAGGGGAACCTTTCTTTTGTTGAGCTGCCTGAGAGCAACTCCAACGGTGGACAGGGGGAAATTAAGGGGATTTTTTTTTTTAATCTCATCATTGGGCATTGGAACCCTATTATTTTCATGGGATGGACACGCTAATCACCTCTTGCAGTAGCCCACTCTGCAAAGGGTGAGTACAGGTCTGGCAGAGCCAGGTGTTGCCGTTTTAGGACACCCTTCCGCCTGGTGACCTGGCAGCCCTTCAGCATGGTGGCTCCATCTTGGACATGGCGTAAAAAGATAGATAGTGAAGTGAGAAGGAAAGGGGATGTGAGGAAGGTATGGGTGGGGATGAAGCAGGTTGTTAAAATCCACCGTCCCAAACTGGATCTCAGAGGTTACGGAACATTGTCCCCTCCCCCCTCAGCCCCAATCTGGGATAATTGGCTGAGAAGAAGGTTAGCATCTACCCTGTGAAAATAGAGGCTGACTAGAGAGAGTTGTGGGAAAGGTTGTAGGGGAAGTGAGGAAGTAGGGGAGAAATACAGGCTGTCTGAAAGAAGGAGAAGAAGCTAAGCTGGGACCGGACGGGGCGCCGAGTCCCGTCAGCATGGTGGCCAGGAAGGCAAATCGCCGCCCTACTTATGGGGGTAGGAGGCTAAATAATATAGAAAAGTAGAGATAGGCGGGTCCACTAAAGAGTAGGGTGAGTCATCACCTATTATTATCATACCCTGGTGTTAGGTGATCTCAGGATGGCATGCAGTCCACCAAGGAACCATGGTACTGGACTGAACTATGTACTGGTGGAAACAATCCTCCTGGTGCAAAGTACAGGGAGAAAACATTGAGTGGAGAGCCATAATGATAATAATAAACAATACTTATAAATAATAAAATATTAATAACACTAATAATAAATAATTATAGTACATCCTAATAAATAAATATAATACATAATAATATATCATAATATATACTAATATAGATATATATTTTGGGGGAGAAATAAGACAAAAGAACAAGATGGGACAATTTAAAATTCAATCAGTAAACATGTCACACTGTTTGTATAAAGAGGTTCGCTGACCGAATACTCAGCTAAAATGCTCTGATCTTATTTTCATTTTTTCTGAATAAAAAGTGTGCTTCTTCAAAGAAAGTTTTGCAAGGAACATTTCCAAAGAAATGTCAATGTTAAAAGGCATCAAAGCCAATAATTAACCTTTTACTAGCCTCCTTCCTAGAGCTCTGGGAATCTCTTGCTTGAGGCTACATTTAGTTACTGTTGATACTTATATAGAGTAAGTGCTTATTGTGAAATATTTATGATAAAAAGAGGGGTTCATAGTATAAACAGATAATTTTAGTAGGGGTTAAAATTCAATATTTTTAGTAACTAGAACCTGAGGGTCTACATTACCAAGGTATTGAATAGTTTCCCCATCTTCATGAGTTGTACTATAAAAAAATTACGTTATAAAGAGTATATACAACTTTATTATTTACTAGAGTGAAAATACTTTATATTATTTTATATTTGTTATATTTTCATCATGAGAAAGGTCAGTACCATAAAATCTCACTTAAATTAATAAATCTTTTCAGTGCATTCAAATATTAAAAAGTTTAGTATTAAAGTGAGCAAATTACCTTTTGCATTGAGTTTTCTTCTTGACAATTGAATTCTCCTTCATTCTCATCAGGGAGAGAACTTTGGGCTTCCAGAAATTCTTCTCCAATCTCATCTTTAATTCTTATTTCTCCAAATTCTTCCTAAAATAAATACACATTCATTTTTTATTTAATGTTTTTATTGATATAATGGAGAATAGAGAATAAAGGACCAGAAGAGATTAGCATAAAATATTCATACACAAGTTAATTACTTGAGGTCCATGTCTCACTAGACTCTAAGAGCCTAAGGTAGTGTAATTGTTGGGCTATGAATGAACTTTTAAAACATATTTACTTCCCTTAGTTATTCTACTTTCTTTGAAAGCCTCTTTTTTAAAAGGTAGTGAGATGCCCTATAATATAAAAACAAGGGAAGCAAACAGTGAACAGCCATCACATCCAATCTTTCCACCAATTGCATTCATTTCTTTCATCTCTTCCTGTGACAGGAGTCATTTTAGTCATTCAAGGAGTCCTACTATCACACTCAACTGTATCTGCAACCATAATGTGAGCACAGCTAAAAAAAGACTTGCTTAGGGTTCCAGTTGATGCCTCTCTCTCACTGGTAAATTTCACCCTCTCTTGGTATCAAAAGTACCATGTCATCCTTCTTCTGGCTCATTCATGCCCCATAATAAGTTACAGAAGATGACTTTCTCAGCTTCCTGAGGTCATGCTGCAATTGTCATCTCTTACAAAAAGTAGTTTTAATAATACTATTTCATTCATAAGTCTAGTACTATTACCTTTAAGGGTATATAGTTAGGGACTAGCAACAAAGAGAATTCAAGCTATGTACCTTGTAAAAGAACAAACTTTGATCACCTCCCCAATTTATCGGAGACCATGTGCTATTAGTACCACGCCATGGATGACGTCATTTCCTGTTTGAACATTCATAAATTTTTTACTCCTGAGCAGGTTGGGAAAATATTTCCCAATCCTGCGACTCATCCCAAGCCTCCCCCTCCCTGGTGATGAGGCACGAAAGAGCCACTATGTCTCACCCCTTGCTGCTAAATGACGAATTGACTCCGCTACTGGATTAAGATGTCTGGAGCTTGTGACTCCTTTCTCCAAACTCTACTTTCCCCTTCAGAATTGGGCATACAAATACTCGAGTTATGGGTTATTCTGTAGTTCAATGAGTCCAGCCCACACCTCAAGGCCATCATTATCGTCTCGTCCCATGAACGTTTGTCAGACAGCAAGCACTTCTTCAGCCGTGATTCTACCCAAGTCAATTGGTAGCTTCTGTGAATGGCAAGCCTTTGAATTTGTGCATTTTCCTTCGTTTAATCCAACCAAAGAAAATCTCCATTGATTACCTTTGAGGAAAAGAAGATTCCTCTTTCCGTGGAATTATGATAATTCCCACATTCCCCGTCGAATGTCATCTTTGAAGATTAGCTATCTTCATTGAAAGGTTGGTTCGGAATGTGCCCCACCTGCCTCATTGGATCGTTCTCTACTCACCTCATCGCAAGAAGGACCTTCCTCAAAGTCATTGACCCATAAGACTGAAACCCCCTCCATTATTAGTATTGTCAAGTTCCCCTTTTGATCTGAGTCTAGTAACATTAATCAATTAATTTCATTTGAGAATCCCTTCTCATAATACAAGTAATTATCAAGAGATTCTTTCATTTAAATAATTCCCCCTTGTCTATTATTATTCTTATTTGGATCTTTGTAAATAATATTATATTTTTGTTGTTTCATCTTTAACTAACCGTGAACAATACTCTTGGCCCATTCAAGTAACTTTCACCAACCATTTATGCACCGTTTTATTATTAAGGATTTGAAACCCAATGCCTCAAGTGTGACCTCCTAGTCAGTCGTTAATCCCTGTGAACAGTCATTCAACGGTCACGTTGCAGTAGGTAATTAAGTCCCCCTTCCCACATAATATAGGAGTAGTGTATGGTATAGAGTGGTTGTACCACGACATACCTTCTCCATATTTTCACACCCACTTTATTTAGGGATCTTTTAAATAGTTTCTGGTATGAGTGCCAGCCTTAGGTTTCACTTATATTTTTTAAAGAAATCTGACCTTTTTCATTAGAGAGCCAGAAATGTATCCTTATTCTTAGAATTACAAATTAAATCATATTTCTGATACAGTAACTGAATAGTCTAATCAAGGGGTATTGCAAGAAAACTACCATTGATACTGACTCATCAAATGGTATGCAAAGGAAAAATTTAATTAGAATTACCTCTTTGAGTGAATCATCTGGGGCTATCATTTTATAGGAACCACAGACTGCTCGTTCTTGACCATGCAATTCATGTTCTTCATTCCCATCACATGAATCAATAATAAACTCTTCTTTGATCTTTTGGGCTGGGCTTTCTTTGCAATCATTCTTATATAAAATTAAATTAATATCTTATTTAAAACATCACTCAAATAGAAGTAAAAAGAAAACAAATCTGAATAACAATGACTATGGGTAATGTTAATAATCCCTATAATAGAATAGGGTAGAGTTGAACCCTTCCTGCATTTCTCAGCTGAGAGAGATGACGGCTGTGTGTGTGGGAGACCTATAATACAGACAGAATGCAAATTAACCAAATTTTAGGTTGGACAATAATCAGCTATCTTGTAGGTTCAGGGACAATAGAAAAACGGTTACAAAAATAATGTTTCTAATATGCAAATTAATATTCTTTTTACAAAGGTTAAAAAGGAGGTTTGAAACAAGCTTTATAACATATTAGATGAACAAGAGTCTCAGTGTCTTGAAGGGAGGAGGGGGAGACTTGGCAGGGACAGTCACCGTACATACAAATAAACAATACAATACTGACCGAAGGGTCGCTGGAATCACCTTGAAGTGTACACGAAGCTGATGATGGAGGTTTACACAGGGGGTAGAGAGAGCACTTGCACAGGAGAGTTGCGCGTTGCTGTTACCTCAAAGATTTGGTCCGAGGTAGTAATCCTTGCCTTGGCGCAAAGTTCAAATAATAGTCTCTTGACAAAGACTACTAATGGGATGAACTTATCTTGCCTTTGAGTTTAGAACACAAATCGAGACTGGGCGCATTGAACTCGAGGAGTGGGTAACAAGTACATAGAATACCCAGAGCTTGAGAGGTTCTGCGAGAATTGTGCAGAGTCCAACAGGACACGATAGCAGGTACGAACAACTCTGGTGCCAGAGGATTTATAGTGGGGGTGAATATGGTTTACGAACAACTCTGGCGCTGGAGGATTTATAGTGGAGTTGAATGGAGTTTTCTAACCCCTCTGCCTGAAGGGAAAGGTTCCAAGGTCAGACGCATTGGAAAGTGAGGGTAGTCTCACCCTATTAGCAAAATCACAGGAAAGTTCCTAAGCTGATGAGGAGAAACTTTGCCCAACTCCCAGTTTCTCACAGTTTTCCACAATGATGGGCTTTCAGGCCACCACAGCATTTCATGATTTTGCACCTTCATTAATGCAGACAAAAAGGGTCGACCAGGTGTCTGCTCTCTCTCTTTTAAAGGCATGGCCGCACACATTTTTCTCTCTCTCTAATCTCTGACAATCCTCTCTCACCTTTTTATCATCAAAATCATAAACAAGTGGCTCTTTCCACATTCTTGCTATATATTACTAATTGCTAGAGAAGCATCCTGTAGTGAAGGGGTGAGAAACCTTTTCAGAGTCAGGGCCAGATGAGACTTTTGGGAGCAGGCCACAGACAAGAGTGACAAACAAAAGCCAGCCCCTAATTGACCATATATATATATATATATATATATATATATATATATATATATATATATATATATATATATATATATATATATATATATATATGCAGATTTTGTTGAAGACCATTGTGTATTTTGCCTTAATTAATTTCCTTTGGCAACTTTCTCTTCTTCTAACTATCTTTTTTATTCCATCTTTGAAAGGCATGGCCGCACACATTTTTCTCTCTCTCTGATCTCTGACAATCCTCTCTCACCTTTTTATCATCAAAATCATAAACAATTGGCTCTTTCCACGATTCTTGCTTTATATTACTAATCGCTAGAGAAGCATCCTGTAGTGAAGGGGTGAGCAACCTTTTCAGAGTCAGGGCCAGATGAGACTTTTGGGAGCAGGCCGCGGACAAGTGACAAACAAAAGCCCCTAAGTGACCATATATATATATATATATATATATATATATATATATATATATATATATATATATATATATATATATATATATATATATATATATATATATATATATATATATATATATATATATATATAAATGCAGATTTTGTTGAAGACCATTGTGTATTTTGCCTTAATTAATTTCCTTTGGCAACTTTCTCTTCTTCTAACTATCTTTTTTATTCCATCTTATAGATGGTGGATTACTTGTCCAGTATTCATCTCCATTTTAAATGTATGTGTTTGGTAAAAACCAAACTAAATTGCCTAAGCTTTTGATCTTATTCAATCATCTTCGGAACATTTTGAAATGTTCTTGCCTCCTTTACCGATGTAATGAGTGGAGTGAGGATCTGGCAGAAAGTAAAGTGAAAGAAAACGATTTTTAAAGGGTATTTATTGTGCCTTGGTTAAATGTAACGTTAGAGAAAATGAGCCACTCCTGTGGGTGGAATTTTTTAAATAGTTTTAACGTGTGATTCCAGCTTGTTGTCTGACTGTTGATGGCCAGCTTATCTTCATTTATTAATATGGCTTCTAAGATGTTAAGCCTCACTTTATTAACCTCTTTTCTTTTAATAATGGTGTTATCAATGAGCATATCTCTCGTTAGGTTAATATTATGTACACTCTCCATATAGTTATTTGGCCCTCCGCTTTGTAGATGCATAGTTAACCGACTGTCTCAAAAGTGTGGTAGTTGTCATGCCAATATATTTAGAGTTTTTATAAAGCTTACAGTCTTCATTGGGGCAGGTGAACTCGTTTACTATGTTGGTTGACTTTAGATTCAATGAGGTTGGGCAGATGTTATTTTTCATCAGAAGATTGCTGGCTTTTGTTGTTTTATAATAGATGATGAGTTGGATTTTATCCATTTGATTTTTAACCTTGATGTTACGGTTAATAATCTCCTTGATGGTTTTTCCATCTATGTATCTACAAAGCTGAGGGCAGAAGAACTATATGGAGAGTGTACATAATATTAACCTAACGAGAGATATGCTCATTGATAACATCCTTATTAAAAGAAAAGATGTTAATAAAGCGAGGCTTAACATCTTAGAAGCCATATTAATAAATGAAGATAAGCTGGCCATCAACAGTCAAGCAACAAGCTGGAATCGCACATTAAAACTATTTTAAAAATTCCACGCACAGGAGTGGCTCATTTCCTCTAATGTTACGTTTAATCAAGGTGGAATAAATACCCCTAAAAAATCATTTTCTTTCTCTTTACTTTCTGCCAGATCTTCACTCCACTCATTACATTGGTAAAGGATGGAAGAACATTTCAAAATGCTCCAAAGATGATCAAATAGGATCGAAAGCTTAGCAATTTAGTTTGGTTTTTACCAAACACATTCATTCAAAAAAAAGAGATGAATACTGGACAAGTAAACACCATCTACAAGATGGAATAAAAAAGATTAGAAGAAGAGAAAGTTGCCAAAGGAAATTAATTAAGGCAAAATACACAATGGTCTTTAACAAAATCTGCATTCAAGAAAGACTGCTACCCAACTACACTAATATATATATATATATATATATATATATATATATATATATATATATATATATATATATATATATATATATATATATATATATATATATATATATATATATATATATATATATATATATATATATATATATATATATCATTATGTCTTAACAGACATGATGAGCTAAAAGAAAGAAAATTACCATAATGACATGATAACATAATAACAGATTAGAATATTTTCTAATCATTTTCACTTACTAGTGTCAGTTTATTTTCAAAACTGTACTAACCACAAAGCGTACCTAGTCTAAATGTGAAAGTTCAACAGACACTGGCTTCGGCGTCTGGAAGGATCGCAGAGTGAGGAGCAGAGTTGTTACACAGTATCTGCCAGTGTAGCTGCACAGAATGGTATGCTCACACTCATATCTCAGTAAGGATTCATCGCAGCAGAAAGTCATGAGCATTTTTTGTTTAGAATTACCTCCTCTACAACTTTGGTCTCTCTGAAATTTTTCATATCTGTGAGGGAAATGCATTTTTGTCTCATTTTCACTGCCAGACGTAAGGCTCATTCCTCTCTTCCTCTACAAGTCTACTGAGACAGATGCTATTTGGCAGAATTTATTATTTTTATTATTGGGGGGGAGGGTTGCGGGCCAGATTGCAATATTAATTAATGCCGAGCAAGGTGGCAGGCCCGACGCTAGGCCCATCTGTTGACTGCCTACTTGGGCATAAGTCACTACAAAACACAGCCTACTACAAGGCTCAGGTAACATGCAAAAAGATCCCCCAGACAGGTACATGCACAAAGATCCCCTGGACAGGTCACATGCACAAAGAGCCCCAAGACTATGTGGGGTAAAGTGGAGTTGTCGCAGTAAGGGGCAGGGGAGCACACCATCAAAAAGCAGTGCATCCCACGAGTGTGCTCGATTCGAAGACCAACAGAAAGAAACTCAAAGCCATTGGAGCATTGGATGGTAGGTCCATGGGGTTAGTCATGGTGCAATGGCAAGCAACTTTAAGTTTTCCTTGGCTGCTTCCCATCTTTTTGCCAGGAAGACCAGAGGGCTACCCTGATTCAACTTAGACAGAGCAATCATTCTTTTCCAGAAATGCAGACCACCATGCCAGTGCCATGCACTACCAGGACAGTTTTTTAGGTGGCAGTCACCCAGAACATGATAGTTTAATGGTAAAGTAGTCAATACCCTAAAGGTCATAGATCACCTCCCACTCAAAATCAGGCTGGAATCAGAAAGTACAGGAACAAATTAAGGCAGGAAAATTAATGTTTTTGGACAGTGATGTCTAAATTCATCCATATTTAAGACCTATCTCCAGCTTACTAAGCAGGTTGGCAAGGACCTGATCCCTGGGATAAATCATATATTCCTACGATTCAAAGCATGAGCAGGAGGAAGGGCCTTGCCAACCATGCTACAAGAAAGTGGAAATTCCCTGTTTAAATCGGCTGACTGTGGAAATAACAGCATACCTCCTATCAGGATGTAGCCGAACTGCCAGTCCATATGAGGAGGTATTTATAGAAAATAGAAGAATGGGGACATCATGCTGAGTGTAAATTGTGCATCCTCCCAAACAGCCCCAATGCTGTGTGATGGGGTTGCAAAATGCTTATACCCTGTGAGGGTGGGCAGGTGGCATGTGCCCAACATGGTCTCCTTCAAAAAAAATAGCTAACAGGGTACAGGAGCAGATGAGCCTCTGCAGCTCCTTCCAATTGGTTTGGATTCCACAACAATTCCATTGAAGGTATATGCCTTCCAGGCCTTGCTTGGAGGACATGCCCTCTTCAAAGAGAAGACCTTCATGGAAATGGTTATACACTTCTCAGAGGCAGAACTCTGGGGACTGTTGGCTGAACAAGGGGATGTCCCCTTCGAGGACTTATTAAGGAAGGTTCTTGTGTCTCTGAGTCACCTGGCCCAGCCATAAGTATGGGGGTGTACGAACTGAAGCTCCTTTAGTGCTGTATTCTTTTCAATGGCCAACTTTAGAAACCCTGGAAGATGGCCCCAGGACCACCTTTAGGGGTGTTTAGACTCTTGTGAGTCTGACTTGGTGGAGTTGTACAGCCCTGATGCCTTATGGAAAATGGCTGGTTTTAGCCAAGGCTGGGTATGAACCAATTGTGCTGCCAGCTCTACCAGGGGATCACCTAGGGTGGGGGAGGGTCTGAATATGTATACAAGTGACCATGATTGTAGGCCTGCAGGGGGCCAGAGCAGAGGTGCCTTTTTTAATATTGAGGCACAAGACATAACAGGCAATGCTGGGCACACAAGGAGAAAGTATTTAGCCTTGCGATAAGAGAGACAATCCACACCAAGAACAACCAGTGTGCAGCTCTCTCCAATTGACTAAACATGATAAGGACTTATCATGTACAACCTTAGAGCAACTTACACATAATTTGCATGTATTCATGAGTGATTCATCCAGTGGAAGCTGTGGTAGAACTATCACCAGTAAGGCAGTGGCACAACTGCCTTCACACAGTAGAGATACCAAATGGCATGTACAGACTCAGGGAGCCTGTAATGATTAAACTTGACAAGGAGTTTTTGGTGGGTCTTGAGGCCCCTCTCTTTTTTCTCATCACACATTCGATCTTGACTGCTACTTAGTCAGCCAGCTCTTTGGTCATGTCTTCTATTGAGTAGTTCACAAGTTCCCTCACATAAACTACTCCTTTCATGAAATTAATGGTAGAATGCAGCATTAAACACACTGGCAAAGCCATTAAGGTGTATGAAAGGCACTAAACATGGCTGCCTCGGAAGGGTCTACCACATTTCCTAGAGGACTCCCATCAAAGAAATGGCTCACCTTTGGCTCTCTAGCAGTCAACCTAGCTCATGCTCTCCTCTGATGGAACATGTTGCCTTTGACCAACATGCTGCCAATTGTTGAGCAAATAACTAGTAAGCGTTAGAAGCCCGCAGGCTAAAAAATGCCAGGTTGTTTCTGAATGAGGGGTCCCAATGTAATAAGAAGCTCTACTCAATACATGTTACTTTGGTCTTTGTCTGTGCCTGCCAGCCTGAGGGCCAGACATATCAGTCTTGGCCTCATTGCATGTTAAAACGGCAGTGGACCCATACATCCCCAGAGCCCCTGCAGAGGGAGAGGAACCTATAGTCGTAGACTTCTTCTTCTTTAGCGAGGAGTGCAGGGAGTGAACCTGCTTCTCTCCACCCTCAAAAGGGACCCCAAAGTCTGATGGAATACCTCAATAAGATCTTTCATTTAAATAGGAAAGAACTTTACTGTCAAGTGGGCACCAGTATGGGGAGGTGGTCCCTCCTCTCCTTGTGAATGCTCAGGGCCTGTGCCGCCTGAGGATGGCCTCGATGTAGGGTGGATTCAGGTGCAGTTTCTGGCACTGAGCTAAAGTTTGCCACCTTGGAAGGCCCTACCATCTGAGGCCAGGGCACCTCTGGGACCATCTCTACCCCCTCAAGGTGTCAGGTATCACAACCAGGGACTCAAAGAGCCTATGGCCCATCATGAATGTCACTAGGGCCAGCATGATGAGCGGGCATACTGGCTTACTCCAATTAATGCAACAAAACTGTAGATCAACTAGGTGTCTTGGCAAGGTACAGGGAAAGATGATGCCTCCTCTTTCCCCTCTAACAGAGTTGAGATGGTTCACCTGCACCTATCAAGGGGTGGGGGAGAACTGAGGTGGTGAATCCCCCATCTCACCAGGCCTGAGAAAGCAAAGGGAGATTCAACACAAGTAGAGTCACTTTGAGACAATTTTCTGAAACCACCAAACCTGTCACATTTGGAGCAGGGAAGCACCCTTTGTATTCCGAGATCGGGGGAGGGGGGGGGCTGAGAAAGTATATAGGGGGTCCACCACTAGATAGACTAGAGTTGACTGAAAGCAATTTTGAACAAGGCGAGAAGGGACAAGCCTCTGAACATGTATCTATTGGAGAGGGAAGCATCCTCTGCTAGGAGAGACTTGGAGAGCCCCTCCTTAAAAGAAGCAGAGCTACCCAAGTGAGGCTCCAAAAGAGATAGATGTGAGACTCCTTTATCAGTTGAGGGTGGTGAGAGGAGATACCCTATAACAAGATTAAGTGGGGAATCACCTACGGCGACCCTACTCTGATCCCCCAACAAGGGATCAGCCAAGTATATGGCATCACCACCACTCCTTAGAACCCCAGTCTAAATCCTACACATGGTGTAGTGGGCAGATCAGGCTTGGTGACAGGCCTCAGAGAGGTCAGGGCTATCATGCCAAACATCCATTTTTTTATTTTTTTTTATTTAAGGGGCTATCTGGCGACTGCCGACTTAGGCATAAGTCGCCGTAAACAAACAGCCTAGTTCTAGGCTACTTCAAAAAATGGAACAGGGAACAACAAAAAAGAAATAACAACAAAAAAGAAATAACAATAAAAAAAACAATAACAAAAACAACAACAACAAAAACAACAACAACAAAAATTAAGCCTGGTTAAAAAAAAGGGAGAAGGCCGGCCTCCCCCAAAAAGTTAGCAAGTCCACCAGTCAAAGTGCACGCACTCGTCCCGAGTACAAGGGACAGGCGGTAGCGACCCCGCCCATCCCGGTACCGGGACAGGTGTCGTGCGCGAAGATCACCCAGACTGGGACATTCGACAAGAATGTGCCGAACAGTCTGGGGGACGACGCAGTCGTTGCAATAGGGCGCAGGCGAGCGCTCCACCAGATAGCGATGCGTCACACGAGTGTGTCCGATTCGGAGACGACAGAAAGCAACCTGAAGCCGCCGCGGCATTGGGGGATAGGTCCATGGGAACAGTCGCGGCGCAATGGCACGCAACTTTAAGTTCCCTTCGAACGTCTCCCATCTTCTTTGCCAAGCAGTCCGAAGAGCTGCCCGTATTCCTGCCATGTAGTCGGTGTGAGGAAGAGCGAAACGCTGGTCCGGTCGCAGAGTCCTCGCGGACTCTTTGGCGCCCTCATCGGCGCGCTCATTCCCCGCAATTCCCACATGTCCAGGAACCCAGCAGAAGATAATCTCGACATCTGCCCGGCTCGCCAAAACCGTGGCGTCACGGATATCGCGAACCAGGGGATGCGGAGATTCCAATGCCCCGAGAGCACTCAGGGCGCTTTGTGAGTCGCTATAGATCACAATCCGGTCTCCGAACCGGGCACGTCGCGTAATCTCCCGTACCGAGTGGTGTATTGCCACCAGCTCGGCCGTGAAGACAGACGCAGCGCCTGGTAGAGCCCCGCTGACTTCAAACAGAGGGGATACGGCGTGGAAGCCGACCCCCTCTTGGGACTTGGAGCCATCCGTATACACTGGCACGGTTCCAGCGTGACACGATGTGTGCTCCAAAAAGGTCGAACGCAATACTCCCGGCGCAGTACAAGCTTTGGGAGCAGAGGCGTGGCGACAAATAGCCAAATGTGGTACCCTCCAGGGTGGCGTCCTGGGCAGAACCAGGGGCGCCACCGGCCCGAGAGCTATATCTAGCTCTCGAAGGAGTTTCCTGGCCCTAAACCCAAAGGGCTTAGGGCATGACTGGCGTCTCTCGGCGGCATAGGCACCATCGAGATCAGCTGCGGATGCAGTGAGAGCTGTTGGCGACTGAGGGAGGCGCCGGGCTCGCGCGTACAGGCGAGTGATGCACTGCACGCGGCGCAGAGCGAGTGGCATCTCCCCAGCATCGACCAACAGGCTCTCAATGGGGGAAGTGCGGAAGGCACCGGTCGCAAGGCGAAGGCCGGTGTGGTGGATGGAATCCACCTTCCGCAATAAACGCTCGGCTGCGGATGCATAAAACTCGCATCCGTAGTCGAGCTTCGAGCGAACAAAGGATCGATAAAAAAGTAAGGCGGTAGCCCTATCAGCGCCCCAAGCGCTGAACGTCACGGAACGGAGAATGTCCATGGCGCGGGTACAAGAGACCCTAAGGCTGCGAATATGAGCCTCCCAGGTGAGGCGTCGGTCGAATACAAGACCAAGGAAACGGTGCGACTCAACCACATCCAGGCGCACCCCATTAAGAAACAAATCTGGGTCGGGGTGAAGCCGTGGATGGCGGCAGAAGTGCACCACCTTAGTCTTGGCCAAAGAAAACCGAAACCTGTGCGCTTCGGCATAGCGAGAGACGCGGTTCAATGCCTGTTGGAGTCGACGCTCCAGAGTTGGCATCTGGGCCGCGCCAAAAGAGATCGAAAGGTCGTCCACGTAGAGCGTAGCGAGAACATCTTCCGGCAGCACCGAGGTGATGCCGTTGATGCTCAGGGCAAAGAGTGTGACACTGAGGACACTTCCCTGCGGGACACCCTCTTCCTGCTCCTTTGGGCCGGAGAGAGCTCCCCCCACCCATACGCGGAATCGACGATCTCGCAAAAATTCAGATATAAACATTGGGAGGCGTCCCCTCGCCCCCATCGTGTAGAGAGTCTCCATGATACCGTATCGCCATGCGGTATCATAGGCCTTCTCCAGATCGAAAAACACCGTGGCGTAGTGCTGTCTACGAAGAAAAGCCTCGCAGACGGCATTTTCCAGTCGGAGCAGAGCATCCGACGTGGAGTGGAACTTGCGGAAGCCGCACTGTTCGGAAGACAGATGGCCTCCGCTGTCCAGGAAAAAAGCTAATCTAACGTTTACCAATTTCTCCATCAACTTGCACACGCAAGAGGTTAGAGAGATTGGGCGGAAACCGGTCGGAGTAGAGTGATCTCTCCCCGGTTTGCGAAAGGCGAGCACAGTAGCGATTCGCCAGGAGTCTGGGAGAAGACCTTCCACCCAGATCCTGTTGAACAGATCTAACAGAAAGGCCATGCCTCGCTCACCCAGGTGTCGAAGCATGGCGTACGGGACATCGTCCGGACCATGGGCGGTGTCCGCGCACGAAGCGAGAGCGGAACGCAACTCACTCACAGTAAACTTGTCGTTGAAGGGTTCTCCGCCACTGGAGGTAAAGTCCAGCCGGCGGCCTTCCGCGACATCACGACGTGCATTGAATGCTGGCGGAGCAGCATCACGGCTAGAGAATGCGGAAAAAGCGGTCGCTAAGGATTCCGCCACGGACGCGGGGTCTGAGATTGCGGTCCCATTCTCCTGGAGAACGGGAGGGGGGTCCTGCGAGAACTTGCCCCGAATCCTTTTGACTCGCTTCCACACCTCAGCTAAAGGGGTCTTCCCGTTAAGTGAAGACACGTATGCCCGCCAAGAAGAGCGGCGGGCGTGCTTCGAAATATACCGGAACCTAGCCCTAGCCCGACGAAATTCAGCGACAGTGAAATCGTTCGGGCGGCGCTTATAGCGCATGTAGGCATAACGCTTCTGTTTGAGGGCCGTCTCACACTCGGCCGACCACCATGGGAGTGGTCGGCGTGCAAAACGGCCAGACGTCCTAGGAATAGTAGTCAGGCCCACGGCGATGAGGTTGCCGGAGAAGAACTCAACGGCCTCATCTACCGACCTAAACTCCTCGACTGAGATAGAGAATTCAGTCATTTCCTGAAATGCAGGCCACCGCGCCCGCGCCAAGCACCACAGAGGTGGTCTCTCAGGCGGCAGTTGCCCTGAAAATGATATTTGAATGGGAAAGTGATCACTACCATGGAGGTCATCGACCACCCCCCAATCAAAATCAGGCTGTGCATCCGAAGAGCACAAAGATAGGTCAAGGCAAGAAAATGAAGCGGTTCTCGGACAGTGATGCGTAAAATCATCCACGTTTAGGACACCCATCTCAAGCTCTTCGATCAGATCGGCAAGGACTTGTCCCCTGGGATTTATGGAGTAATCTCCCCAGAGAGGATGCCTGCCGTTCAGATCTCCAAGCAAGAGATAGGGCCTCGGCAACCGTGCAACGACGCGGCGGAAGTCCCCCGCGTCGAAGTCAGCTGACGGTGGAATGTACGCAGAAATGATAGTATACCTCCTATCCAGGTGCAGCTGCACAGCCACTGCCTGAAAGGAGGTATCTAAAGAGAAAGGAAGAACGGAGACATCATGCCGGGTGTAAACTGCGCATCCCCCAGCCCGGCCATCCCGCGGTGGTGGGGTCGCAAGACCCTTATCCCCCGGGAGGGCAGGGAGGGGGCACGCACCTAGCATGGTCTCCTGCAAAAAAAATAGCTAACGGGGAACGGGACGAGATGAGCCTCCGCAGCTCCTCCCAGTTGGCCCGGAGTCCACGGCAATTCCATTGAAGGAATATGCCCTCCAGGCCTAGCTCGGAGGAGACGCGGGGGCCCTCCTCGAATTGAAGACCCTCACGGGAATGGCCGTACGCTTCCCGGGGGCAGAACCCCGGCGCTGTTGGCCGGACAAAGCGCTGAAGGCGCTGTCGCCTTCGAGGACTTATTGGGGGAGGTTGGGCTCGCCATGCGAGTCTTTTCCTCCCTCCGCCTCGAAACCTTAGGCGGGCGTTGCGGCTTCGGAGGCGGGGGGCCCTCTTTTCGAGGAACCACCGTCTCCGAGCCACTAGCTCCACCTCGGGGCGTGGGCGAAGGAGCCGAAGCTCCTTTGTTGCTGTCCTCCTTTCGGGGGGCAGCTTTAGGAACCCCGGAAGATGGCCTAGCGACCATCTTCAGGGGTGTTGCCTCCTGTGAGTCTAACGACTCGGTGGAGGCGCGTGGCCGTTTCGCCTTACGGGAAACGGTCACGCTGGGGGAAGAGGGGGGAGCCCTGGTTTTAGCCGGGGCAGGGTATGAGCCCTTTTTGCCGCCAGCTTTACCAGGGGAGCGCCCGGGTTGGGTAGAGCCCGCAGAAGGGCTCCGAATGGGCGCGGAAACAACCGTGCTCGTTGGCCTGGATGGGCCGGGAGCAGAGGGTGCCTTCCTAACTATTGAGGCATATGACGTCCCAGGCAGAGCCGGGCGCGCCAGGACCAAGTCCTTTGCCTCGCGGAATGAGAGTCGATCCTGGGCCTGAACGGCCAGGATTTCTTTCTCAAGGAGATATGCACCACATTGCTTCGAAGAAGCAGGGTGCGGCTCTCCGCAATTGACACACTTGGCCACACACGATTTGGACTTATCGTGTGCGACCTTGGAGCAATTTACACAGACTTCGGGTGACCCCGATTTTGCACGTCTACATGATCGATTCGTATGGCCGAAGCGGTGACAGTAATAGCACCGCCGCGGCAGTGGCACGAATGCCTTCACGCGGTAGCGGTACCAACCGGCACGCACCGACTCAGGGAGCTTGTCACAGTCGAACGTGACGAAGAGTGTAGGGGTGGGTCTCGAGGCCCCTCCCTGTTTTCTCATCACACGTTCGACCTTGACCGCCCCATGGTCGGCCAGCTCTAAGGTGATGTTCTCAATGGAGTAGTCAACGAGTTCCTTCGCATAAACTACTCCTTTCACAAAGTTCATGGTAGAGTGCGGCGTCACACTCACCGGGGTGCCATGAAGTGTCCGAAGAGCACTTATCTTGGCCGCCTCGGCGGGATTCGCCGCATTCGCCAGAAGGCTCCCGTCCGAGAAACGGGTTACCTTCGGCTCTCTACCAATTGCACTAGCTAATCCTCTCCTCTGATGGATCATGTTGCCCTTGGACAACATGGTGCCATCAGTGGAGCGAATAACGAGGAAGCGTTTGAAGCCAGCGGGCTCGAAAACGCCAGGTAACCTCTGAATCAGGGGCCCCGATGTCATCGAGGCTCCGCCCTGTGCACTCTTGGTATTAGTGTTCTTTGTCAGGGGCTCCGCACACGAGGGGGTAGAGGGGCCGGATGTGCCGATCTTGGCTTGGTCGCTTGCCAGAGTGGCAGCAGACCCATCCGTCCCCGCAGCCCCCGTGGATGGAGAGGAGCCACGAGTCTTTTTTGTCTTTTTAGTCTTTTTCTTTTTCTTTTTCAGAGAGGAGGGCGGGGAATGAACCCGCTTTTCACCTCCGCCGGCAGAAGTCCCCAGGCCAGATGGACCAGCCTCAGCCAGGTCCCTCTCCGAAATGGAGAAGGTCCTGGTTGTCGTAGGGGCACCTGTCGGAGGAGATCCCTCCCCTCCTTTTACTGCCTCGGAGCCCTCAGCCATTTGAGGAGGACCTTGCATAGGGGCGGATTCGGGTTCGGTGCTTGGCGCCGAGCCCGAATTCCCCCCCATGGAAGGCCCTACCGTCTGAGGCTGGGTCTCCTCAAGGACCATGTCTATCACAGGAGGGGCCTCCAGTTGGCCATCCCCTCCCAGGACATCGCAGGTCCCCTTGGCAGTATTGTCTCTAGTCAGGTGGTGTGGGGAGGCACAGGCCTTGACCCCAGCAAGGTTTAAAATTCTTGCCAGCAGGTCTTTTGAGGGAAGCGACCGAAGGGGCCTGGCTTCCCTCTCCCCCCTATGGGGGTTTGCCCTACCAAGCCGCTTGCACGAGGGGCGGTCGGCAGTGGGCTGCCTGCTGGCTTTCTTGGCAGTCCCCTTAGAAAGCAAAGGAGGGACTGCCGCTGGAGATAGGGAGGTGCCCGAAAGCACCTCCAGAGAAGGGGGTGAGGGGGAGTCCCCTACACCCGTAGGCGTAGGAGAGGAGTAAGCCTCCTCTCCGGTTAAAGAATTATGGAGGGTCCCTTGCGCAAGCACAAGGGGGGGGACCTCCATTTTCTCGGTGGAGCTGCCCGAGGGCGGCTCCGTTGATTTTCTTGGGGAAGTTGGGGGTTGGGTTTTTTGGTGTTTTTTTTCATTCATGGGCATGGTGACCCTCTTTTTATTACGGGACGCAATAGCTCATCACCTCTCGCAGTTGCCCGCACTGCGAGAGGTGCTTACAAGCCCGGCAGAGCCAGGCGCCGCCATTCAGGACCACCCCTCCCGCCTGGTGGCCTGGCAGTCCTTCGGCATGATGGCTCCACCTTGAACACGGCGTAAAAAATATAGGTTGTGAAGAGGAGAGGAAAAGGGATGTGAGGAAGGTATGGGTGGGGATGAAGCAGGTTGTTAAAAAACCCCCATCCCGAACCGGAGCTGAGGGGTTAGGGAACAATGTCCCTCAGCCCCGATCCGGGGTGGTTGGCTTGAGAAGGTCAGCATTCTACCCTGTGAAATTAGAGGCTGACCAGAGAAAGTTGTGGGAGAGGTTGTATGAAAAGCGACGAGGTAGGGGAGAAATCGGGCTATCTGAAGGAAGGAAGAGAGGCCAGGATGGCAAATCACCGCGCCCCTTACGGGGTGCCAAACATCCAATGGAAGAGGAGCCAGAGCCATAGCCATATTTCAGGTTGGGCAATAGAGGAGGAGCCAATAAAAAAGGATGAAGATGTAGTAGTGGAAAGGTTGTATAAAATGAATGGGAGCACATACCAGCATCCCTTAGACCTAGATTCAGAGTCGAGGTTCCCTCTGTGTCAGGCCTATCCTTGCAAGCACTGAGGCCAGGAGGAGGTGCTGCTGCTGCTGCTCCACCTACAAATGAAGGTTCCTCCCTGCAGCACACTGGGAATGGGAGGTAGTGTTTCTCCTCCAGGTTTAAGATGTAGTAGGGGTTTCGGCCCTGAGATACATCATCAACCTTCTTGCAGATAGATTGAGTGAATAGTCATAGAAATGCAATGCTGAGTAGGGGAGTAGGGCACCATCAAATCTCCCAGGCCCCAACAGAGTGTTCATGTCAACCCAGTGATGGGGCTTCCATAATTTGCGCTCAGGATGGAAGGATATAAAGCTCTTCCAGGTACCAAGTGTAACAGGGTGTACTTCCCTGCAGGGAATAGAAGTGCTGATGTCATTCTGAAACTGTTTCTGGCATTAGTTAGGGCTTATTTTGACTATGCTGTGCAATTATGGTCACTAGAGCGTTTCAAAAAATTGAAATTTTGAATCTTGTCTCAGCAGAATGTTGACCCCTTTCACATCATATAATGCAATGTTCACACAAAATTTTAAGGTGATAGCTCAATATTTAGGGGTCGCTCAAAGTTTTATTTATTTTTAATTCTCTATAAAAATGAAAAAAGTGTAATTTTTTTTTTTTAACAAAAATATATTTGTAATTCTCTCTTCAATAAATAAAATAAAATGAAACAAGTGAAATAAAACTCTTTAAACAAAAGCAATAAATCATGATCATTTGAAAGCTGATTTAGGAGGCACTGTAATCTTTTTCCGGTGCTTTTACACAACTTTCAAAAGAAACTGTTGCTGAATGTCATCTTTGTTGGATAAGAGAAATGGCCCGCTCAGCACAGTCATTCATAACCTTCAGCTCATCTGCTGTTTGAAGCAACGATATAAATCATCGTTTTCACAAGAAGAGCAATCCTTCATTATCAAGAATTTGGGTTCTTCAGCAAGAATCACAGGAAAAATCCTTTTGTTTTCATTGTAAAAATTCAGAGGGAAGTCTATGGTGAAAATGGTTTTCCATCAAGCCTCTTAAATCCTTTTTGTTTCTAAGGATGATTCATATTATTCACCATTTTCCGCTTTTCATCGGCTGAGATACGGTCATCGAACAGAAGAAGTCCCACAACCTCCTCTAAATATACCAAAGATGGCATTTGAAAGCTATGAAGGCAATATTAGCAAGGTTTTCATTTGGAATTCCTTCTTGCATGAGATTCATCATATCCATATCATTTTTGGTGACTCATTCCAAAATGGCACATATCATAGGTTGATGAAGAGGGAAAAATCTCAGACAGCTTTTAGCTCACCCTCCATCAGAAAAAAATTCAGGGAAGAGGAATATTTTGATACTATATATAACTTTTCCCATCCATCTCATATGATGGAAAGTACCTGGGACACAAAAGAAAACTATCTGGTGGAGCATGTCCAAGGAAGATGTGAGCAAGAGTAAGTTCCCAATAATTATCTCTTAGTGCAGTTAACTTCAAGACATCTCATATCTTCCTCACAAGGTACAAAGTTTGCCAATATATCCTCCTCCTTTGCTGTCTTGAAAATGTACAAATAATGGGATGATTGGTCAGGGTTGGCAAATCAAAACACCCAGCCGAACCCTTTCCCCTTTTTTTTAAGTAAAATTTGAAAAAACTCAGGTTTTATTTGTTTTTTGTTTAAATTAAAATTACAATTTTTTCAAGAAATGAAAGCTACTTATTATTTTATTCAAAATGCATATTTATGTTTATAATTTTTAAAAATGTATCAAATTAAGGTTATTTCTCTGATACTGATTCATAATTCATATCTTTTTCTACAGGTTATAGCTATCATGGGCACCCACAATTCTCAATCAGTGATCTATTCTTACCATAATATAATTATCAAATTAATTAATTATTAATATTATAAAAATAGAGATAGCTATTCCTTTTCTACATTATTTTAATGCTTATAGTGTTTATTTTTTGAAAAAACAAAAATAAAACCCGGGGTTTTGAGGAATTTTTCAATATGGGGGTAGTGGGGGTGCCAACCCTGCCATAGGTGGAATGGAACACATCAGCAAGGATTACTTCATACATGTGATGTTGATAGGCCAACTAAACAAGCTCCCTTTGCAGTTCTTGAATTTTGATACAAGCATCTTGTTGCAAACCTGTGTTTGAGGCTGTTGTGTTGAAAGCAAGAGCCTTGATTTCCTTTTACAGGCCCCACTCATTGATGATAAACAGACATGAATTGGCTTGATCAGTACCTAAACTGCATCCAATTTTGGGTACACCAAGGAGGAACTCAACACCATCTATTCCTGAGGCAACAATTGCAATTCTGTCAGCCTTCTCCCGGTCAATAAGTTTTGCAATTCAGATATAAGGAAACGAGATATGAGGAAAAGTGTTTTATTATTTTTCAATATAACTACCCTTAACTTTAATGCACTTGTGCTACTTGTCCCTGAGGCTTCAAATTCCCGACAACCAGAAATCTCCCTACTGCTGTTTAATCCATCTTTATCATCCCCAAACCGGCATGCACGCAGTGCAGCCTTGAGCTGGTGGAATAAAAAGTAGTCGCTAGGGGCCAGATCTAGACTGTAGGGGGGATGGTTGAGCTCTTTGAATCCACACTCACGCAGGGCAGCTTGTGCAACTCTGGCCTTGTGGACTTTGATGACGTTGAAGTCGATCATGGGGCGTGAGGTTTATAGGGACCCAACAGGCAGAGAGCTTGGTCATGGCCAAATTATCGTGGATGATGTTGATAACACTTCCATGTGATATTCCAAGTTCTCGCTCGATTTCTTCGACCTTCACCCATCGATTTTCGAGGATCATCCTCTCCACATCGGCCACATTGTCCTTGTTGGTTACGTCTGACGGGTGTCTTGGACGAGGGTCATCTTCAAGGCACTCATGACCATGGCGGAACTCCCTATTCCAGCAAGCAATGGTTGCATAGGAAGGGGCGGTGTTGGTGTACACTGCAACCATGCATTCATGGATCTCTTTTGCATTCCTGCCTTCCTTGGTCAAAAATTTGATCACTGTGCAGTGCTCAACCTTCTCCATTGTTGAAAAATTTGTGACTGACGATCTGCGATGAGCTACTGCTTCTTAAATAGACGAGGCAGGAGCGTGCGGCTGCAGGTCCTGACTTGTCATAACTTGTCCTAATACCCCCACAAACAGCCATCCCCCTTCCTCTGTTTTGCCCTACCGATTCGCAAAACTTATTGACCGCCCCTCGTACCATCCCAATTCAGCATGAGAGGTGCATCATGTGGAAGACTTGTTGTGATGTCAGCCTTGATTCTGGTAGCTGTTTCTTTACCATTCTCCTTCCAGTACTGGTAAATTGAACTCAGAGACAAAGTGATTTGTTCAATGTCAATGCCAAAAGACTTTGCCTGAGCCCTAAGCTGGTGCAGTGCCTTCCTGTGAGATACACCAGTAGGATCAAAGCCAATATGAACTCGAGTTTCAAGAAAACGTTCTTGGGAATCGATAGACCTGCAAAGGACTCTGAAGATGGACTGGAAACAGCTAATGTCGATGAGCTAACAACTTTGATGGCTGTTCGTTTTTCCACCTCAGATGTCTTCTTGTGTTCATCTCCTACTTCATCTCTTTTATTTTTCTTCTCTAAAGACTTTGAATGATTCATGTCAATTCCAGCCATGCTCGACTAGGAATAATCCTCTCATTGGCTCAACAAGAAGGCTTTATCTTCCTTATTTTCATCATAATCAGTGCATCTTTGTGAGCACTGTCAAAGAGTTCATCTAAGTCATCACAACATTTGTTCCTTTATGCGCTGATTCTCTGAATCCCACAGAGAGTTCTTCTTTAGACTTTTGTACTTTGTAACAAGGTCTGTAAGTTTCTTTTTGGCGTAAAAAAGTGTTGTTGTAGGGATTGTGGCCTTCATCCATAATGAAAGAAACTGCTTCTACAACCTTCTTCACGCTCTCGGATTTCATGTACTTTAAGTCAAGTGATGAAGGACTTGGCCATCGGACAGGAGTCGGGAAGCAGTAAGCTCTTCCTGAGAATATCCAAGGAGCCAAATTGATGTTGCACTACATCTAGCCATATCTAAGTTCACTTGCAAACAAAAACAGAAGAGAGAATTAGGTGATTAGTCATTAATGTGATGAGGAATTTTTCTGGATGAGCTTAAAAAGTGAACAATTTGAGCAACCTTTAATCTGCTCTGATCATTACAAAATTTTGCACAAATTCAACTTATATGATTATGAAACAGGGCGACATGCAGCTGAATGTACAGGGTTATTCAAAAAGAATGAACAGATTTCATGATGCATTGCTTCATTTTTCAAGCATCATCATGGAATTAGTGACTATTTGAAAGAGGAGTTTTCTAAGTTTTGAATGGGTGCCACAGGGTAGTTGTGTAGTCACATTGCGTTGTTCTTCCAGCAAAGTTCAGTTGTTTGTTCATCTTCGGAATGGTGAGTCCTCAGCAAAAAGTATTCTGGAGTTTGTGAAAACAAATTCAGCTGTCACGGTGCAGCGTACTTTTCGAAGGCAATTTGACATTAATCTGCCCTCTCCTAAGAACATTCAACTGTGGTTTTGACAGTTTCAAGAGAGTAAATGTCTGTGTACAGGAAAAAGTTGGGGATGATCATGAGTTTCGGTGGAACAAATGGCAAGAATTTGTGCTGTGTTTGAAGGGAGCCCATGGAAGTCCACAAATTGAGCTAGCTGTGAGCTTGCAATTCCTCAATCCACTATCTGGCATGTGCTAAGAAGACATCTACATTTGAAACCATACAGACTACGCCTCATTCAGGCCCTTACCAAAGACAAGAGGAAGCAATGGAATTTTGCAATTTGATGCTGGAAGACAAAACCTTCAATTCACATTTAATTTTTATTGATGAAGCGACTTTTCACTTGTGTGGCACAGTCAATCATCACAATGTACGTATTTGGGGAACAGAGCACCCACATGAAACAGTTGAGCATGAAAGAAATTCTGCTAAGGTGAACGTCTTCTGTGATGTGCCTTGGGAGAAGGTTTATGGTCCCTTTTTCTTTGAAGGAGACACCGTTACAGGACAAACCTATCTTAGTATGCTCCAAACCTGGTTCTTCACTTCACTGCAAGCAGATTCGCATGACTTCATTTTTCAATAAGATGGAGCACCGCCCCATTGGGACCTGATGGTTTGAGCTTTTTTAAATGAAAAAGTGCCCCAGTGATGGATTGGTCGGAAGGGGGCCTAAGACCTAGCTCTTTATGCTTGACCTGCAAGATCCCCAGACCTCACCATGTATGATATTTTCTTGTGAGAAGATGTAAACATTCTCATTTATGTTCCACTGCTACCCACTAACCTCAATGACCTTAAACATCGAATGACAGCAGCGATCAACTCAGTGGATCGTGATATGCTGATACTGGTCTGGGTGGAATTCTCTTATCGCATTGATGTTGCCCGTGCTGCAGGTGGTGGCCACATTGAAAACTTGTAAGACAGGAAATAAAAGTTGATTGTGAGTAGAATACTTGTGACATTGCTGGAGTTTTCTATTGCTTTTCCTTAATATAATATTATGTAATGAAATCAGTTCATTCTTTTTGAATAACCCTGTATATTCAAACTGAAAATTTAACCTATGACTTTGGAACACCCTAATGGTCATCATATTCATATTATAGGATGGATGATATTAGTTTGCTTGAGTCTGTGCAAAGAAGGATGAGTAAGATGATTTATTGATTAAATACTTATTTTGAAAAGGAGGAACACTACATCACATACAAGAGCGGAGAAGGAAGGTCACAAATTGATTTTATACTGCTGAGAGGAACAGGAATAAGAGCCAGGAACTGTAAAGTAATCCCCAGAGAGGAATGTCTTACAACACAGCACAGGCTGTTGTGTGCTGACATTTTAGTCAAAGAAATGATGCCACCCAGACAGAAGAAAGGAGAAAATAAGATCAAGATATGGAAATTGAAAGACCAACAGAAGAGACAGAGTTTCCAGCAGAGGGTAACAAAAGGCGTAGGCGATGGAGACTGGGCAAACATCAAATCATCAATAGTACAAGCAGCAAAGGAAGACTGTGGAGTAACAACTGCCAGGATACAACACAGTCAAGAGACTTGGTGGTGGTACAAGGAGGTGAGGGCGGCAGTGGTTGAGAAGAAGGCATTTAAGTTATGGCAGAGGCAAGGGATGGAAGAAACTAAACAGAGATACAAGGAAAAGGCAAGGGCAATGAAGGTGGCAATAACAGTGGCAAGAGCATGGACAGAGTGGAGCAAAATGTTCAAGATAGAGAGACAAATGAAAAGGGAAAGAAAGGAAGGTATTGGGTAAAAATACATCAAAGATGAAAATAGAAATGTAATAGTTAATCTGGAGGAAGTAAATGAAAGATGGAAAAGGTACTTTAATACCTTATTAAATGTAGAAATCCCCATGAAATAGGAGAGGAAGCAGCAGTACAGGGACCAGTTGAACAGATAAAGGAAGATGAGGTTGCAAGAGCTATGAAGATGAAGAACAATAAAGCACTGGGACCATCAGGTTTGTCAGCAGATTTGATCAAAGTAACAGAGGACATTGGTATTAAGGAGTTTACAAGTCTGTGCGAAACGGTGTTAGAAAGAGAGAAGATACCAGATGACTGCTGTTACAGCTACACCATTCCCATAAATAAAGGGAAGGGGGATTCTTTGGTTTATGAAAAGCACAGAGGCATAAGATTACTAGAGCATAGAATGAAGGTATGGGAAAAAGTCCTTGAAGAGAGGCTGAGGCAAATAGTGAAGATAGACGAGTGGCAGTTTGGTTTTCAGCCTGGAATGTCCACAACTGATACTGTGTTCATTCTATGACAAGTACAGGAAAAATTCTCTGAGAAGAAAAAGTTGTACCAGATTTTCGTGGACCTACAGAAGGCTTTTGACATAGTTCACAGGAAGGTTATAGCATGGGCTTTGAGGAGACAGCTGGTTCCTGAGACACTCATAACCCAGGTGATGGCGCTTTATGAAGGGACAAATTCTAAGGTCAAGATGGATGGTGGAAGGTCACAGGAGTTTCCCATAAATGTTGGGGTTCACCAAGGTTCAACACTAAGTCCTTTATTATTTATAGTTGTAATGCAGGAGGCGGCGAGTGATAGAAGAGGTGTTGGTTTGTATGAATTTCTGTATGCGGGTGATCTAGTAATTACAGCAGAAATTGTGGAAGAGGCAACAGAAAAGTTTGAGGAATGGAAGAAGAATGGTAAAAAATAGATGGGTATTGCATAAGTCCAAATGGGCGAGCTCACAGCCATTTTCAAAAAGAGAGAATTCATTAAAATTTCAAATCTTCATTAAAAGCATAGACTATGGTTAAAGATCTAAAAGATATAAAAAAAAGGGAGAGGAAGTAAAAATGTAGAAAAATAAATGCCTCTAGAATGCAGTAAAATCATAAGACACGACATGTCTATCTGGTTCTAGAAATGATAAAACATTAAATTTTCTTTAAAAGATTTGTCTCTGATCAAAATTTAAACACTCGATTCATGTTAAAGGTGCACTCATGTTCGGAAAGGATGCTCCTCAGAACCTGCTGGGGACACATCCCTTGGCAAATAAAAGGAAAAAGCCTTTGCCTCAGAGCATGGAATCGTAGGCATTCAGCAAATAGGTGGAGTACAGACATTGGTACTCCATAGTGAGTACACATTGGAGGCTGATGAAGGCCTTCCATTAGAAAGCCATGTGTCAGATGACAATGCCCAATTCTCAGACAGCATAGAATAATATCCTGAGTATGAGTCCTAGTAGTGTGTGGCCAAGGGTGGACTGACTGTTTGATGGCATGCAGTTTAGTTGGGGGGAGTTCATCCCAAGTCCTCTGCCACTGACTGACCACGTACTCACAGATGTATGGCACAGCATCATAGAAAGGAAGAGGAGCAGGGGTGGAGGTTCTTAGAGATGCAGCTGCCTTGGTAACAGTATTTTCTCTCTCATTTCCTTTTATACCTATGTTACTAGGTATCCAACAGAATAAAACTTTGTGGAATTAGGATAAATAAAAAAGCCACTGTTGGATCTTTGAAACCAGTGGGTGATCTGGAAATAAAATGACGAAAGCCTCCAAAGAGCTGAAAGAATCAGAGAATATTGTATAAGATCCTGGTGATGAAGAAGCGATGATATACAATGCAGCCAGTATCGCGACAAGCTCAACCGTAAAGATAGCTGTATTGGGCAGGCACACAGACACATGATGGGCTCAGGAAAAGATAGTTGAAGCTCCTACCCCATCAGAGGATTTAGATCCATCTGTGTAAATAAAAGTGCTTGATTTATGGCACAAAGTGTGTTCATAAAAGAGGCTTCGTAGAACCAAAGGCAAGAACTTGGTCTTCGGTTCTCTGCCAGCACCTTGCAAACCCTCACAGGTGGCAATAGCCATGGGTGTACTTTAGGGATCTGATATGGAATAACTGATAATTCCCTCAGTTGACCTGCATCTTCAGTCATACACGCAGGGCAAAGGGGCGAGTCAGCAAAGGAAACCTGTCATATGAGGCCACCAAGTGAATATTATAGGTGCACTCATATACAGGTGAGTGGGGGAGCTGTTGCAACCTGAAAAGATACTGCAGGTTAAAATTAAATGGTGAAAGGATAGTGGAAGGACCCCACTCTCTGCATGGAAACTCCATACTGGGGAGGACTTGAATGCTCCCAAAGCTAGACGCACTCCCTGGTTCCTAGTAGAATTGAGCTTATCTAGGTTTGAGGATGAGGCTGAGGAGTACACCTGTGACTCATAATCCAGCTTAGACTGGATCAAGGTTGTATACAAAAGCCACAGGGTACGGCGATCACTTCCCCACGAAACATGTGATAGAAGTTTTAAGATATCTATTTTCTTCAAGCAGGATTTTTTCAAAGCAGTTATATGGGGGACCCAGGAGAGCTTTGGGTCAAAGATAACCCCAGGAAATTTACAATGAGGCTCAAATGAGATGGGGGAGCCATATTAAGATAAAGTTAGCTGTTCCCAGTCAACTTGCCTGAAATTGTAGAAATCAACTGCTTTTGTTTTTGAGGATGACAGTAAGAAGCCTTTTGCAGCGGCATTCTTAGCAATTTATGGATGACAAATGGCAGCCGAGGCGATGCTGAAATAATTGCAAAGTCATCCACAGGAAGATCAGTAATAATGCTGTTGATTGCCACCGAGAAGCAGGTGATGCTCAAAACGCTTCCCTGTGGCATGCCCTCTATCTGATCAACAGGCTCCGATATGACATTTCCTACCTTAACACGGAACGTGCGTCCAGCAAGGAATTGCTGTATGCACCTAGGAAGATGGCCTTTGATACCCCAGTCACATACTTGCTTCAGGATACCATACCTCTGGGTGGTATCATATGCTTTTTTCTATGTCAAAAAAAGACAGCAATGGAGTGTTGTCTCTTTGAGAAAGCTTGTCGAATGCAATCCTCCATCCTGACCAGCAGGTCTGTGGTGCATTGTCTCTTTCTAAAACCTGACTGTGAGGGAGAAATAAGGTTGTGTTTCTCCAGAAACCATACCAACCTGGCATTCACCATCCTTTCAAAAGCTTGCATGGGAAACAAGTAAGGGCAATTGGGCGATAGTGGGTTGGAAGCGTCCATTCCTTTCCTGGTTTACGAAGGGAAAGAATGATTGCTTCCCTCCAATTGGAAGGAAAACAGCCCTTAATCCAGATATAGTTAAATATGTCGAGATGTGAAATGAGTGTTGAATGCATATTCCTGATCATATCATAAGAGATACCATCAGGACTAGTTGCAGTGGATCCACATCTTTTAAGAGCACTTTGAAGTTCATGATTGGAAAAGAGCTTATTGTATGATTCATTATCCATACAAGGATCCATGAAGTTCAAGAGGCACTGCTCTTGTATTTTCCTGACATCGTGAAATTCTAAGAAATAATTGTTAGGGCTGGAAATGTCAGCAAATGTCTTTGCCAGGACATTTGAAATTCTGGACAAGTCTCCCAAAAGCTTGCCTGCTTCAACTATATTGGGGGCAGAGAAACCACTTGCTCTACCCATGAGCTTTTTTACTCTTTTCCAGACTTTGTCTGGTGAAGTTTGGTGGTTGATGTACCATTTTAAGCAACTTCAGCGAGCCTGGCGGAGGGCACGCTGGCGGAGGGTACGCTGTCGTACTGCCCTGTCTCGGCTACAAGCATACTTGTTGATGGCAGTAGAGTTTTGATGGTAGCGCCGACAAGCTCACTTACACTCTATCAACACTTTGCTGCATTTCTCAGGCCAAAAAGGAAGATGGGTCTTGTGGGAAGCAGAGGAACAATTGTCACATACCCTCACCTGTCTGCAGTGCTTACTGACATGTCCAAAACATTGACAATGAAAGCACCTATGGGGATTCTCCATGTGGGGCTTCACAGGAATACACAGATAACCAACCTTGATATTCTTAGGGGGTTCCAACCTATTGAAAGTTAATATGATAGTAGCGGAAGGAACTCTGGTGCCATTAACATTATGAGTGACAAGGTATGCACAACTTCCTTCTGAGAAGTCAGTTTAGCAACAAGCAGGTCCATATCATATTCAATAAGCTTCCCTGACCTGATAACCCCCTTGTAGGTGTTAAAGGTAGGATGAGCTGAAGAGGAGATATTGAGGGATGCAAGAGAATCCAGTGCTTTGATATTTTGATGGTGATCAAATGAAGAGGACTCTATAACGTGGCAGCCATCATTCCTTGGCCACATTTGGGCAGGTTCACTGCATTTGGCAACAGTCTTCATAGACATTGAAAATGTCAGCCTTACTTAATGGTGTATCATTGTCTGATTTTAAAACTACAAATCTATCATAATCAAGATCATCGTCGACCTCAGAACCAAAATGATGGAGTCTACAAAGATTACAGTCATTGGTGGCACAGGGACCAAAAACCTGGAACCTCTGGGAAAAGTTTTTATTATTTTTACCCATGACTATCTTCCCCAGGGGTATGTGTTCTTTTAATACAACTTTATTAAAAGAACACATACCCCTGGGGAAGGGAGTCATGTTACTGTAGCTGTCCCCAGACTAGGTGCTTTACACCACCCTCAGGGTAGCCCTCTCCCATGCTACAGCTGTCATTTTAAAAACAGTGCAACATCATGAATGGAAGTTTGACAACAGCTAGGCTAAGACCCACGCTGTGAACCACTATCAGCCCCAGAATAAGTACGGCCTTCAAGGCGATGCCTCTGGCGAACATGAGCGGCAACGCCTACAGCAATACTCAACACAAGGGTGTGAGGATCCTTAGACTGACTCCTCCAGTGGCCTGTTCAGCAAGGTAAGACCCCTAAAGACAGACTGATGGGTAACAATGTCCATCACAGTCTTCACTGACATAGCCCACTGTGTCTTTGAAGTATGCAAGCCCCTCCACCATGACAAGGTGATCCTTAGGAAGGGGTTAAGGAATGGAAAAGATTACTGGAACAAAGAGGAATGAAAATAAATGTGGAGAAAACCATGGCCATGATTACAGGCAAAGAACTAACTAAGAGAAGGAACACAGAAACGTATCCATGTAGTTGCTGCGGAAAAGGAGTTGGGATAAATTCTGTAATGTATACAGACTGCAAGTTATGGTGTCATAAGAGATGCTTTGGTTTCCAAGATGTCAGACATGCAGGGGACCACTTTGTGTGCCCTTCATGTGTACAGCAAAGAGAGGGACAGATGCCTGAGGAACACAGATTGCTGGTGGAGGGGGGTGAGATAGTAGTAGTGGATGCATTTTGTAATACAGGCGCTGAGAGAGCAGTTTGGACAAGAATTGTGTATGGGTGGAACAAATGGAGAGAGCTAGCCAGTCTTCTTATAAATGGACACATCCCACTTAGTAGCAGAGTAAATGTCTTCCGGACATGGGTCAGAACTGCCATGACCTACTCTTCAGAGACATGGTCACTTACTCAACAGCTGGAGAAGCTCCTGCGCAGTAGTTATTGTAGAATGTTAAAGTATATGACACATGTCAGGTTGGAAGACAGAATATCAAATGAAAGACTGCTATTGATGGTTGGACTGGAAGATAAGGTGGATGAGATAAGCAGAAAAAGATTGAGATGGTATGGCCATGTTAGAAGAAGAGATGAGGGGCACATATCAAGGAGAGCTTTTGAGATGGAGGTGCAGGAAAGGCGACCTAGAGGAAATATGTAGAGGAAGACCTGAGAAGATGGGACATTGATGAAGAGAACATCATGGACGGAAATGAGTGGAGGAGACTCATGAAATATCCAACCCCACAATAGGGAAAGTACGGATGCTAAACAAATATGATAATGATGCTGATGATTCATGGGTTGAGGAGCTGACCTATGGTGAAAGGTTTAAGAGACTAAATATGCATACATTAGAAAGGAGAAGGGTTCAAGGGGACTTGATTGAGGTTTTCAAGTGGGTAAGAGGTTATAATAGGGAAGACATTGGTAAGGTTCTTATTTTTAGTCAATAGGATAGGACACAGAGCAATGGGTGTAAGCTGGGCAAGTTTAGGTTTAAGAGATTGGTAGAAATTGGTTTACAGAGAGTAGTAGATGAATAGAATAGGCTCACTAGTCATGTGATAGAAATGTTCTTTCAGTTGAGTTTTAAGATAGATTGGAAAGATTTATAGATAAGGATGCTAGGTGGAACTGAACTTAGTGAAGGCAAACAGGAAGTGCCTCATATAGGCTATTGATTAGTCTTTTGCAGACACTTTCTTTTCTTGTTCACATATGTATCAATTACACTGGTCTGCATGATTTTTAATATCTGAGATGTTTTAAATGATTCTATATGAAATTTTCATGCTGGATTCAAATTTGAAATCCATTTTTGCATATCAGGTCTATTTTTTTTCTTATAACACTATTTTTATGCTTTTTTCATCATTCAATGCAAATTTTTATGTAAATGCTGCAATTCCTTTTTGTTTTTCAGAAAGCTTTCTTTCATACCTTTAGATTTTTGATTGATAAGTTAGCAGAGAACTCTGTATCACAAGATTAGAGCTATTCAATATTTTTAAAAAATCACTATGAATAGAAAATGAAAAAATTACCTCAATTAATTTTGCTACATAGGTGGCGGCAAAGTTGCATTGCCTGGGCAACAATCAAACATGATGGCATTTGTAAAGACCTATTTTGGTATGAAGATTGGAGATCAGGATAAGGATTTTGCTCCTATATATGCTGCTGAACATGTGTTGAATATTTGGATGATGGAGCAAGGGAAGCCTGAATGCATTACTTCTTGGTGTGGAGGGAAGAGAAGGACCATGTGATGGAGTGCTACTTCTGCATGATGAACTTACAAGGTGCAACTTTTTAAACAGAGATGCACAATTTGTGAGTATTTTAAGGTTCTCCAAATTTAAAAGCTACTTAGCATATATAAGTGATAATAATTTCCAAGCCAATGATTATAATGGCTTAATGAAGGCTTGATGTAAAAAAAAAGAGGTGAAAATTCTAGTATACTGGGAGTACTGGTACTAGAAAGGAGAGCTGCTCTTCCAGGTACTAAACCTGTGTAACAGTCTAGATTGTACACCACCTTACCATCACAAACTTGTAAGCCTTGCTTAAACAAGTATGACAAGTAGCTACCTGAAAAATGACAAAGTCTCACCTTTCTATTGGCGCAAGTTTCATCCGCAAAAACATTCCTTTCCTGAGTTATGTCCATATTTGCTTCAAGACTTCAATCTGGATATTCTATAGAGTGGATAAACTTCTTCTCATATACGAGAATCCTTTAATCTTTAGGATACTTTTTCACATTCTCTGTTTTCACAAATTTCCTTAGGGCAAGAGAGGAAAATGAGTGTCCCATTTGAAACACTCAAAATAATATCTAACTTCCAAGGGGGTTATCACCTACTGAATAAAAAGACCACTTCCAATTTAAGCAACATTAGATGTGGTTAGTTGCTATATGGATTCAGGCTAACACAGCAGCTCTCATATGTTCTAGTGACAGTTATTTATGGGTGACAGAGGGTACAAATGCTCATCAAGGTTACTTTATCACATTATGCAGTATTACTATATACTTGACTTAGTTGAGGCCATAAATAGAACTGGCTGTCTATTCCTAACATAATTAGCATGCAGAACCCAAGGATCTGAAACCATTCTAATAATAACCAGAAGCTAGATATATATACAAAATATGCTACAAGTACTCAGGATTTCAACCTTGCATCATGAATTAATATAACTTACTCTTAAACATCACTAAACTGGTGCTATATACATCTTTCTTTCCTAACTTTGGCTATGGCCTCGGAGATTAGCCACATCAAACTTAACCCCTTGAAGACATGAAGCCAATATATTGGCAAATTAATTTCATGCAACAGAGATGGGAAAGACAAAATATTGGTGCACATTCTAATTGTTTTTGCTCCAAGTATGCGAGACCAATATTTTGTATCTGCTATTGTACTCCTGGCAGTGCCTTCTGGCAACAATTGTTTGTTGCACTTAATATATCATATGCATACCTTAGAATTGGTGAGGGACTCACGATGCTGCTGCAACATTGACATTGTTTGTAAAACTTGCAGCATATGTCAGATATGTAAAGCTTCCAGCTTTACATATCTTTACTTTGCATATTACTACATCATGCCCATTTGATTTGGTTAGTCTACCAAATATATCCTCTGGTTATATAGGCTGTCTTATGATGGTAGACAATTTTTCCAAATGTGTAATTGATATCCCTATAAGGAATAGGAAAAGCCAGACAAATTATTTGTCATGTTTTGGGAAAAATATCCTTCCAAATATACCTTGCGTACCTATTAGAATTCTTACTGACAATGGTCCAGAATTTATCTCTGAAGAATTTAGTTTGACATTGCAATCAACGCCTTATAAAGCTTCTAGCAATGCAGCAATCGAGCGGGTCAACTGAACCATTGGAGCATTGTTGAGTCTTGAATAAAGACCCTCATAAATGGGATGATTCTCTTGCCCTATCTTGAAAAGGTCACATAATATTGAGAATGTGCCTTTGTTGTCAGCTGAGGCCTGAAATCCGTGGACAGATGGACATCCAAGATATCAACCTTTCAAAGCTGGTACTTTAGTACTGAGAAAAGTTAAACTTATAGGAAACCTGACTGTTAATAAACTAACACCTCATTTTGATGGACCTTACTGGGTAGTTAAGGTAAACCAGAATCGGGTGACATATGAACTAATCCAATTGGCAGATGATGTGGTGGCTAAAGCCCATCATGTACAATTGAAATCCTGGTGTGAGCCTCCTTTGCATCTCCCACGTTTTTATCTACAATTTTCTTGATTGCTTAATTAAAGGATTTGGAAAAGTTTTCTTAGTATGGCTGTTGCTTTGTATAAGGCGAGTATGTCCATTGATGTAAGTAGTGTGTGATTTTTGTGTTGTTGAAAGAAGAGCAAATGTACCTGAATGCCCCTTGTGTAGTGCGACTCATGCAAGTGTGGCTTTGGTAGAGGATATGAGTTAGTTGCGTGATGAGTGCAAGAGATTAAGTGAGTTGGTGCATAAAGTGAGAAGGGAAGTGAGTGTATGCATGAAGAATGTGGCTGGAACCAGGAGGGTGGAAAATAGGGACTGGAGAAAAAGAAGTGACTGATGTAAGTGAAGATGAATGGTGGGTGAATTTTGATAGAATGGATAGGTTAAGACAGATTAAGTGTGTCAGTAAGAGACGATATTAACCTTCTCGAGTCAGTGCAACGGAGGGCAACAAAGATTATTCCTTCCCTGAGGAACCTTGAAAATATAGATAGACTGAGGGTATTAAATATGTTCTTGTTCGAAAGATGTGTGAGAGGGGATATGATTGAGCTGTTTAAAAATTTTTCCTGGATAGATAAATTAGATGTTAGCAAGTCTATTGAGTTAGATGATGGAAATTGGGCTAGAGGTCACCACTTGAAAATTAAAAAGCAAGGGTGTAGGTTGGATTTAAGAAAATATTTTTTCACCAAGAGTGGTAGACTTCTAGAACAAATTGCCACGGAAGGTAGTAGGTAGTCCAAATTTAAATATATTTAAGAGTAGGTTGGATGAGTTTATGGGGAGGGAAGGTTGTAATGGTTCCTAAGTTTTGTATATATTAATATTGTTTGTATATATGTATAGCTGCATGATTTAGTTCTTGACAGGCCTTGATTGGTGATACCCTTGTTTCTGGATGCAATCCTCTGGATGTAGTTGTCTTGGGAGTTTGAGTGCCTTAAAAAAGAGGCTGTTTGACTTGGATGACCTATGATGGGCCCTTGTGGCTTTTATCATCCGTTATATTATATTGTGGGGGACTTTGATTTTGTTTTCCCCTGGCGATGGTGCTTTTTGTGGGTGGGTTTTGATAGATGTGGATGACCTTCGATACACCCTTGTGGCTTTTGTCATCCATGAAATTATGTTATGTTTGAGAGAAATGGAACCTGTTAGGTAGACTAACAGATTTGATTTCCTGAGAGAGGAAGAGGTTGAAATGAGTGGTCTGATGTGGTTGTGGCAGAAAGTGGAATAAGTGATAGTTTGAAGAACAGGAGGGAGGGTGAAGCTAGGCCTAAGGGGACTAGGAGGATGACTGAGGTGCTTGTGATTGGTGACTTTCAAATTAGGGTAAACATTATGATTGGCGGTGCAAACGATGGGACGTAAACTATTTTGACCTGTTCCAATATGTTTCACCTTTTTGGAGTAAATTCAAGGGGACTGCTTGTAGGGGGTTTAAACACTGCAGAGGGACCCCCCCCTCCTACAATGATCCTGAGTTTCAATGAATTGGAGGGTCTGGGGGGCACAGCCATAGGCAGGGTTAGCAAAAAATCCCTGATAGAGAAATTGGGGTACCCATGTCCCATGATAGCCATAACCTGTAAAAAGAGAGATGAATTATGAGTCAGTATCAGAGAAATAACCTAAATTTGATACATATTTGTTGAAATTATAAACATAAATTTGTATTTTGAATAAAATAGTGATAAGTAGGATTTATTTCTTGAAAAAAAAGTATAATTTTGAAAAAGCCTAAAAAACCCGGGTTTTATTCTGGGTTTTTCAAATCTCAGGTTTTTTTCAAAAATAAATGCTACAAGCATTAGAACAATAGCATAGAAAAAGAATAGCCATCTCTATTTTTTATAATAATAATTTATTAGTTTATAATTATATTAAGGTAAGAACAGATCACTGATTGAGAATTATGGGTACCCATGATAGCCATAACCTGTAGAAGGAGAAATAACCTTAATTTGATACATATTTGTTGAAATTATAAACATAAATATGAATTTTGAATAAAATAATGATAAGTAGCATTCATTTCTTTAAAAAAATGTAATTTTGAAAATAAAAACACAACCTGGGTTTTTTCATTTGCCCAACCTGGTCATAGGTAGGTGCAATAACGAGAACCATATCGGTGATAACTGATAAATGTATCGCCCGATAAGGTGATAACCGATAAATCCAAAATTATAATACAATATTGATTATTGACTATATATAGCATTATTTTATAATACAATAGTAAGAATATTTGAATACTATTTATTAGTTTCTTACCTGGTGAGGCTCTCCTTCATCTCCTCATAGGTTTTGAGGATCCTCCTCCCACCTCGGACCTACCTATTTCTGCCTCTAAGGCATGCGCAGCTTGCACCTGTGCTAAACTGGAACTAAAAACTAAAATTATTAATTATCGCTAGTTTAGAACCAAAAGTCTTGGTGATACCGGTGACCGATAATGCGGGGGAAAAAATATCAGATAACCGATAACCCGATATCGTTATCGCAATAACACCCACCTATAGGCACAGCCCACCAGTATATAATCATAATTATTTATAGAATAATGTTCTAACATTTTTTTTTAATGTTTTTATTGAACCAAATCATTTCTGCATAGGTGAATGAAATATAAATGTACAAAAATACACTTTTTCAGGCACACGGCCGATCTTAATGTTTACCCAAATTAGATATTTGGTAAATATATAGATTAGCAACTCGGCCGGAAAAGTGTATTTTTGGTAAATATTTTCATTCACCCTACCGGAATATTCATGCGTGTTTGAGTCGTCTGACATCAGATCCCACCCCCATTATAATTTACAAAACGATTAAAGGTGCTGACATGATTTGGTTAAATCATTCACCTCTGTAAACATTAGCACATTAGTCTATAAACAATTAGGATTATATACTCGGGGGGCTGTGCCCCCCAACCCCCCCAATTTAATGAAACTCAGGATCATCGTAGTGAGGTTCCTCCATTGTGTTTACCCTCACACGAGCCGTCCCCTTAAATGTACTCCAAAAATGTGAATCATTTTGGAACACCGACGAAATATTACGTCCCATCATTTGAGTCGCTAATCTAATCGCTATTTACCAGATATTTAGATAAGAAATCGAGTGAAAACAAATGGAAGGGAGTGCAAGTTTGTTTGCCGGGTGCTGGTGTAAATGAAGTGTCTGAGAGGTATGATAGTCTGGTGTGTGGGTGTGAGAGGGATGCAGTTGTGATCACGCATGTGGGAGTAAATGATGTAAAGAAAGTGGGTTCATGTGAGTTATGAGAGAGGTACAAAAGGTTAGTTGAAAGGATGAGTGAAAGGCATTGTTTCAGGTGTGCTTCCGAGATTGAATGTGGGGATGGAATAGTCGTATCGTGCAATTGGATTGAGTATATGAAAGGCCTGTGTGAGGAGTCAGAATTAATGTTTGTAGATGTTTGGAATGGGTTTTATGGGAATAAGGTATTGTATGGACTCGATCTAAGCCGGGCTGGGGTTGACGTGCTGTGGCAGGATTTAGATAGTGTCGTTGGGTCTTTGCAGATGGGAAACTAGTTACTGATAGTGGTCAGGAAGGTGAGGCAGGGAAAGCAAATAGATGCAGAGGAGATAGAGTGGAAGTTATACATTCGATAGAGTGGAAGTATACATTCTAAAAGAGGTGCTTCAGGGATAGGAAAGTTGTCTTTATACCAATGCTCGTAGTCTTAGAAATAAGAAAGATGAGTTATTTAGTTATATTGTTAGATGAAAATAAATTAAATGAAAACATGAGTGAATTTGAACTACAGGGTTATGAGCTGTACATTAGTCAAAGGAGAGATAGGACGGGTAGTGGGTTGATTATTTATATAAAAAATAGCATTTTTTCAAATCTAGATAATTCTATAAGCATGAAGAAGTTCGAGTCACTGTGGATAGATATTAGGATCAGTAAAAATAGGATAATATACTTGGGAACCTTTTACAGACCACCAGGACAGACTGACTGTATTAATGAGCTAATGATCAGGGAAATAAGGAAAGGATTTGAAGTAGATACAGTTATTCTTGGTGACTTTAATTTAAATTCCCTGGACTGGAAAAATATGATACAAAGGGATAGAGCAAGTTGTAGGTTATGGTGGGGGGCATTTATTATAACTTTTATTATTTATCGAATCTCTTTACTTCTTTCTGACTGAAGTTGCCCCTTCAAACATTTGTCTTCTATTTATCTGCTCTTGGTATTCTTGTTGGCAGGGATTCCTTCTTCTTTGAGTTGGCTGGGTTAATTCTTGATCTTCATATCCTTTCTTTCTTGATGCATCTTCCGATTAACTTGACGTGATGATTTCTTTTATTCTTGATAAGTTAGCCCTTGAAGTCCTTTTCCTTGAGAGTTTCGAACGTGGTATCTTTAGATCTAAAGGCCAATACTCTAGCCATCACGCAATGGCAGAGTCGGTATTGAGTTGGTAATTTAATGGGCTATTTATATTATCGATTTGGAAGGAATTTTTTTCTGATACATCTTGGCACCCTTACACAAGTCCCTTTCTAGAACACGGAGCAAATTTGAGGATTGGGGAGAGACTAGTCTTGGATTTCTTAATCGAGGAGAGTAGTAGCTCTCCCTCCCTGGCCTCTGAGTCTGCGGGATGAGTGGAGTTAATTCAGTGGGATTGAGGAGAGCGAATGAAGTCTCTTAATCAATGAGTAATATAGCATCTCCTTCCCGGATCTCCTGAAGTTCCCAGCAGCACATTTTCTTAATCTCTAGTAGGAGAGCAGGTGCAGTTGTAACGAAAATCAGAAGATTGTTTGGCCTTTTGAGGGTCACCAGTTATTGGGGGGGGGGGCATTTATTATATCTTTTAGTTATGGAGAGGGGGCATTTATTATAACTTTTCTTATTTATCGAATCTCTTTACTTCTTTCTGACTTAAGTTGCCCCTTCAAACATTTGTCTTCCATTTATCTGCTCTTGGGATTCTTGTTGGTGGAGATTCCTTCTTCTTTGAGTTGGCTGGGTAAATTCTTGATCTTCGTATCCTTTCTTTCTTGATGCATCTTCCGATTAACTTGGCGTGATGACTTCTTCTTGATGCTTCTTGACGATTTGATGGAATAAGTTCTTCTTGCTTCTTGATGATTTCTTTTATTCTTGATGAGTTAGCCCTTGACGTCCTTTTCCTTGAATTCCGTTTTTTTCA
This sequence comes from Ceratothoa steindachneri, assembly GCA_963969495.1. NCBI lineage: Eukaryota > Metazoa > Arthropoda > Malacostraca > Isopoda > Cymothoidae > Ceratothoa > Ceratothoa steindachneri. The sequence continues at coordinate 50,582,712 of OZ018333.1, read as the reverse complement.
TGATTTTTCTTTGTAAAAATTGTGGACTGTGAGAGTTTCGAATGCGGTATCTTTAGATCTAAAGGCTAATACTCTAGCCATCACGCAATGGCGGAGTCTGTATTGAGTTGGTAATTTAATGGGCTATTTATATTATCGATTTGGAAGGAATTTCTTTCTGATACATCTTCGCACCCCTACACAGGTCCCTTTCTAGAACACGGAGCAAATTTGAGGATTGGGGTGAGACTAGTCTTGGATTTCTTAATCGAGGAGAGTAGTAGCTCTCCCTCCCCGGCCTCCGAGTCTGCTGGATGAGTAGAGTTAATTCAGTGGGATTAAGGAGAGCAAACGAAGTCTCTTAATCAATGAGTAATATAGCATCTCCTTCCTGGATCTCCTGAAGTTCCCAGCAGCACCTTTTCTTAATCTCTACTAGGAGAGCAGGTGCAGTTGTAACGAAGATCAGAAGATTGTTTGGCCTTTTGAGGGTCACCAGTTATTGGGGGGGGGGGGCATTTATTATATCTTTTAGTTATGGAGGGGGGCATTTATAAAAACTTTTCTTATTTATCGAATCTCTTTACTTCTTTCTGACTGAAGTTGCCCCTTCAAACATTTGTCTTCCATTTATCTGCTCTTGGTATTCTTGTTGGTGGAGATTCCTTCTTCTTTGAGTTGGCTGGGTTAATTCTTGATCTTCGTATCCTTCCTTTCTCGAAGCATCTTCAAAATAACTTGACGTGATGATTTCTTCTTGACGATTTGATGGGATGAATTCTTCTTGCTTCTTGATGATTTCTTTTATTCTTGATGAATTAGCCCTTGAAGTCCTTTTCCTTGAGTTCCGTTTTCTTCATGATTTTTCTTTGTAAAATTTGTGGACTGTGAGAGTTTCGAATGTGGAATCTTTAGATCTAAAGGCCAATACTCCAGCCATCATGCTATGGCGGAGTCCATATTGAGTTGGTAATTTAATGGGCTATTTATATTATCAATTTGGAAGGAATTTTTCTCTGATACATCTTCGCACCCCTACAAGGTCACAGTGGAGGGACATTATCAATGGCGTACCTCAGGGACCGTTCTAGGCCCTTTACATAACATAACATAATTTCACGGATGACAAAAGCCACAAGGGCCTATCATAGGTCATCCATATCCATCAAATCCCACCCAAATAATGCATCCATAGGATTTTGTCAGATCATGCATCTACAATATACAATTTAACAATCCATAGGATTATGTCCAACCCTACATCTACAATATATAATTTAAAACCTCCATAGGAGTGTCAAAAACAAAATCAAAGTTTCCCAAAATATACAAAAAAAAGAAACTGCATCCACAGGAATGAGTCAAGAAACATATCCACATACCAAAAAGTAGGAAATTAACCCTCTGGATGTAGTTTTCCTTGGAGTTTGGGTGCCTTAAAAAAAGAGGCTGTTTGACTCGGATGACCGATGATAAGCCCTTGTGGCTTTTGTCATCTGTTATATTATATTGTGGGGGACTTTGATTTTGTCTTCCCCTGGTGATGGTGCTTTTTGTAGGTGGATTTTGACGGATGCGGATGACCTTTGATAGGCCCTTGTGGCTTTTGTCATCTGTGAAATTATGTTCTGTTATGTTATATAATCATCCGTATCCATCAAATCCCACCCACATTGCATCCATAGGATTTTGTCAGATCATGCATCTACAATATACAATTTAACAATCCATAGGATTATGTCCAACCATGCATCTACAATATATAATTTAAAGCCTCCATAAGAGTCTGTCAAAAACAAAATCAAAGTCCCCCAAAATATACAAAAAAAAGAAACTGCATCCACAGGATTGAGTCAAGAAACATATCCACATACTAAAAAGTAAGAAATTAACCCTCCATCCCCATATAATCATCCAATCTGTGCTTGAAAACATTCAAGTTTGGGCTATCTACAGTCTCAGGTGGCATACTATTCCAATAATCCATCACTCTGTTAGTGAAAAAATATTTTCTAACATCAAGTCTACACCTATGTATTTTAATCTTTAAGTGGTGGCCTCTAGTTCTATTACTACCTTCTAACTCAAATAACTTGCTGAAAACCAATTTATCCATCCAAGAAAAGATTTTAAAAAGTTCAATCATATCTCCCCTCACACACCTTCTTTCAAATGAAAACATATTTAATACCCTCAGTCTATCTTCATATTCAAGGTGCTTCAAGGATGGTATTATTTTTGTTGCCCTCCTTTGTACTGACTCTAATAAGTTTATATCATGTCTAAAATGTGGTGACCATGCCTGTATACAGTACTCTAAATGTAGCCTGACATAAGAGTTGTATAGTTTAAGGATAACCTCCTTACTCTTGTAGCTAACATTTCTTTTAATGTAACCTAGCACCCTATTTGCTCTATTTTTTGCCTCAATACACTGCTTTGAAAATTTCAGTGATCTATCTACTACTACTCCTAAGTCCTTCTCATGTTCAACTGAATTAAGCCAATACCCATCCATCTCATAACATAACATAACATAATTTCCCGGATGACAAAAGCCACAAGGGCTTATCAAAGGTCATCCGCATCCGTCAAAACCCACCTACAAAAAGCACCATTGCCAGGGGAAGACAAAATCAAAGTCCCCCACAATATAATATAACAGATGACAAAAGCCACAAGGGCCCATCATAGGTCATCCAAGTCAAACAGCCTCTTTTTTAAGGCACCTAAACTCCCAAGAAAACTACATCCATTTATTAAGGTTAAAAATCATCTGCCACTTCTGAGCCCAAGCTAACAACTTATTTAAGTTACCCTGCACTTTAAAGCTACCCTCAACCTCTTTGACTACAGCTGCCAATTTAGTGTCATCAGGAAAAATTGACACTTTGCTATTTACACCTTGACCAAGATCATTTACATAGATTATAAATAATAATGTGCCTAAAACTGATCCCTGAGGTACACCACTAATAATATTCCTCCACTCTGACCTCACTCCATTCAGTACAACTCTGTTTCCTATTTTTCAGCCATTCAGTTATCCAATTTAAAACCTTCCCACATATCCCAAGCAGCTTTAATTTCTGAACTAGTCTTCTATGTGTAACCTTATCAAAAGCTTTGCTGAAATCTAAGTAGATCACATCAACTTTCTCTCCCCTATCTAATTCTTTAGTTACATAATCCATAAAATCCAGTAAATTAGTTAAACATCTCAGTTGCAGTGTGTGGTACAAAAATTCTACACCTATGTCCTCTTACTCTTTAATCAGGAGGAACTGTGAACAAATCTTGGGGCTTGATGGGAGAATGATCCTGAAAAATTTTATAGCACTGAATTAGATCAGTCCTCAACAATCTCCCTTGAATTAAAAGTAGATTTAGACTGGAGAGGCATTCTTTATATAAATGATCTTGGGGAGGCTGTAAATAGCAAAGTGTCTATTTTTGCTGATGATACTCAATTGGCAGCTGTAGTCAAAGAAGTTGAGGGTAGCTTTAAAGTGCAGAGTGACTTAAATAAGTTATTATCTTGGGCTCAGAAGTGTCAGATGACTTTTAACTTTAAAAAATGCAAAGTTCTTAAGGTGGGAAGGTCTAATAGGGAATTTAGCTATGAAATGGCTGGGCATTGGCTGAATTCAGTTGATGAGAAGGACTTAGGCATAGTAGTGGATGGGTCACTGAAGTTTTCAAAGCAGTGTATTGAGGCAAAAAATAGAGCAGATAGGGTGCTAGGATACATTAAGAGGAATGTTAGCTACAAGAGTAAAAAAGTTATCCTTAAACTCTAACAACTTGTATGTTAGGCCACAGATTTTAGACATGACATCAACCTGCTAGAGTCAGTGCAGAGGAGGACAACAAAGATGATACCTTCCCAGAAGAAACTTTAATATAAAGATAGCGTGAGGGTACTAAATATGTTCTCATTTGAAAGATGTGTGAGGGGAGATATGATTGAGCTTTTTAAAATCTGCTCTGGGATGGATAAGTTGGATTTTAGCAAGTTATTTGAGTCGGAAGGTAGTTATTGGATTAGGGGTCACCACTTAAAATTAAAAAACAGAGGTGCAGGTTGGATGTTAGAAAATATTTTTTCACCAATTGAGTGGTAGATTACTGGAATAGTTTGCCATATGTGATGGTAGAGAGTCCAAACTTAAATGTATTCAAACGCAGATTAGATGATTATATGGGGATGGAGGCATTAACTTGGGGGGTATTCAGGACTCAGTCCTGTAGATGCATTTTTTTTATCATTGTATGTATGGTTCCTGTGTATGGTTCGAATTGTTGTTGTTGGGTTGCTCTCCAGTCAGTTTTGAATGAACAGACCTGCATTCCTGAGGTAGGCAACAGAGGGACCCAGGCGATCCCAGAGATCACTCGTACGGAGAGGCAGTGTATGTGAGTGTATCCTCTTTCTGTAAGACAGAAGGGCATTGTGGTGTCCGCATCTGAGCCTGGATAGGTGAACTCGGTCCTCTCTACTTAGCTCTGCTTCTGAATCATCCACTTTGGGTGGGATTCTTCCCAGAACGCTGTTTGGACCAAGTATGTTGATAGAGCGTGTTGCTAGGGTGTTATGTATGTGTGTTGAGTTGCTTGTGCCGCTTGGGGCTGTTGGTATGGTGTCCAGAATGCTCGTGTAGTATGTGGATGGGGTGTTTCTGATGTTTCCGTGGGTTGGTGCTGTGTGCAATGTGAGGTGTCTCTTGTGACCCTATCATAGAATTGTGCACCTTTTAGATCCATGTGATCTCTGACCTTTGGTGTTTTAGTTTCTCAATGTAGGTGGTCGATGAGAGTTGTTTTGGTACAACCTGTGGCGGTTCTCAGTGCATTGTTTTGTTGTATATGCAGCGCATTGTAGTGCATATCTGAGAGATTTAGTGTCCAGCTGGTGCTACAGTATTCAGTAGTGGATCAGATGAACTGCTTGTGGATCGGGTGGTTGTCTCCTTGCTCTGTCCAAAGTCCTGGCCCGTTATGGCTTTGAGAGCTCTGAATTTTGGTGTGTATCTGAATTTGATGTCAGCTATGTGGTCCTTAAAGGTCAAATCATTGTCATAGGTGACTCCAAGGATTTTAACCTTGTTGGCATATGGGATGGGTGTGTTGTACAAAGTGATGGGTGTGAGGTTATTATGGTTGTATTCTTGTTTGTAGTTTGTTATGAGAGTGGTTGTGGATTTCTCTGGTGCTACTTTAAGTCTGTGGTAGTGAGCCATGTTTGTAGTGTGTTTAGGTAGTGTTGTGCGTTTGTGTAGCTGTGTTGTGTTTAGCATGGGTGGATGTGATTGTGATGTCGTCTGCATAGGATAAGATTTTGATGTCTTGAGAGGTGGGTGTTGGGATGTCGTGGAGAAAAAGGTTGAACAGTGTGGGGGATAGGACTAAGCCTTGTGGTACTCCGTCTCTGTGATGGAATGCCATTGAAATCCACATGAGCCTTTCTACCAAACAGATAGTTGGGCGAGCCATCTTTTGCTGTTGTTATGCATGTTAGTGTTGTAGATTTTGTTTAGAATTTTATGTCTAGGGGTGGCATCGAAGGCTTTGCTTATGTCTATTGCTATGAGTAGTGTTCTTTTGTGTAGTGCTTTGTGGTTGAAGCCTTCCAGAATGTCTTGCATCAGTTGTGTGAGTAAGGTGCTTGTTGAGTGCTGTGGTCTAAAGCCATGTTGGGTGGGCGATAATGGGATGTGTGGTGTAATCAGGTTTAATATGAGTCTTTCTATTACTTTGAAAGCTGTGCTCAGCAGTGTTATAGGTCTGTATGAGGTGACAAGTGTGGGGTCCTTGTTGGGTTTAAGGATAGCGACAATGATGCCGTGTTTCCATGTGTCTGCAATTTTGCAATATGTGTAGCTGTAATTTGCTATGTCGGTGAGGGCTTGGATTCCTTGTGGACCGAGATGTTTAAGATGGTAATTTGAGATACCATCTGGTCGAGCAGCTGGTGAGTTTTTGAGGTTACAGTTGATATGGTTTGTTTGTCTGTATGTGAAAGGTTTCTGGTTTTTGTCAGGTGGGAAGTGCTTCTTACGTGTTATGATTTTTCTGTCTTCTGGCATGTGTGGGAGGTGGCTTACGTTGGTGTAGTGGTTGATGAGTATGTTGGCTTGTTGTTTGTTTGGAGGGATTGTGTTAAAACATAACATAACAAAATTTCACAGGTGACAAAAGCCACAAGGGCCTATCAAAGGTCATCCGCATCCATCCAAACCCACCCACAAAAAGCACCATCACCAGGGAAAGACAAAATCAAAGTCCCCCACAATATAATATAACAGATGACAAAAGCCACAAGGGATCATCATAGGTGATCCGAGTCGAACGGCCTCTTTCTTAAGGCACCCAAACTTCAAGGAAAACTACATCCAGAGGATTGCATCCAGAAACAAGGGTATCACCAATCAAAGCTTGTCAAGAACTAAATCATGCAGATATAGATATATACAAACAATATTAATATATACAAAACTTAGGAACCATCACAACCTTCCCTCCCCATAAACTCATCCAACCTACTCTTAAATACATTAAAATTTGGCCTACCTACTATCCTCCACGGCAATTTGTTCCAGAAGTCTACCACTCTATTGGTGAAAAAATATTTTCTTAAATCCAACCTACACCCTTGCTTTTTAATTTTCAAGTGGTGACCTCTAGTCCGATTTCCATCATCTAACTCAAAAAACTTGCTAATATCCAATTTATCTATCCCAGAAAAAATTTTAAAGAGCTCAATTATATCCCCTCTCACACACCTCCTTTCGAACGAGAACATATTTAATACCCTCAGTCTATCTATATATTCAAGGTGTCTGGCTTTGTCCAGTTGGCTGTCTGGCTTTGTTCTGGAATGTTGTCTTACAGGAAGCTCCTGATTCTCATTGTAAGATTGGGATATAATACTAATTTGGGTGTGTAGTTTTTCTTGTATTTATTTGATACATCAATCACTGTATAATAAATACATTAGTGATTAATACTTTTGGGGAAGATAACTGGCAGCAATCCTGAGAAAGAATTTTTTTTTTGGTGAGTGTTAACTTTTTCCTTAGTAAATTTCTGAGAGTATGGTTGTTTGTATAGATGGTGAGAGCATGCCATTTGAAAGTAGTGTGTATGTGGTGTGTGATGCATGTGGAGTTGAAAGGAGAGTGAATGTAACTGAATGCCGTGTGTGTTTTCTGGAAGGGAAGGTTAGGAGGTTGAGTGGGAAATGTAAGAGGTTGAATGATTTGGTGTTTGAGGTGAGAAGAGATGCAAGTGTGCGATTGAAGGGTGAGATTAGTGCTAAGAGGGTGGAAGATAGGGCTAGGACTGGGAACAGTGTGGAAGTTGTGAGTGATGATGAATGGTGGGTGAAAATGGATAGGATAGATAAGTTAGGACAGGTTAGGTGTGTGAATGAGAGGGACATCGAACCTGTTAGGTTGACTAACAGATTCAATGTCCTGAGAGAGGAAGAGTGTGAAAGTGATTTGCCTGGTGTGATTGTGGATGAAAGCAGGATGGGTGGTAGTGTGACTGAGAGCAGGAGGGAGGGTAATGTTAGGCCAAGACAGAATAGGAGAATGACTGAGGTGCTAGTGATGGGTGACTCTCAGATTAGGTATTTAGATAGGAAGTTGAGTGATCGCAAGTGGAAGGGAATGAGAGTTTGTCTGCTGGGTGCTGGTGTAAGTGATGTTTGTGAGAGGTATGATAGGCTGGTTTCTGGGTGTGAGAGGGATACAGTTGTGATTACGCATGTGGGAGTGAATGATGTAAAGAAGGTGGGTACATGTGAGTTATGTGAGGAGTATAAACGGTTAGTTGAAAGGATGAGTAAAAGCAGGGTAAAAGGTGTTGTTTCTGGTGTGCTTCCGAGATTGGATGTGGGGGTAGAATGGTTGTCGCGTGCAATTGGTTTGAATGAATTTGTGAAAGGACTGTGTGAGGAGTTAGGATTGGTGTTTGTAGATGTCTGGGGAGGTTTTTACGGGAATAGGTGGCTGTATGCGATGGATAGGCTCCATCTTAGTCGGGCAGGTGTTGAGATTCTATGGGGGGAGCTGGATAGTGTGATTAGGTCCTTACAGGTGGGAAACTAGAAGCTGTTAGAGGTAAGGGAATAACAGGAATAAAGGGCAGGTGTAGGAAATGGAAGGGATGCAGAGATAGAGGAATAGCTAGGGGAGAGAGCATACTGATGCGTTATAGGGGGACTAATGCACAAGGGAATGAGCAGATAACTAGGAATAGAAAAGCACGATGCAATGAAGATGGAAATAATAAAAAAAAATTAAAAATATACTACACAAATGGTCGGAGTATAAGGAATAAGATAGATCTCTTAAGAGCATTAGCGAGTGAAGAGAATTTTGATATAATTGCGATAACAGAGTCATGGCTTGATTTGGCAGGTAATCACTTTAAACCTGAGGTTGAGATTGAGGGCTTTAACATGTTCCATACAGATAGGAAGAGATGAGGAGGGGTTATTATTTATATTAAAGATAATCTCCAGTGTTGTGTAAACAGTACAATTAAATTAGATGATAACAGGGAGTTATTATGGCTAAATGTAAAGGAAGGTAAAAACAAGCTTGTCATAGGATTATTATACAGACCACCAAATCTTAGTAAGGAAGCTTCAAATTTTCTGTGGCAGGAGATTGAACGGGCATGTAGAAGTAAGCATGTGTGTATAATGGGCAATTTTAATTACAGAAATATAGACTGGGAAGCTCTTGTGGGTGATCAGGAGGCTGAGAAATTTTTTAATGTTGTCCAAGATGATTTTCTGAGGCAGATTATTAACGAACCCACTGGAGGTAATAATATACTGGATTTAGTTCTGACAAATAGGGAAGAAGTTATTAAGGATACTGAGATTAGAGGAAATTTGGGTAATAGTGAACATTGTGAAATTAGATTCAAGATGAATTGGAATGGTATTGATAGTACCATGAATAATGTTAAAATTCCTCACTTTAGAAGAGCAAATTATAATGGGCTAAGGACTTGCCTGGAGGCAGTTGTACAGAAACCAGCCAATGAAATCAATTCAGGAATAGATTTAATAATATCAGTTAGTGGAGACAATAATCACCAGGAGGAAGAGATTACAATTGAAGAGGAGTATGAAAGAATAATTCAGCAATTAATTACAGGTCAGATGATTAACATTCCATATAAGGAGATTAGGACTAAAAATAATGACCCAAATGGATGACAGATAAAATTAAGCGTTATATTGGCATTAAAAAGGGCATTTATAGGAAAATAAAAAATGGAAAGGATCACTTAAGGCAGAGATATAATGAACTAGCAAGAGATGTTAAAAAGTTAGTTAGAGTAGCAAGGAGAAATTATGAAATTAAAGTGGCAAATAGGGCAAAGGAAGATCCTAAAATTTTTTAGCAATTATACAAAACTAAGGTTAGAGATAAAATAGGCCCACTTATAGATTCCAATGGAGAATTAGTGGCATTGTGCCAGTGGCATGGAAGAAAGCCAATGTGATACCTATATTTAAGAAAGGGGATAAAACAAATATGTCTAATTACAGACCAGTAAGTTTGACATCAGTGGTAGGGAAAATGATGGAATCTATTATAGCAAGGAATATTAGAGATCACTTGGATATTGGAGATCCTTTAGAAAAATATATACATATGTACATAAAAAAAAGTCAGTCCCATCTAGCAGCTTCATCCATATATTTATCTAATCTATTCTTAAAACTACCCAGAGAGGAGGCTTCTATCACATGCCTAGTGAGCCTATTCCATTCATCTACCACACGATTTGTAAACCAATTCCTCCCAATCTCCTTCCTAAACCTATACTTATCAAGCTTAAACCCATTGCTACATGTTCTGTCATGTTCACTAAGTATAAGAACCTTACCCAGATCCCCTTTATTATATCCTTTTACCCATTTGAAGACTTCAATCAATTCCCCTCTGACTCTTCTCCTTTCCAATGTATGTAGATTTAGTTTTCTGAGCCTTTCACCATAAGGTAAGTTCCTTAGCCCACCAATCATCTTTGTCATCCTTCTCTGCACAGACTCAAGCAAATCAATATCCTTCCTATAATATGGTGACCAAAATTGTACTGCATAGTCTAGATGAGGCCTAACTAGCGCCAGATACAGTTTTAGAATGACTTCAGCACTCTTATTGCTTACACTCCTCCTAATGAATCCCAATATCCTATTAGCTTTATTCTTAGCATTTAGACATTGCTTTCTAGGACGAAGGTCTGAACTTACCAAAATACCCAAGTCTCTCTCACAATCAGTCCTCCCTAAAATTCTGCCATTTAATTTATAACTATTCAATGGATTATTTCTACCTATACTGACCTTCGAACAGGTAGCACGTGTTTCGTAGAGCTCTCAGAATATTTTGATTATTTGATATACTTTGGTGTGTGACATAAACATAAATATTAAGTTATAAGATCATATATTTGGTTAATATAACAAAGTTAAATTGTGGTTATTTTGTTTTGGTGAGAAAGTGACTTTTGTTTACTTCGGGGCCATCTTGATTAGCAGGTTTTAAACTTGCGCGCACAAATTGGGGTCAAATTCTTGTTGTTTGTAAGTTTTTGTTTCTATTATTGTTTTTGTTTAAGTATGGCTGACTGTTTGGATGTAGAGAGTATGCCTTTTGAAAGTAGTGTGTATGTAGTGTGCGATGTCTGTGGTGTAGAGAGGAGAGTGAATGTGTCTGAGTGCCGTGTATGTGCTTTGACTGAGGAGGTGAGTCGATTACGTGCGGAATGCTTGAGACTGAACGATTTAGTGTCTGAAGTGAGAAGAGATGCAAGTGTACGTTTGAAGAGTCAGATTGGGACCAGGAGGGAGGAAGTTAGGCCTAGAACAGGGACTGGAGAGAAAGCAGTAAGTGAAGTAAGTGATGATGAGTGGTGGGTGAAAGTGAACAGAATAGATAAGTTAGGACAGGTTAGGTGTGTGAATGAGAGGGACATGGAACCTGTTAGGCTAACTAACAGATTTGATGCCCTGAGAGAGAAAGAATTTGAAAGAGATTTGTCTGGTGTGGCCGTGCCTGAAAGTAGAATAGGAGGTCGAATGAGTGAGAGCAGGAGGGAGGGTAATACTAGGCCTAGAGAGAATAGGAGAATGACTGAGGTGATTGTGATGGGTGACTCTCAGATTAGGTATTTAGATAGGAAGTTGAATGAAAGTAAATGGAAGGGAGTGAGAGTTTGTCTGCCGGGTGCTGGTGTAAATGATGTGTGTGAGAGGTATGATAGGTTGGTGTCTGGGTGTGAGAGGGAAGCAGTTGTGATTACACATGTCGGAGTAAACGATGTAAAGAAGGTGGGTACTTGTGAGTTACGACAGCGGTATAAAAGGCTGATTGAAAGGATGTGTGAAAGTAGAGTAAAAGGCGTTGTTTCAGGTGTGCTTCCCAGAATGGATGTGGGGATGGAATGGTTGTCTCGTGCAATGGGGTTGAATGAATATGTGAAAGGTTTGTGCGAGGAGTCAGGATTGGTATTTGTAGATGTTTGGAGTGGGTTTTATGGGAATAAGGGTTTGTATGCGATGGATGGACTCCATCTGAGCCGAGATGGGGTTGAGGTTTTGTGGCGGGAATTAGATAGTGTTATTAGGTCTTTAGAGGCGGGAAACTAGGTTTTGATAGTGGTCAGGGAAATTTAATGGCTCAAAGTGAGGCAGGGAAAGGAAGCAAACACAGATTTGTAGAAGGTAGGCAGGCTAATGGAAGTGCTTTAGGGTTAAACTATTTGAGTAGTGATAGTGGTCAGGGAAATACAAGAGTACAGGGTCGGGGAAAGAGAGAAAGGAGATGCAGAGGAGATAGGCCCTCAGGTGCTTCAGGGATAGGTGGGCTGAGTTGTCTTTACACAAATGCTCGTAGTCTTAGAAATAAGAAGGATGAATTATTTAGTTATATCATTCATGAAGATATAGATATAATATGTATAGTTGAATCATGGGTTAATGAAAATATATTTAATGATAATGTCAGTGAATTTGAACTAGAGGGTTATACTATGTACATTAGTCAAAGGAGAGATAGGACTGGTGGTGGGTTGATTATTTATATCAGAAATAGCATTTCTTCAAATCTAAATAACTCTATAAAGCAAGGAGAAGGTGAATCATTATGGATAGATATTAAGGTTGGTAAAAATAAGAAAATACACTTGGGAGCTTTTTATAGACCACCAGGACAGACTGATTGTATCGATGAGTTAATGATTAGGGAAATAAGTAAAGGATGCAAAGAAGATACAGTTATTCTTAGTGACTTTAATTTAACTTCTGTAGACTGGGAAAATATGATAGGAAGAGATAGAGCAAGTTGTAAGTTTATGGAGTGTTTTGAGGATAACTTTTTGATCCAATTTGTTAATAAGCCAACAAGGGGTGCCAATATATTAGATCTAATTCTTTCAAATGATGATCACTTAGTTCAAGGATTGAGTGTAGGGGAATCATTGGGAAACAGTGATCATCAGATGGTTCGGTTTAATTTGCAAATAGTTAAGGGTAGAACAACGACAAACTCCACGAAAATTCCAAATTTTTATAGGGGAGATTACGATAAATTACGCAGCATGCTAAATCAGATTAGGTGGGATATAGAATTCCATGGAAAGAATACTTATGAGATGTGGGATATTTTTAAGACTATATTAAACATGGTTCAGGAACAGTGTATTCCGATGAAGTCTATTAGGAAGAAATGTAGGAAACCATTATGGTGGAACCAAGAAATAGCTAATAAAGTTTCAGAGAAAAAAAGGGCATACCAGAGATTACAAAGTGAGAGTAGTTTAGATAATTTAAACCATTATAGGTCAACCAGAAATGAACTAAATAAGATTATTAAGAAGACCAAAAGGACAGCAGAAATTAATTTAGCTAAAAATAATAATAAAGATCCTAAAAAATTCTTTAGCTATTATAGAATCAATAATCAATCTAACAGTGATAAAATAGGGCCTATTAAATATGAAGGGGTTTTGAAAGAATCTGATGAGGAAATAGTAGAGGTCCTTAATGATCATTTTGCTTCAGTATTCACAGAAGAGAAACCAGTTAGATTAATTGATGATAATTCTAGGTCAAGGGAAGTAGTGATAAATTCTATTAATATAGACAGAGAAGAAATTAAAGGGCTTATAATTCAGTTAAATACTAGTAAGGCATCTGGCCCTGACAACATTCATTCTAGGATACTCAAAGAAGGTGTAGAAAGTATTGCAGTAGCTCTCGAGAAGATATTTATTAGATCACTAGAGTCTGGAGAAATACCAAATGATTGGAAATTGGCAAATGTAGTGCCAATTTTTAAAAAGGGAAGCAAAGAGGACCCAAATAACTTTAGACCAGTAAGCTTAACTTCTATAGTCTGTAAAATTCTTGAGAAGATGGTTAAGAAGGGAATTTCTGATCATCTAGAGAGTAGCAGGTTAATTAATGATGCTCAGCATGGTTTTAGAAAAGATAGATCGTGTTTAACTAATTTACTGGATTTTATGGATTATGTAACTAAAGAATTAGATAGGGGTGAGAAAGTTGATGTGATCTACTTAGATTTCAGCAAAGCTTTTGATAAGGTTCCACATAGAAGACTAGTTCATAAATTAAAGCTGCATGGGATATGTGGGAACGTTTTAAATTGGATAACTGAATGGCTGAAAAATAGGAAACAAAGAGTTGTACTGAATGGAGTGAGGTCAGAGTGGAGGAATGTTATTAGTGGCGTACCTCAGGGATCAGTTTTAGGCCCTTTATTATTTTTAATCTATGTAAATGATCTTGGGCAAGGTGTAAATAGCAAAGTGTCAATTTTTGCTGATGACACTAAATTGGCAGCTGTAGTCAAAGAGGTTGAGGGTAGCTTTAAAGTGCAGGGTGACTTAGATAAGCTGTTAGCTTGGGCTCAGAAGTGGCAGATGACTTTTAACCTTAATAAATGCAAAGTTATTAACATGGGGAGAGATAATAGGGAATTTAGCTATGAGATGGATGGATATTGGCTTAATTCAGTTGAAGATGAGAAAGACTTAGGAGTGGTAGTAGATAGGTCACTGAAATTTTCAAAGCAGTGTATTGAGGCAAAAAATAGAGCAAATAGGGTGCTAGGTTACATTAAAAGAAATGTTAGCTACAAGAGTAAGGAGGTCATCCTTAAACTATACAACTCTTATGTCAGGCCACATTTAGAGTACTGTATACAGGCATGGTCACCACATTTTAGACATGATATAAACTTATTAGAGTCAGTACAAAGGAGGGCAACAAAAATAATACCATCCCTGAAGCACCTTCAATATGAAGATAGACTGAGGGTATTAAATATGTTTTCATTTGAAAGGTGTGTGAGGGGAGATATGATTGAGCTTTTTAAAATCTTTTCTGGGATGGATAAATTAGATTTCAGCAAGTTATTTGAGTTAGAAGGTAGTAATAGAACTAGAGGCCACCACTTAAAGATTAAAAAACAGAGGTGCAGACTGGATGTTAGAAAATATTTTTTCACTAACAGAGTGGTGGATTATTGAAATAGTTTGCCACCTGAGACTGTAGACAGCCCAAACTTGAATGTTTTCAAGCGCAGATTGGATGATTATATGGGGATGGAGGGTTAATTTCTTACTTTTTGGTATGTGGATATGTTTCTTGACTCATTCCTGTGGATGCAGTTTCTTTTTATTGTATATTTTGGAGGATTTTGATTTTGTTTTTGACAGACTCCTATGGAGGCTTTAAATTATATATTGTAGATGCATGGTTGGACATTCCTATGGATTGTTAAATTGTATATTGTAGCTGCATGATCTGACAAAATCCTATGGATGCATTATATGGGTGGGACTTGATGGATACGGATGACCTTTGATAGGCCCTTGTGGCTTTTGTCATCCGTTAAATTATGTTATGTTATGTTATGTTACACTACATTTGTCTATGTTAAACTTCATTTGCCATTTCTCGGCCCAATTGGACAGAATGGTCAATTCCTCCTGTATTACAACAGCATCAGAATCAGCCCTAATGGCCCTACCTAGCTTAGTATCATCAGCAAATTTACTCAGGTCACTACTTATACCTATGTCAAGATCATTAATATAAATTAAGAATAGCAAGGGACCCAAAACAGATCCTTGAGGAACTCCACTGCTAACACACCCCCACTCAGATTTAACTCCATCTATACTAACTCTTTGCTGTCTGTCACCAAGTTGTAAGTTTATAGAATGCTTTGATGATAATTCTTTTACTCAATTTGTTAATAAGTCAACAAGGGGTCCCAATATATTAGATCTGGTTCTTTCAAATGATGATCACTTGGTTCAGGAATTGACTGTCGGGGAAGCATCAGATGGTTCGTTTTAACTTGGAAATAGCGAAAGTTAGAACATCAACAAACTCCACATAACTCCAAATTTTTATAGGGGAGATTATGATAAATTACGAAGCTTGCTAAATCAGATTAGGTGGGATATATAATTCAGGGGGAAGAATACTTATGAGATGTGGGACACTTTTAAGACTATACTAAACATAGTCCAGGAGCAGTGTATTCCAATGAATGCTATTAGGAAGAAATGTAGGAAGCTGTTGTGGTTGACCATGTCTTCAACTTTTAACACCCTATATAATCATCTGATCTGCATTTTAAAACATTCAAGTTTAGACTGTCTACTATCTCAGTTAAGCCCTCCTCCTGCTAAGATGTGTTATCTTTGTGCTCCTAAAAAAAAAATTACTTTATCTGTGCTTAAACCTTCGTGTCGTAAAATTAAAGAGATAGAAACTACATTCCGTGTCGGTTATATTCCATTAGCTCCATAAATTCCAATTCATTTTATAAAATCTTAGTGTTTTAAAATGCCTGTCGTGAAATTTGATTGTGAACGCTGCCGGGCTTCATTTAATAAGGAAATATACGCTCCCTCAAACACTAATAACGTTAGAATATGTCGATTTTGTCTGCTAAATGAGGCATTCGAGCTAAAACTGACCAACGCGATTCGTGAAGTTAGATCAGAGGTTAACTCTGTCGGGAGAGACGTAGAAACAACGAACCGTAAAATTGACGAACTGGCCAGCGGCGTGCGGGCATCTTTTGATAAGCCTCGGAGAAGCGAAAATCGCCCTCAGAGCCGCCGATCGAGCCGTATAGAGAATAGTGAAGTGACCTGCAATTTATTATAAATGAACAAGCGCGTATCTTAAACTCGTATAGACCGCCCGAACCTCCATTTAGGCCGGTTAGAAACGGGGCTAGACCAGCGAGAGCATCTCACCGTTTTGAAATTACGTGCTCTAATAAATTTGCCTTATTAACTCCAATCGAGGGGGAAACAGAGAGTATTCTAATCGGTGACTCTTTAATAAATAACCAGGATTCTTAATTCGAAGCAAGTAATCCAGATAAGCGAAAGGAAATCTGCCTACCAGGGCGCAGAATAAACCACGTGGTTAGTGAAATTAAAAGACTGAACGAGCCAAGTGAAGATCGAGTTATCCCCACACTCGTGGGCGGAAATGACGTACACCGTTTTGACAGCTCGACTACCGAGATTGTTCATCGAGCAAGGGACCTAATTATAGCGGCCAAAGCGAAGGCGAAAAGAGTTGGAGGAATTGGGATAATTCCAAGATTAAGAGCGACTCTGAGAATGCAGTCAAGGTCAATTTACACTAATAAATGTCTCAAACGTTTATGTCAGGAAATGGGAGTTAAGTTTTATAATTTTTGGAATGATTGTCAGGACAGACCGTCACTTTTTTTTTAATGATAGTATACATTTTAATTTTCTGGGTAATTCAAAGCTGGGCAGGATTGTAAATGAGAGCCTCCGCAACCTCTATAGTACGGAAGTTATTTGCCCCCATGCCATAAATGCGCCGAACGAGATTTCACGCCGCGAGCAGGGAAACGGTTCAGTCATACAAGAGAGGGACGTCGTTATTTAAAAGGAAAATTGAAATGTATTTACGTCAATGTTCGGAGTTTGAGAAACAAACTGCCCGAATTTAAAGCCGTGATTCAGGAGGGCGATTACGATATCATATGTATTAGCGAGACGTGGTTAGATACAGCTTCTAGAGACTTTATTGTGGAATTTAATATAGAAGGGTACAAAATCCATCATAAGGACCGACTAAATGGAAGAGGCGGTGGAGTTTTAGCTTACGTAAAAGAGGGGATAAATGCGATATCGATGGCCACCACGACCGTAAATATGAAGAGCGAGGTTCTGTTAATTAAGCTCGAGTGTGCTAAAAATAATAAAATTAACTTAGCCGTTACCTATCGCCCCCCATCTCTAATAGAATCAGAGAACGTACTACTCTTTGAGTGCCTTTTATCCATAGCGAGAAAAGCAAAAACAATAATTTGCGGAGATTTCAATTGCCCTAACGTTAACTTTACAAACTATACTTCGGATAAAGTTGGGGAGAGATTAGTAGATTTCATCCAGGATAATTTTCTTGTGCAAAAAGTAGAGGAACTTACGCGTGAACAAAATATACTGGATTTGATTATTTCAACAGAGGAAACTTTGGTAGAAAACGTTTGCGTGGGTGAGCATTTGGCGACGAGTGACCATAATGTAATTAGGTTTGAAATTAATACGAGCGTTGAGGTAAAAGAGAGTTCACAACTAATCCCACGATTTGGGAGTTGTAATTTTGAAACCTTCCGTAACTAGATTAAAAGGATAGACTGGGGGAGATGTTTTGATAATAAGACAGTACAAGGAATGTACTCGGAGCTACAGCAAAATTGCTCACGGTGGATTCCGAGTTAGTTAAGTACGTTCGTCGAAATAATGGAAAGTCAAAGAGAGCACTGTGGGTTAGCCCTTTAATAATTAACTTAATTCGGGAGCGTAATAAAGACTATCAAAGTTTAAAAAAACAACGAAACAACTAATCGGGAAAAATACGTAGACGCTCGAAGGCTGGTAAAGCGGGCCATTAGAGAATCTAAGTTGAAATATGAAAAAGACTGCTATAAATTCGAAACACGAACCGAAACGGTTTTACAGTTACGTTAACAGTAGAAAGCCCATAAAGGGTTCAATAGGGCCGATCAAAGGTAAAGATAGTGTTATGACGGACGTCCCAGAACAATTTGCTAAAATATTAAATGAGCACTTCTCGAGCGTTTTTACTATTGAAGACGTGACGCAATTAGAAACACTAGGCGAGGACATAAATTTTGAAAGACAAAATACCCTATCCAATATAAATGAAGGGGAGATTCTCTCATATATTAATAAAATTAAAAAGTCGAAGTCACCCGGGCCCGATGGAGTGTACCTAACACATCTTAAAGAACTAAAAAATGAATTAGCAAGACCACTCTGCACGATTTTCAATCGATCAATAGAAGAAGGCCTAGTTCCAATAGAGTTCAAGCGTGCTAATGTTACGCCGATATTCAAAAAAGGCGATAAAACTGAGCCTACCAATTTCCGTCCAATCAGTCTAACTTTTGTAATTGGAAAACTCTTAGAATTGATAATTAGAGATAGGTTGGTGAGCCATTGTGAAACAAATAATTAAATTGCAGACTCCCAGCATGGATTTAGA
Source organism: Ceratothoa steindachneri (assembly GCA_963969495.1). Classification (NCBI taxonomy): domain Eukaryota; kingdom Metazoa; phylum Arthropoda; class Malacostraca; order Isopoda; family Cymothoidae; genus Ceratothoa; species Ceratothoa steindachneri. Next base: position 50,564,102 of record OZ018333.1, on the reverse strand, counting down.
CGGGGGCGCTCGTGCCTAACCAATTTATTCGAATTCTTTCATAACATGATTTGCCTCTATGATGAAACTAAACTGGCGGATATAATTTACCTTGACTTAAAAAAGGCCTTTGATACAGTCCCGCACGAAAGGCTATCGATGAAAATTAGAGCAATTGGGGTGAGGGGCAACATACTTAAATGGATTAGAAACTGGCTATCAAATCGTTCACAGCGGGTTGTTGTAAATGGGGCGTGTTCAGACTGGGCCCCAGTCACCAGCGGGGTACCACAGGGGTCAGTCCTGGGCCCATTATTTATTGTGTACATTAATGACTTGGATAATGGAGTGTTTTAGGATCTCTAAATTTGCAGATGACACAAAGCTAGGAAGCCGTGCCCATATGAAAGACCAAATTTTCGAATCCGTTAACTTAGAAGAAGACCTAGGGATTTTAATTTTGGAGGACCTTGAAGTATCAAAGCAATGCGCAGAAGCTTGCAAAAAAGCAAACCGAATGCTAGGATATATTGCTCGGAATTTTACTTTCAAATCGAAAGATATAATCATGCCACTATACAAATCGCTCGTGCGCCCACACCTCGAATACGCGGTCCAATTTTGGTGTCTCTTCCTAAATAAGGATATAGCGCAGTTAGAAAGAGTGCAACGTCGGGCTACGAAACTAATTCCTGAAATCCGAAACAAACCGTACGAAGATAGACTACGCTTATTAAACCTACTATCACTTGAAAGTAGACGATTACGTGGACAATTGATAGAATTATTCAAAATCTTAAAAGGATTTACTAATATTGATTACAGACTATTGTTCGAGCTGGACGAAAGGGCCAAAACACGCCAAAATGATTTAAAATTAGTGAACAAGCGATTTAACTCGACTATAGCCCCAAATTACTTCACGTTTAAAATCACGCAAACGTGGAATTGCCTTCCCAACCGTGTAGTTGAAAGCACGTCAATTAATATGTTCAAAAACCGACTTGATGAGTACTTCAATAGCGTAAATATAACGTAGTAAGAGCACATATTAAAACGTCATATATTATAAGGAGTTGAGGATTAAAATGAAATGATGAATAGAAAGATGTCAGCGACGCCTCCATGCATGGGGTGAATGTGAATTCCCCTTTTCTTTTTCTGTCTGTCCTATACCTATATTATTTTCATCACTAGCAGGCGACGCCTGCGGGAGAAGAGAGTACTGTCTTATCACCCTTCCACCCCACCTGGTTTGAAAAAGCTTGTTCGTGTATTTGAGGGATAGCTAAACCTGCATGTCAAGGGTACACATTTCTATTTCTATAAGTGTGTACCGTAGAGTTGAAATAGTTATATATATATATATATATATATATATATATATATATATATATATATATATATATATATATATATATATATATATATATATATATATATATATATATATAACAAAAAAAACAGCAGGAAAAAAAAAGCATGATACACTAACGTTAGAATGTGTAAGCGGACTGGCCTTGAGCGGACCTTAGGGTCTTTGCTGGTTTCTATTTCTGTAGTTCTGTAGTTCAGATGGCAAACTATTCCAGTAATCTACCACTCTATTGGTGAAAAAATATTTTCTAACATCCATCAGGAACCTGTTTTTTTTTTTTAATATTTAAGTGGTAACCCCTAGTCCAACTCAAATAACTTGCTAAAATCCAACTTGTCCATCCCAGAACAGATTTTAAAAAGCTCAATCATATCTCCCCTCACACATCTTTCAAATAAGAACATATTTAGTACCCTCAATCTATCTTTATATTAAAGTTGCTTCTGGGAAGGTATCATCTTTGTTATCCTCTGCACTGACAGGCAAGATGATATCATGTCTAAAGTGTGAGCAGCGCTATTTACTGGATCCCTTCCCTGTAATGACTGCATTGTCCTTCACACCTTTTAACACATTCTTGTTAAATGTCCCATTTTGTGGAATCTTTGCGCCTGTTACCTGTCCTGCTACTAGGATGAGTAGGATCGCTACCACGTGTCCCTTGTACTCAGGATGGTTTCATGCAGATAGGCTTGTGGACTCTTTGATTTCTTGGACTCCATTTTATTTTTCTCTCCTTGCTGTTGGTTGCATGCTCCAGCACAGCCTCCCCCCCCCCTCTTTCCTTGATGGTGGAGTGTGCTTCCTTCTTCTTCTAGCTCTTGTTTTATTGTTAGCTTTGGTTTTGCTTTTGGGGGGTTTTGTGTTTTATTGATTTGTATTATGGTTTTTAATGTAGCTTAGTATCACGCAAAAATTGATTACCTCGACTTATGTCCTTAATGCCATATGGGTGCTATAAAATTAAAAATATATATTAATGACTTAAAAATATAATTTTATATCATTTTCTAAACTCCAAAAGACTCAAGTTGTGAATTGGCACTCCATTTAGTAACTAATTAGGTCTGTTGTTGCTTAGCTTTGTTCAAATTTGAAGTCAGCTAGCCATAGCCCCCTCAGGTAGTTGTTACAGGAATACTGTTACTGTAGTCTGCAACGTTTGTTACTTTTGTGGAGGAGCTGTCCACGAGAGTCTTGTTAGATATCCAGCCATGGAGGCCGTATATCGACGCTCCCCCCAAAACAGGCACTTCATGAAAGTATGGCGATCGAATACAAGGTAGGCTGAACCACCTGATAACGCTGGCAAACAAGTTGAGGCTCAACAGGCACCTTGGCTTCTGTGCCCTCCACTCCTGTAATCCTCTATGAAGCTGGTCATCGCCAGGGTGAAACGAAGAACCTTACTGGGCACAGGGAGTTCAGAGAACTTTTGCCTCTAGCTGTCTCAAGCCTCCCCATCAGAAGATTTGATCGGGCAATTACCATGGCATCCAGTAAGCAGGTGACCCACATTACAGTGTGTTGCTATCTCAATGTTAAAACCGAGAATCGAAACTCTGAGAAAGTTCACTTCTTGTTATTAGATAACTGTTGCTCTGATATCATCCTCAGAATCCCAGTCCTCCATCAGCATTCTTCACTTCGGCTTGAATTTGGTGGCCCTCATTCTAACTTGGCAGTTTGTTCTTTAGTAGCAATGTCATTCGATCACCCGAGTGTCTTGTCACATCTGTCTCTCGATTGTCCTCCGATTCGTACTAAGTCCCAGTGTTTTAAATCCAATCGGAGATTGCTCGAAGAAGAGATCATTAAGCCATCAGATTCGCCCTGGAGTTCACAAGTGCATGATGTGAATAACAGAGAAAAGAAAAGTTTGGTCGTACTACTCTCGAACTATTAATAGGTTTACCAACCTCGATGCCTACCCACTGCCGAACCTTGACGATCCTTTTTACAAGGTTTTGGGTTATAATTTTTTTAACACGAGCGCTTCAGACTCACAAATGGGTTGGCTCATTTCCAAAGAATCATGGATGACTTCTTTGGCTCCAACCAACTCAAATCTACCTCCGCTTACGTGAACAATGTCATGATTTGCGTGCCCACCCTAGAAGGGCATGAATCTAATCTCGGCTGTTTCCTTGATGAAGCACGTACCTACAACTTAACATTGAACAAAAAAAATATCTAAGTTCTACACCGTCACCATCAACCTATCAGGTGTACGCTACAAGGAGCTCCAACCAGACCCTACTCACTTGACTCTTCTCCTTCATATGCCAGTCCCATCTGATAGAAAGTCTTTGTCATGGCTGTATCTGCCTCTTTGCACACTATGCTCAATGGGTCCTACGGTTCTCCCAAAGAATACGGCCTTTAGTCGACACCTCATTCCCTTTCTCAGATGAGGCTAAACCCGCCATTGTAAACGAAAAGACGGCCTTGATCTCACACTCAGAGCGAAGGTCGATGAAAAGGAACCGTTCCCAGTTCAAACTGATGCCTATGAGTCGGCAATTCGGGCTACTCTCAACCAGAGCAGCCGTCCTGTCACATTCTTCTCTCGAATACTGACTTCATCCAAGAGAAGGTAGTGCGCAGTAAAAAAAGAAGCCTATGCAATAATTGAATTAGTTAAACAATGGTGCCACTTCCTTCTCGGACGCGTTTACCCTAAGCACATACCAGTGTTTAGTCTCCTATATGTTTGACACCCAGCACCAGAGCTAAATCAAGAAAAGAAAATTGCATGGTGGCATTTGGAACTTATGCCTTTCCGATATGAGGTCATGTATAGGCCTAGATCACAGAACTTGGTCGCTGATTCTCTTGCGTGGGGTTTTCACTCCACTGTCATTCCAGCTGTTTGGTTGCGTGTGATCTCGCTGACACGTGCTGCAGACCTAAGCCTCAGGACCATCATCCAGAGAGGCAAGATTCGAGCTCTTGGCCCATTCGATCATTTGGCCATAGATTTCTAGGGACCCCTTTCTTCAGCTTCGTGGAAAAAGTATCTTCTGATCATTGTTGGCCTATATTCGCATTTACCTTTTCCTTACCCTTGTACAGATATGTCATCATTTACAATGATCTCATAACTGGCTAACTTGTTCTTCATATTCAGTGTGTTAGAGACAGCAAAGATCTCCCTTCCCCCCCCCCCCAATTGAAGGATGCCCTTTATCTCCTTGGAATGCAGATCCTTCCTTCATGAAAAGTGGGTAGCTACGAATCGCACTACTTACAACCCGGCTGTAATTGTACAATGCAAGCGCTATGTGGGCATCATTTGAAAAGCAGGGACTCTTGCATTGTACTCTAGCAAACGCCATTTCAGCCTGGGAATTGGTATTACCTGAAGCTTTGCATTCTATTCGCTCTCTTCTTTGCACTTCGAACAATGACACTCCACACGAGAGAATTTCATTGGGACAAAGTATGCCTACTTGGCTTTCTTCTCAGGGTTGGGTTCTCCTCCATGTGCGTATCTGCTGCAAGGACGAACTTTTGGTGAAGGAAGTGGAGCTCATTGAAGCTAACCCGGGATACACCAATATTTGTTTTACAAAAGGTCTCAAGGATACTGTCTCCCTCAGTGACCTTATCCCAGCCGGAGAGAGCACATAACTAAGTTTAGACAGCCCAGAGAGTGACAATATGGAGATTATCCCCCTCAGACATCCAGCATCCTGAGAGCTACCCACCAGATGATGAAACTGCATCCTCAGAAAGACCCCAGTAAGGGGCACGATGATTTGCTTTCCTGGCCGCTGTGCTGACGTTACTCAGCTCCCCATCCGGCCCCAGCGTAGCCTCTTTTCTTTCTTTCTGACACCCTTTCTTCTTACCCTGCTTTCTCACTCTCCCACAACTTTCTCTGGTCGAATTCTAATTTCACAGGGTAGACGCCGACCAGCTTCCTCTCAACCAAGTATCCCTGAACGGGACTGACAACGCCTCCTCACCCCTAAGTTCCCATTTGGGGTGGTGTTTTTTTTTAACAACCTGCTTTACCCAGACCCTCACTTTTCTCTCTCCTTTCACGGTCTATCAATTTTACGCCCAGCCGAAGGGCTGCCTTGCCAGTGGGTGGGAGGAGTGTTCCTAAATGGCGTTTGCATCCCATGAAAACTATAGGGTCACCATGCCCGATGATGATAAATTTAAAAAAAAAACACTGTTTAATTTTCCCGTAACATCGTTGGAGCAACCTTCGGGTAGACCCACAACAGAAAAGGAGGGTCTCCCCCACCCCTCCCCTTGTGCTTTGTCAGGGTACCCTCCAAACCTCTCGCTAAGTCTATGGGTGCAGGGGACTACTACTCACCCCCTTCTCGGGTGACTCCCTCTTATCAGCGTCAGTCCCTCCTTTACTTTCCCAGGGGACTGCCAAGAAAGTAGCCAGGTGGCCCATAATTGACCGGGAGCGTCTCTATAGGGCTAACCACCTCAGGGAAGCAAGGGATTACAGGGCCCATCAGTCCGTGCCCCCCTAATGTTCTTGCGTGCATGACTAGTTTGCATGGGGTCAGTGTATCTGCCCCTCCCCCCCTTCTCTTTCCCGACGGATGTCGGTTCGCCGGCCCAAGACGAGAAAAAAGGTTCCTCAAATGGAGTATGGGGGGGGGCACGTGGAGCCCCCCCCCCCCATCCTGCCTGAGGTGACTCAGTCACAGACGGTTGAAGCTTCCATGGAGTCAAACCAGTGCTTGGTGCCAAGCACAGAACCCGAGTCCACCCCTGTGGAAGCTTCTCCTCAGACGGCCTGGTGCCCTGAGGAACCACAAGGGGAAGAGGGGCCTGTGCCCTTTTGATAGCATAGACCTTCTCCATCTCGGAGAGGGATCTTGCTGAGGCCCGTCCGTCCAATCAAAACTCTCCTTCTAACGACCAAGCGAAGTCAGCACGTCCATCCTCAGTGCTCCCGCGGGCGGGGAGTCCCAGACTAGGACAAAAATCCGAGTGCGCAGAGCTGAGCCTCGACTACATCGGAGCCCCTCATTCAGAGGTTACCTGGCGATTTCGAGCCCGCTGGCTTCAAACGTTTTTATATTATTCACTCCACTGATGGCATCATGTTGGCCAAGGGCAACTTGTTCCATCAGAGAAATCACTAGCTAGCTTGATTGGTAGAGAGCCGAATGTGACCCGTTTCTCGGATGGAAACCTCCTGGAGAATGCGTCGGATCCCTCCAAGGCCTTCGGACACTTGATGGCACCCCAGTTAGTGTGACGCCACAGTCTATAATGAACTTTGTGATAGTATTTTATGCGATTGAACTCGTGGACTACTTTATAGATGACAGCACATTAGATCTGGCCAACCAAGGAGCGGTCAAGGTCGAAAGTTTGATGAGAAAACAAGGAAGGGCCCCAAGACCCACCCCTACACTCTTTGTTACATTCGACTGTGACAAGCTCCCTGAGTCGGTGAGTGCCGGTTGGTATCGCTACCACGGAGGTATACTACTACCACCGCTTCGGTCACATGAATCGCTCCTGTAGACGTGTGAAGTCAGGGTTACTTAAAGTCTGTGTAAGTTGCTCCAAGGCCGCACACGATAAGTCCAAATCGTGTGTGGCCAAGTGTGTCAATTACGGAAAGCCGCATCCCGCTTATTCTAAGGAATGTGGTGCTTATCTCCTTGAGAAGGAAAGCCTGGCCGTTCAGGCCCAGGATCGTCTCGCATTTCGCAAGGATAAAGAGTTGGTCCTGGTGTGACCGGCGCTGCATGGGACGTCTTATGCCTCAGTGTTAAGAAAGACACCCTCTGCTCCTGGCCCCTCCAGGCCTATAGGCACGGTCATTTCGGCGCCTATTCATTCGGATACCCTATTTGTCACCACGCCTCTGCTCCCAAAGCTTGTACGGCTCAGGGAGTATTGAGTTCGACCTTTTTCGAACACACCTCGTGTCACGCTGGAACCGTGCCAGTGTTTTCGGATGGCTCCAAGTCCCAAGAGGGGGTCCGCTTCCACGCCATATCCCCTCTGTTTGAAGTCAGCGGGGCTCTGCCAGGCGCTGCGTCTGTCTTCACGGCCGAGCTTTTGGAAATACACCACTCGGTACGGGAGATTACGGTTCGGAGACCGGATTGTGATCTATAGCGACTCACAAAGCGCCCTGAGTGCTCTCGGGGCATTGGAATCTCGGCATCTCCTGGTTCGCGATATCCGTGACGCCACGGTTTTGGCGAGCCGGGCAGATGTCGAGATTATCTTCTGCTGGGTTCCTGGACATGTAGGAATTGCGGGGAATGAGCGCACCGATGAGGGCACCAAAGAGTCCACGAGGACTCTGCGACCGGACCAGCGTTTCGTTCTTACTCACACCGACTACATGGCAGGAATATGGGCAGCTCTTTGGACTGCTTGGCAAAGAAGATGAGAGATGGTTGAAGGGAACTTAAAGTTGCGTGCCATTGCGCCGCGACTGTTCCCATGGACCTATTCCCCAATGCCGCGACGGCTTCAGGTCGCTTTATGTCGTCTCCGAATCGGACACACTCGTGTGACGCATCGCTATTTGATAGAGCGCTCGCCTGCGCCCTATTGCGACGACTGCGTCGTCCTCCAGACTGTTCGGCACATTCTTGTCGAATATCCCAGTCTGGGTGATCTTCGTACACGTTACCTGTCCCGGTACCGGGATGGGCGGGGTCGCTACCGCCCGTCCTTTGTACTCGGGACGAGTGCGTGCACATTGATTGGTGGACTTGTTGACATTTGGGGGGAGGCTGGCCTTCTCCCTTTCATTTAACTAGGTTTAGTTGTTGTTTTTGTTATTGATTTGTTATTGTTATTGCTTCCTAATTATTTATTTGTATTGTTGTTTTCTGTTGAATTATTTTGAAGTAGCCTAGAACTAGGCTGTTTGTTTACGGTGACTTATGCCTAAGTGGGCAGTCGCCAAATTGCCCCTTAAAAAAAAACATTCCGACACCCTTCTGTGGGTTCTATCCAACCTGGGTGCTTCCCTGGTATAGCCTGTGGCACGAAGGGTTCGCAACCAGGGGTCCCCCCCTCCCTTTCCACAGCTTGACCGTTTCCTGTAAGGCGAAACGGCTCCTAGCCTCCACCAAGTCCTCCATTCCCGTGAGAGTCTTCTCTTCGAAAAGGGCCCTCCAATCTCCTCCGAGCTAGACCTGGAGGGCATATTCCTCCAATGGAATTGCCGCGGACTCCGGGCTCATTGGGAGGATCTGGGGAGGCTCGTCTCCTCCCGTTTTCCTTAGCAATCTTTTTGCAGGAGACAATGCCTGGAGTGTGTCCCCTGCCCACCCTCCCCGGGGTTTTTTTGCGACCCCACCACCATGGGATGGGAGCCGGGCTTGAAGATGCGCCATTTATACCCTGCATGATGTCTGTTTTTTTTTGCTTGAGATACCTCCTTTCAGGCAATAGCCTTGCAGCTGCACCTAGAGACGAGGTATACTGTTATTTTTCTTAAATTCTACCCTCAGCCAACTTCGATGAGGGGGACTTCCGCCGCGTCGTGGCATGGTTGCCGAGGTCCTTTCTCTTGCTCGTAGATCTTCCCGGTAGACACCCCCTCTGGAGAGACAACTCGATCAATCCTAGGGGTCAGGTCCTCGCCGACCCGATCAACGAGTTGGAGATAGGTGTCCTAAATGTGGATGAGTTGACGCATCACTGCCCGAGAACCACTTCATTTTCCTGCCTCACCCTACTTTTTAGCTCTCAGGATGTGCAGCCTGATTTTGGTGGGGGGGCTGCCGATAACCTCATTTTCTGGGCCGCTGCTGATTGAGAGCCCACCTTGGTGATGCTTGTCACGGGTGCGCTGGTCCGTATTTCAGGAAATGACTAATGTCTCAATCGAGGAGTTTAGGTCGGTAGATGAGGCTGTTTATTTCTTCTCCGACAACTTCATCGCCGCGGGCCTAGCTACTATTCCTTGAACGTCTGCCCGTTTCTCACGCCGACCAGTCCCGTGCTGGTCAACCCAGTGTGAGGCAGCCCTCAAACAGAAGCGTTATGCCTACATGCGCTATAAGCGCCGCCCGAACGATTTCGCTGTCGGTGAATTTCGTCGAGCTAAGGCTAGGTTCCGATATGTATCGAAGCACGCCCACCGCTCTTCCTGGCGGGCATAAGCGTGTTAACCTAACGGGAATACCCCTCTAGCAGAGGTGTGGAAGCGAGTCAAAAGGTTTCAAGGCAAGTTCTCGCAAGACACCCCCTCCCGTTCTCCAAGATAATTGGACCACAATCCTGCACCCTGCGTTCGTTGCCGAGTCCTTTGCTACCGCATTCTCTAGCTGGGTTCTGCTCCGCCAGCATTCAATGCGCGCTGTGATGTCGCGGAAGGTCGCTGAATGGACTTTACTTCTAGAGGCTGAGAACACTTCAATGAGGGGTTTACATTAAGTTATTTATGAAGGGATGCCTCCCAATCTTTATATCTCAATTCTTGCAAGATAGTTTATTCTGCATACGTGTTGGGTGGCGGGCCCAATGGAGCAGGAAGAGGCGGTGAGGCATGTAAGTGTCCTCACCGCCCTTAGCATTAACGGCATCACATCCGTGCTGCCGGATGATGTTCTCGCTCGCTACGCTCGACGTGGACGACCTTTCGATCTCTCTTGACGCGGCCCAGATGCCAACTCTGGAGCATCGACTCCAACAGGCATTGAACCGCGTCTCTCACTATGCCAAATAGCACAGGCCTCGGTTTTCCTATGGCCAATACTAAGGTGGTGCACTGCTGCCGCAATCCACGGCTCCACCCTGACCCAGACTTCTTTTTAAATGGAGTTGGGAAGTGGTGGACTCGCACCGTTTCCATGGTTTTGTATTTAAGAGACGCCTCACCTGAGAGGCTCATATTCGCAGCCTTAGGGTCTCCTGTACCCGCGCCATGAATATTTTCATTCCGTGATGTTCAGCGCATGGGGCGTTGACATGGCTACTGCCTTACTTTTTTATATCTCCTTTTTCGTTCGAAGCTCGACAAAGGATGCGAGTTTCATGCATCCGTAGCTGAGCGTGTATTTCGGAAGGTGGACTCAATCCACCACACCGGTCTTCGCCTTGCAACCGGGACCTTCCGCACGTCCCCCATTTAGAGCCTACTTGTCGATGCTGGAAAGATGCCATTCTCTCTGCGCTGTGCAAGTGCATTATTGGCTTGTACGCGGGAGCCTGGCGTCTCCCTCAGTCGGCAACAGCTATCACTGCATCTGCAGCTGATCTTGACGGTGCCTATTCCGATGAGAGACGCCAGTCATGCCCTAATACTTTTGGTTTAGGGCTAGGAAACTCCTTCTTCGAGCTCGGTATATCTCTCGGGCCTGTGGTGCCCCTGATTCTGCCCTGGAGGGTACCACCTTTGACTATTTGTCGCCATGCCTCTGCTCCCAAAGCCTCTATAGCGCCAGGAGTATTGTGTTTAGCCTTTTTGGAGAACACATCTATTCACCCTGGAATCGTGCCAGTGTATAAGGAATGCTCCAAGACTCAACATGCCGTATCTCCTCTGATTGAAGTCAGCGTGGCTCTACCAGGCACTGCGTCCGTCTCTACGGCAGAACTGTTAGCAATACAGAGCTCTGTACGTGAGATAACGCGACGTACCCAGTTCGGAGACCGGACTGTGATTTATAGCAACTCACAAAGCGCCATGAGTGCTCTCCGGGCATTGGAATCTCCGCATCCTCTGGTTCGCTATATACGTGATGCTAAAGTTTCGGCGAGCTGGGTGGATTTCTAGATTCTCTTATGCTGGGTTCTCCCGATAAGGGGCGTAGCGAATTGCCTTACTGACGGGACTCAGTGCCCCGTCCGGCCCCAGCTTAGCCTCTTCTCCTTCTTTCAGACAGCCTGTATTTCTCCCGTACTTCCTCACTGTCCCTATAACCTCTCTCACAACTTTCTCTGGTCGGCCTCTTCTATTTTCACAGGGTAGATGCTGACCTTCTTCTCAGCAAACTATTCCGGGTCAGGGCTGAGGGGGGAGAGCAATGTTCCCTAACCCCTGAGCTCCGGTTTGGGACCGTTTTTAACAACCCATACCTTCCTCACATCCCTTTTCCTCTCCTCTTCACACACTATCAAATTTACGCCGTGTCTAAGGTGGAGCCGCCATGCAAAAGGGCTGCCAGGTCACCAGGCGGGAGGGGTGGCCTTAAATGGCGGCACCTGGCTCTGCCAGCCCCGTATGCACCCCTTGCAGGGCGGGCTACTGTGAGGGGTGATGAGCATTTGCTTCCTGTAAAATAAATAGGGTCACCATGCCCAATGATGAGAAAATAAAAAATCTTCCCACAATTTCACATCGTCCATCGTCGGAGCCGCTCTCGGACAGCTCCACAGAAAAAATGGAGGTCCCCCCCCCCTTTGCTCTCGCAGGGGACCCTCCAAATCTCTCTAACCGGAGATGAGGCTTACTCCTCCTCTTCGCTTATGGGTGTAGGAGACTCCCCCTCACCCCCTTGTCTAGAGGTGACTTCGGGCACCTTCCTCTTTCCAGCGGCAGTCCCCCTTTTACTTTCCAAGGGGATTGCCAAGAAAGCCAGCAGGCAGCCCATAGCCGACCGCTCCCCATTGAAGCGGCTCGGTGGGGCAAACCCCCTTAGAAGGAAGAGGAGAGCCAGGCCCCATCTCGGAGAGGGACCTTGCTGATATCAGTCCATCCGGCCTGGGGGCTCCTGCAGGCGGAGGGGGGAAGCAGGTTCATTCCTCGCCCTCCTCTCCTAAAAGAAAAAAAACAATAATAGACTCGGGGCTCCTCTCCATCCGAAAGGGCTGAGGGGATGGATGGGTCTGCTGCCACTTCGGTAAGCGACCAAGCCGAGATCGGCACATTCCAGCCCGTCTGCCAACGGGGGAAGAGCCCCAGACTAAGACCAAAAGTGCGCAGAGCAGAGCCTGGATTACATCGGGGCCCCATCATTCAGAGATTACTCGGCGTTTTCGAGCCTGCTCGCTTCAAACGCTTCCTCGTTATTCGCTCCACTGATGGCAACATGTTGGCTAAGGGCAACATGATCCATCAGAAGAGAGCTTTAACTAGTGTGATTGGTAGAGAGGGTGTAAAGGTGACCCGTTTCTCGGACGGGAGCCTTTTAGGGAATGCGTCGAATCCCTCCGAGGTTGCCATGATTAGTGCTCTTCGGAAACATGATGGCACGCCTGTAAGTGTGACGGCGCACTCTACCATTAACTTCGTGAAATGAGTAGTTTAGTCGAACGTGACGAAGAGTGTAGGGGTGGGTCTCGAGGCCCCTCCCTGTTTTCTCATCACACGTTAGACCTTGACCGCCCTATGGTCGGCCAGTTCTAAGGTGGTCCTATATGGAGTCATCCACGAGTTCCACCTTAGAACTGGCCGACCATAGGGCGGTCAAGGTCTAACGTGTGATGAGAAAACAGGGAGGGGCCTCGAGACCCACCCCTACACTCTTCGTCACGTTCGACTGTGACAAGCTCCCTGAGTCGTTGCGTGCCGGTTAGTATCGCTACCGCGTGAAGGCATTCGTGCCACTGCCGCGGAGGTGCTATTACTGCCACCGCTTCGCCATACTAATCTCTCCTGTCGACGTGCAAAGTCGGGGTTACCCAAAACCTGTGTAAGTTGCTCCAAGGCCACACACGATAAGTCCAAATCGTGTGTGGCCAAGTGTGTCAATTGCGGAGAGCCGCACCCCGCTTCTTCGAAGCAATGTGGTGCGTATCTCCTTGAGAAGGAAATCCTGGCCGTTCAGGCTTAGGATCGTCTCTCATTTCGCGAGTCTAAACAAAGAAACAATTATGAATAATATCCAGGATACACAAAGCTTCAAGGAGCTTAATAAGCGCGCCCCCTACAAAAAAAGTCAGGTTTACATTTTTGAATAATCTTTTAAAAGTTTGAACATTATTAGCAATTACTACAGATTCTGGTAGTTGATTCCAAATTCGGCACAACTCTACATGCGAAGGAATATTTACTACAATTTGTTGTAGCAAACAACATTTAGTTTATAGGAGTGTCTTGTTGGTCTGCGGTTGAAACTAAACATGGAGTCGAAGTCTATTTCGACCAGCCTATGAATGATTTTATATAAATAGACTAGATCGGATTTTATTGTTCGTATTTCAAGTGATTCAATCTGGAGCAAATCTAAGCGCTAGAGATACGGCGTATCTCTCATTTTATTTTTTTTTGTAAATTTTCGCTGTCCTCTCTCGATACATTTAATATCCTGGATCTTTGAGGGGTTCCATATTTCGGTGTTGCTTTCCAAGAATTGCCTTATTTGGGTTTTGAAAATAAAGAGTTGGAACCGCACATCTGAAGTTACGAAATCTCTTTTGAACTTATATAACCGAAAGTATGCAACTCTCGCAACGTTTGAGCAGTGACAGCTGACTGAAAGATTATTCGTCATGCCGACTCCCAGATCTCGACAAAATTCCACGTTACCGATGTGATTGTGTTGGGTGAAATAGTTGAAGTTTCTATTTCTGGGGCCTATGTGGAGGACTTCGGTTTTTCTCAAGTTGATCCGTAGCTGCCATGTTTCCAACCACTCGCACATATTGATCATGTCGTCATACAGTTCAAGGCAATCCTGTATACTTAAACATTTTCTGTATAGTTTTAAATCGTCTGCATATAATGTGATTCGGGTCTGCTCGCTGATAACATCAGTTAGGTCGTTTATATAGATGATAAACATTAGTGGACCTAATAACGTTCCTTGTGGTATTCCACTGAACACATGCGATAGTTGCGATCTTATATTATTTACTTTCACAGTCTGGGTTCGATTCGATAGGTAGTTCTTCAGTAGATTAAGAGCTTGCCCTACGACTCCTATATGATTCAGTTTGGCCACTAGTTTTGAATATACCACGGTATCAAATGCCTTTTCCAGATCTACCAGGGGCGGTTAATAAGTTTTCCAATTCGGATATAAGGAAACGAGATATGAGGAAAAGTGTTTTATTATTTTTCAATATAACTACCCTCGACTTTAATGCACTTGCGCCACTTGTCCCTGAGGCTTCGAATTCCCGACAACCAGAAATCTCCCGACTAATGTTCAATCCACTCCCAGACGGCGAGCTGGAGATCTTCATCGTCCCCAAACCGGGTGTACGCAGTGCAGCCTTGAGCTGGTGGAATAAAAAGTAGTCGCTAGGGGCCAGATCTGGACTGTAGGGGGGATGGTTGAATTCCTTGAATCCGCACTCGCGCAGGGCAGCTTGTTCAACTCTGGCCTTGTGGACTTTGACGACGTTGAAGTCGATCATGGGGTGTGAGGTTTCTAGAGACCCAACGGGCAAAGACCTTGGTCATTGCCAAATTGTCGTGGATGATGTTGATAACACATCCATGTGATATTCCAAGTTCTCGCTCGATTTCTTCGACCTTCAACCGTCGATTTTCGAGGATCATCCTCTCAACACGGGTCACATTGTCCTCATTGGTCACGTTTGATGGGCGTCCTGGACGGGGGTCATCTTCAAGGGACTCACGACCATGGCGGAACTCCCTATTCCAGCGAGCAATGGTTGCATAGGAAGGGGCGGTGTCAATGTATACTGCAACCATGCGTTCATGGATCTCTTTTGCATTCTCGCCTTCCTTGGTCAAAAATTTGATCACTGTGCGGTGCTCAACCTTCTCCATTGTTGAAAAATTTGTGACTGACGATCTGCGATGAGCTACTGCTTCTTAAAGAGACGAGGCAGGAGTGTGCGGCTGCAGATCCTGACTTGTCATAACTTGTCCTAACGCCCCCACACACAGCCATTCCCCTTCCTCTGTTTTGCCTTACCGATTCGCAAAACCTATTGACCGCCCCTCGTACGTACATGACATCAACTGGTTCCTTATTATCCCTCATTTCAGTCCAATCATATCAACACTGCATTACGTTAGTTGTTGTTGACCATCTTTTTAAAAATGCGTGTGTCTTGTCAGACATGACATTGTTCACAAAAATATGGGATAGAAGTTGACCGTGTATAATTCGCTCAAACAATTTGCTCACTACGCTTGTTAAACATAAGGGTTTACACGAGCTTGGCATGCCAGCATCACTTTTAAGCTTGTATATAGGGATAATTTCACCAGCTTTCCATTCATCTGGAATGGCTGCATTAGTCATATAGGCCTGATACAGGATGGTTAGGGAAAGAACAGGTGATAAGACAGTTCTTTGATGACTCTTGGGTGAATCATATCAATACCAGGTGAGCTATTCAAGTTCATTGATCTTATCACCGCCACCACATCGTTTTCCGTGATAGTAAATGTATCCATCGTAGAATGAAGATTTAGGTCAGGCAATTCTGGTATGGTGTTGTTATCTCTACTGAAGACAGAACTATATTGTTGAGAGAGGGCCTCGGCCTTTCCCAAATCGTATACAATAAGCTCATCATTTACAACAAGATTTTGAACACCATTTTTATGCTTCGTGTCATTCTCTACAAATTTATAAAATTCTCGTAGCTTTGCTTGGCGATCACCGAATTTTTGTTTCTCATAATTACTGCGGGTAGTAAAAACAGCTTTATGAACCTGTTTACAATAGTTTATGTATTCATATAGTCTTCTTTCCGCCTTGTTTCTTCTGTATGAATTCCAGTTGCATTTTTTAGTTCGTGTCATTGCTTTGAGCCTACGATTGAACCAGTAAGTATTCTTTTTTCTTGATACACGAATTACAGGGATACATTCATTATACAGATTATATATGATGTTTCTAATGTTATCCCAAAGCGTATTACAGTCGTGCACATGCGGCAACAGTACTTGTCGCCATTGAATTGTTGCCATGTGAGCTTTCATCAATTCCCAGTCTATATTTCTAAAATCGTGAATAAATTTCGGCTGGTTGGGAACATATGAAAAATTTGGTGGGGAGATTTTACAGGTAATATAACAGTGATCACTAGTTGAGAAACAGTAATGAATTGTCGTGTGGCTAACCACATGTTCTACCGCGCTAAAACACAAATCCAATATATTTTCTTCTCGAGTGGGTTCACGCACATGTTGAATAAAATTGTTTTCAAGCACATATTGGACAAATCTATTTTCTGTTTCTGAAGACGCTATATAGGATCCCCAATAAATATTTGTGTAATTAAAAGGACTTGGTCCTGGCGCGCCCGGCGCTATCCGGGGCATCCTATGCCTCACTGTTGAAAAAGATACCCTCTGCTCGTGGCCCCATCCATGTTTACGAGTATGGTCGTTCCGCGCCCATTTGTAATCCTTCTGCGGGTTCTACCCACCCCGGGCGCTCTCCTGGCAAAGCTAGCGGCACAAAAGGTTCACATCCAGCCCCAGCTAAAACTAGGCGCGTGGCCGTTTCCCGTAAGGCGAAACGGCCACGCGCCTCCACCGAGTCATTAGACTCAAAGGAGGCAACACCCCTAAAGTTGGTCGCCAGGTCATCTTCCCGGATTCCTTAAGCTGACCCCCGAAAGGAGGACAGCAACAAAGGAGCTTCGGCTTCTTCGCCCACGCCCAGTGATGGGCTGGGTGGCTCGGAGACGGTAGATCTTCGAAAAGAGGGCCCCCTGGCCTTCAAAGCCGTAACGCCCGCCTAAGGTTTCGAGGTGGATGGAGGAAAAGACTCGTATGGCAAGCCCACCCTTCCCCAATAAATCCTCGAAGGCGACAGTGCATTGTCCGGCCACCAGCACCCGTGGTTCTACCTCCGGGAGGGTCTTCTCTTCAAAGAGGGCCCCCGCGTCTCCTCCGAGATAGTCCTGGAAGGCATATTCCTTCAATGGAATTGCCACGGACTCCGAGCCAACTGGTAGGAGCTGCGGAGGCTCGTCTCCTCCCGTGCCCGTTAGCTATCTTTTTGCAGGACACTATCCTGGGCGCATGCCCCCTGCCCACCCTCCCGGGGTATAAGGGTTTTGCGACCCCACCACTACGGGATTGGGGCCGGGCGGGAGTATGTGCGATTTACACCCATCATGATGTTAGGGGGGGAGGGCTCTCTGTATTTACTTATTTCTTGACTGAAGTTGCCCCTCGAAACATTGACTTCCATGTATCTGACTCTTATATATTCTTATTGGCTGGGATAATTCTTGATCTTCTTTTTCTTGATGTATCTTACTTTTAACGACGATGTGATGATTCCTTCCAATTCTGATGACGTGATGATTTCTTGAGAGTGGAGGAGGTCTTGATGAGTTGTGACGAGTAAGCCCTTGAAAGTCGATTTCCTTGAGTTCCGTTTTCTTTGAGCGCGGTTTTTCTCTTGAGTTGTCCTTAAAGCGTTTTTCGTGATCTCCGTTTTCTTCGAGAATTTTCTTTGTAAAAATGTGGACTTTGGGGTTCGATCTTGGGTCTTTTGAATCCCGAGGCTAGCACTCTACCATTACGCTACGGCGAAGTCCGACCTAACTTGGTAATTTAATAGGCTATTTATATTCTCGCTTTGGAAGGAAGTTTTTCTCTTATACATCTTCGCACCCCTACAATGTGTCCGTTCTTGTCTTCGCTTTAGATACCTCATTTTAGTCAGTAGCTGTGCAGCTGCACCTTGATAGGAAGTATACTGTTATTGCCGCGTACATTCTACCGTCAGCCGACTTCGACGCGGGGAACTTCCGCCACGTCGTGGTTCGGTTGCTGAGACCCTTTTTCTTGCTCAGAGATCTAAACGGTAGACATCCCATCTGAGGAGACTACTCTATCAATCCCCGGGGTCAAGTCCTTCTTGATCTCATCGACGAGCTTGAGATGGGTGTCCTAAATGTGGATGAGTTTACGTATCACTGCCCGAAAACCACTTCATTTTCCTGCCTCGATCTATCTTTGTGCTCTTCGGATGCACAGCCCGATGTTGATTGGAGAGTGGTCGATGACCTCCATGGTAGTGATCACTTTCCAATTCAAATATCATTTTCTGGACCGCTAGCGTCCGAGAGCCCGCCCCGGTGGTGCTTGTCACGGGCGCGGTGGACTGCATTTCAGGAAATGACTGAATTCTCTATCTCAGTCGTCAAGGAGTTTAGGTCGGTAGATGAGGCCGTTGAGTTCTTCTCCGGCAACCTCATCAGCGCAGGCCTAGCTACTATTCCTAGAAGGTCTGGCCGTTTTGCACGCTGACCACTCCCGTGGCGGTAAGTCGGGTGTGAGACGGCCCTCAAGAAGTCTTCACTTAACGGGAAGACCCTTCTAGCAAAGGTGTGGAAGCGAGTCAAAAGGATTCGGGGCAAGTTCTCGCAGGACAGCCCTCCCGTTCTCCAGGAGAATAGGACCTCAATCTCGGCCCCTTCGTCCGTGGCGGAATCCTTCGCGACCGCTTTCTCCGCATTCTCTAACCGGGATGATGCTCCGCTAGCATTCAATGCACGTCTAGATTCCGCGGAAGGTGTCGGGTTGGCCTTGAACGACAGGTTTACTGTGAGTGAGTTGCGTTCCACTCTTGCTTCCTGCGCGGACACTGCCCATGGTCTGGACGATGTCCCGTACGCCATGCTTCGACACCTGGGTGAGGGAGGCATTGCCTCTCTGTTAAATTTGTTCAACAGGATATGGGTGGAGAGTCTCCTCCCAGATCCTGGCGAATCGCTACTGTGTTCGGCTTTCGAAAACCGGGGAGAGAAAACTCTACTCCGGCCGGTCTCTGCCCAATCTCTCTAGGAGAAATTGATAAATATTAGATTCGCTTTTTTCTGGACAGCGGGGGCCATCTGTCTTCTGAACAGGGCAGGTTCCGCAAGTTCCACTCTACCTCCGATGCTCTGCTCTGCCTGGAAAATGCCGTCTGCGAGGCCTGCCATGGTGTTTTTCGATCTGAAGAAGACCTATGATACCGCATGGCAATAAGTTATCATGGAGACTCTCCACACAATGTTCGCCAGGGGACTCCTCCTAATCTTTATATCTGAATTTTTTGCGAGATCGTGGATTCCACGTACGGGTAAGGGGAGCCCTTTCTGGCCCAATGGAGCAGGAAGAGGGTGTCCCGCAGGTAAGTGTCCTCAGTGTCACACTATTTGTCCCGAAGATCAACGGCATCACCCCGTTCCTGCCGGAAGATGTTCTCGCTACACTCTACGTGGACGACTTTTCGATCTCTTTTGGTGCGGCCCAGATGCCAACACTGGAGCGTCGACTCCAACAGGCATTGAACCGCGTCTCTCGCCATGCCGAAGCGCACAGGTTTTGGTTTTCCTTGGCCAAGACTAAAGTCGTGCACTTCTGCCGCCATCCACGGCTCCACCCTGACCCAGACTTGTTTCTTAATGGGGTAGACTTGGAAGTGGTTGAATCGCACCGTTTCCTTGGTCTCTTTATTTGACCGACGCCACACCTGGGAGGCTCATATTCGCAGCCTTAGGGTCTCTTGTACACGCGCCATGGATATTCCTTGTTCTGTGACGTTCAGCGCTTGGGGCGCTGATAGGGCTACTGCCTTACTTTTTTAACGATCCTTTGTTCGTTCGAAGCCCAACTACGATTTCGAGTTTTATGCATCCGCAGCCGAGCGTGTATTGCGGAAGCCACCACACTGGCCTTCGTTTGGTGACTGGTGCCTTCCGCATTTTTCCCATTGAGAGCTTACTAGTCGATGCTGGGGAGTTGCCACTTGCTCTACGCCGTGCACAGTGCATTATTCGCCTGTACGCGCAAGCCCGTCTCCCTCAGTCGCCAACAGCTCTCACTGCCTGCGCAGCTGATTTCGACGGTGCCTATGCCGCCGAGAGACGCCAGACGTACCCTAGAGGGTACCACCTTTGGCTACTTGTCGCCATGCCTCTGCTCACAAAGCTTCTACAGCGCCGGGAGTATTGCGCTCGACCTTTTTCGAGCACACCTCATGTTACGCTGGAACCGTTACCAGTGTATACGGATAGTTCCAAGTCCCAAGAGGGGGTTGGCTTCCACGCCGTATCCCCTCGGTTTGAAGTCAGCGGGGCTCTGCCAGGCGCTGCGTCTGTCTTAACAGCTGAGCTGGTGGCAATACACTAGTCGGTACGGGAGATTACGCGACGTGCCCGGTTCGGAGACCGGATCGTTCGTTATTTATAGCGACTCACAAAGCACCCTGAGTGATCTCGAGGCATTGGAATCTCCGCATCTCTGGTTCGCGATTTGCGTGATTCCACGGTTTTAGTGAGCCGGGTGGATGTCGAGATTATCTTTTGCTGTGTTCCTGGACTACATGGCAGGAATACGGGCAGCTTGGCAAAGAAGATGGGAGACGGTCCAGGGGAACTTAAAGTTGCGTGTCATTGCGCCGCGACTGTTTCCATGGACCTATCTCCCAATGCCGCGACGGCTTCAGGTCGCTTTCTGTCGTCTCCGAATCGGGCACACTCGTGTGACGCATCGCCATTTGATGGAGCGCTCGCCTGCGCCCTATTGTGATTGTTTAGCACATTCTTGTCGAATGTCCCAGGCTGGGTGATCTTCGCCCACGTTATCTGTCCCGGTACCGGGATGGGCAGGGTCACTACCGCCTGTCCCTTGTACGCGGGACGAGTTCGTGCGTGCTGACCTGTGGACATTTAGACTTTTTGCAGAAGGACGGTCTTCTCCCCCTTATTTAATGTTTGACTATGGATCGCGTGCTTCTTCGCCGGGGAAGGGCGGGCCTTTCCCCGTCGATAGAGCTCGCTTCATATTTTTCCAATTTGTTTCTTTTTATTTTTTCTGTTTGTATATATTTTTTTTTTTTGCCTTCTAATATGGCCTAGATTTAGGCTAGGATGAGTACGGCGACTTTATGCCCTAGAAGTCAGTCACCAGATGAGATAAAAAAAAAATCTGCTGGGTTCCTGGATATGTAGCAATTGCAGGGACTGAGGGCGCCTAAGAGTCCGCGAGAACTAGACGACCAGACCAGCGTTTCGCTCTTGCTCACACAGATCCCCTTGCAGGTATACGCGCTTCCCTCCGGGCGGCTTGGCAAAGAAGATGGGAGACGGTCGAGGGGAACTTAAAGTTGCCTGCAATTGCCGTGCGACTGTTCCCTTGGACCTACCCTCTAATGCTGCGATGGCTTCAGGTTGCTGTCTCAGAATTGGAGACACTAGTCATTTGATGGAGCTCTCGCCTGCACCTTATTGTGACAAATGTTTTTTTTTTTCCCCGACTGTTTGGCACATTCTTGTTGAATGTCTCAGTCTGGTTGATCTTCGCGACATTACCTGACTCGATACCAGGATGCCGGGGTTACTGCCACTTGACTCTTCCTCTCGGGACAGGCTTAGGCACAAAGCCTTGTGGAGTATTTGACTCGTAGTCTGGTCTCCTCTTTATTTGAGTGTTTATTATAGTTCGCATGCTCCTGCGCCGGGGAAAGGCGAGCCTACCCCCTACGCCGGAACGCGCTTCCTTCTTGTTGCCTTTTTTCCTCTTTTTTTTAGCTTTTGTCCTTTTTTCTCGTTATTCTTTATTTCCATATTGCTATCTGTTTTTTAATCTACCCTACTGGTAGTTTATGGTGTGAGTACAGCGATTTTTGCCCTAGTAGGTAGTTGCCAGTTGGGCTCCTGAAAAAAAAACACTTTGGGGGATCTCTGTGTGCATTGTGTGTCCCAGTACTGAGATGAGCAGAGTTGTCCCTCCTATTCCTTTTATTCTGAACTGGTGCATGTACACTCAACTCTGGGACAAAGGAGTTTTTGTAGCAGAGAGGTCTCCAGAGTATTTAGTAGGTTGGTTTGGTTGCTTATTCAGGACCTGAATTTGCCCTTTTCTGTCATTTTGCTTGTTTTTTCTTATTTTGGGGCTTATTTTCTTTTCCTTTTTTGTGTATTAAATTATCCTAAAGATGGGTTGTGTTGTTTCTTCACTGGCCATTCCCTTATTCCCTTTTAAATTTGAGGAAAAAAAAAACGAACTTCCACATATATTTTATTGGCCACTTATAGAAGTATGAATTGAATGAGAAGAGATGAGGTACAATGCAAATAGAAAGTATGGGAAGGTGAGAGCATAGTGGGAGCTCTCTGAGCAATTTTAAATGACAAGTGCCAGTGTTGAGTGCACTGAAATTGATGATATTTGTTCCTTATAAATATTAAAATTGTTTTAATGAAAATTAACTATATATTTAATTTTCAGATGCAATGTCCAACCTCAAGAGTTTTAAACATTGATTTATCACTATCTAAATCTGTTTCCTTTCTCTGGTAGAGAGAAGCTTGAGAAGCCTTTCATATGCACTTCCTCTCCATATCAAGCAGGGCATATTGGAAATCTTCAGAGAAATGAAAGAATCCACACAGGTGAAAAGCCTTTCAGATGCAGTTCCTATCCCTATAAAGCAACACAAATAGGACAACTTCATAATCATGAAAGAACCTGAGCTTGTGAAACAACTGTGAAATCCAGTTCCTGCCCTTATAAAGCAGCACAACATATTCATCTTAGGAAGCATAGCAGGATGCATACTGGTGAGAATATTTTCAAATGCAATTCTTTTTCCAATTATGCAGGGAATATCCTTAATCTTCAGAGACATAAAAGAACCCACAGAAGTGAAAACCTCTTCAAATGCACTTCCTGTTTATATCAAACTGCAGATGG
The DNA here is from genome assembly GCA_963969495.1 of Ceratothoa steindachneri. Classification (NCBI taxonomy): domain Eukaryota; kingdom Metazoa; phylum Arthropoda; class Malacostraca; order Isopoda; family Cymothoidae; genus Ceratothoa; species Ceratothoa steindachneri. The sequence goes on along the minus strand of OZ018333.1, from coordinate 50,541,210 downwards.
GGTGCATCCTGAGGCAGAGAAAAGAATCAACATGAGCAAGAAAACTTTCAAATGCAGTTCCTGTACCTATAAAATAATACGAATGGGAGATCTTCAGAAACATGAAAGAACCCACACAGGTGAAAAACCTTTCAAATGCCAGTCCTGTCCCTATCAAGCCGCACAAATGGGGCAACTTCAGAATCATGAAAGAACTCACTCAGGAGAAAAGCCTTTAAATGCAGTTCCTCTCCCTATAAAACATCACGAATGGGGCACCTTCAGAGACATGAAAGAACACACACTGGCGAAAAGCCTTTTAAATGCAGTTCCTGTACCTATAAAGCAGCATATATATGGAATCTTCAGAGCCATGAAAGAACCCACACAGATGAAAACCCTTTCAAGTGCAGTCCTGTCCCTATCAAGCAGCCCAAATGGGACAACTTCAGAATCATGAAAGAACCCACTCAGGGTTGAAGCCTTTCATATGCAGTTCCTGTCCTTATAAAACATCACGAATCGGGGATCTTCAGAGACATGAAAGAACCCACATAGGTAAGAAACCTTTCAAATGCACTTCTTGCCTGTAGCAAACTGCGGATAGGTGGTATCTTCAAAAACATGAAAGAGCCCACAGTCAAAAGCCTTTCAAAAGCAGTTCCGGTCCCTATAAAACTTCATGAATGGGGTTCTTCAGAGTTCAGGAACCTGCAAGAACCCACACAAGTCAAAAACCTTTCAAATGCTGTCCCTATCCCTATCAAGAAGCACAAATAGGGCAACTTCAGAATTATGAAAGAACCCACTAAGTTGAAAAGCCTTTCAAATGCAGTTCCTGTCCCTATAAAACATTCCAAATGTGGGATCTTCAGAGACATTAAGAAACCTTTCTCGTTTGTATCAATGTAGATAGATGGTATCTTCAAAAACATAAAAGAGCCCACAGTAAAAAGCCTTTCAAATGCAGTTTCTGTCCCTATAGAACATCAAACATGAGAGATCTTCAGAGACATAAAAGAACCCACACACTGCTATTGGGAGGCTGGTACCAGATGGAAGTGATCTAACAGAAATAAACTGTGTCAACTACGGAGCTGGCACCAGAATACATACGAAAAAGATAAATGAACCTGCATGGAAGAAAAAAAATAGAGAAAAAGATAGACATATACAGAAAGGAGATCTCCCAGATGTCAACCTACCTTGGAGACCAACACCAAGGAGACACTCTTGAAGAACATCAATAAGATAAGAAGTAATCATGAATTAGATGGGAGAATGGCAGAACATCAAGCCAAAGTCAAATCTCTTGCGGCACAAATAAAAAATAAAGAGAAAAGGATAAATACAAAACAAATAAATAAGCAGTTCAAAGAAAACCCAAGGGCAGTGTATAGAAAACTGGCCAAAGAAACAATAGAAGTAGAGAAACCTCCAAAAATAGAAGTAGTAAGATTCTGGAAGCCACTGTTCGAAAATCCCAAACAACATCAAGAGAATCAGTGGATAGGAACTATCCTAGAGAAAAATAGAGAAAAAGAACATATGCCAGCAATCATCATTGATAAAAAAAAATAAGGAGCAAGATGAGTGAGTACAGTAATTTTAAGGCTCCTGGTGTCGAAAGATACCCAACTTTTGGCTGAAGAAGTTAACATCTCTATACCAGCACTGTGCCCTAGCCTTCAATAAAGCCATTACAAGAGAAGTAGAGACCCCAGACTGGCCAACCTCTGGAAACACTAATCTGCTACCAAAGAGCAAAGAAACCCACCTAACAAACAAATACCACCCCATCTGCTGCCTCTTAACAACCTACAAGCTGTTGATGGGGATAATAGTAGATGCAGTCTACGAACACCTAGAGACTGGAGAATACATAGGAGAGCAGAAGGGTTGCATAAGGAAAAAGTTAAGAACGAAAGGCCAATTACTGATTAATAAAACTATACTAGAAGACTGCAAAAGAAGACAGAGAAACCTAAACATGGCCTGGAATGACTATCAGATAGCGTTACCCATTCCTAGATCCTAAGGTGCCTATAGTTGTATAACATCAATGGAGAAGTAAGGGCATTCTTAGAGTCCCAAATGGTAAGTGGAATACTAACATCACCCTCAACCATACAGAAGGCTAAATAGTAGTCCCCAAAGTCAGGATCCAGAGAGGGATATTCCAGGGAGATAATCTATCACCACTCCTATTTTGTTTCACCATAGACTCGTTTAGTAAGATACTGAAAGAGCTTGACACAGGCTACAACCTAAGCAGGGGCAGAAATAACAAAGATAAGAAGCTGGTAAACCATCTGCTTTTCATGGACGATCTAAAGCTATATGCAGACTCTGACCAAAAGCTGAGTCAGCTCATTGAAGCAGTCCGCAACTTCTCTAGAGATATTGGTATGGAATTTGGTCTAGATAAATGCTCTAAATGTACTATCAAAGCAGAAAAAGTTAGCAGCAGAGAACATCGGGGTTGGAGAGGATAGCTACCTTGAAGACCTTGCTGAGGACTCTACCTACAAATACCTCGGCATCAAAGAAAATGCGACCATCGAGCATAAAAAGATAAGACAAAAAGTAACGAAAGAATATCTGAGCCGCCTGAAGAAAATCTGTAAATCAGAATTAAAGCTGAAAAATAAGATCACAGCCATTAACCAGCTAGGAATACCGGTCGTAGCCTACGGGTTCGGTAAAATTGATTGGCCACTGGGTGACTTGCTGAATAAGTTGGATGTACAAACTAGAAAGATGCTCACCTTGCACAAGGTCATGTACAGGAACCAGTGCCTGGACAGACTTTACCTTCTACGTAGAGAGGGTGGGCTGGGGCTAACAGAGATCAACCATGTATACAGAGCATCAATTGTCAGTCTGGGACAATACCTAATGAGATCTGAGGAGGAAAATATGAAAATAGTAGCGCAACAACACAGAGATACATTGCTCCAGCAAACATCAATCATAAAAGTGGCTGAAACTTTTGATGCTGACCTTCTAGAGCGAAACAATTGAAAGAAGACCTGCAGCAGAGCTAGCTAGGAAAACTAGAAGTAAATATAACCAGAGTGAAAAAATGGAAACAGCACAGAAGAGCCAGAAAATTCAAAGAAGAATTAGACAAGGACTCTGTTAATAAAAATGAATCACTCCAGTGGCTAAAGAATGGAAGGCTTGACTTTGATGGAGAAAGGATTATAGTAGGAGCCCAAGACCAAGGCTTACTTACCAACATCTTTAAAAAGATGGCTGGGATCTCACAAAATGATCAATGCAGATTCTGCTATAGGGAAGTGGAAAGTGTAAGCCATCTCATGCCAGGCTGCCAAATCCTACTGGCAGATGGTTACTATAAGGCTAGGCACAATAAGATCTCTAAATATATCCAATGGAAAGCTTGCCAAGAATTTGGGATAGAAGTGAAGGAAAACATCTGGGAGCATGAACCAGAGCCAGTAGTAGCCAATGTAAATATCACCATCTTTTACGATAAAGAAATCCCAGCTGGCAGATACATCAGAAGGAGTCCAATAAAGCCCGACCTAGTCACATGGAATAAGAAAGAAAAAACAGCCAAAATAAATGATGTGGCAGTCCCTAATGATTATGGTCTCAACAAGGCAGAAATAGAAAAACTAATCAAAAATGACCCACGAAGAACCTGGTAATTGAAAGAAATTGACATAATACTAGTGGTCGTTGGAGCGACAGGGCTGCTAAAGAAAAATCTGAAGAGCTATCTAGAGTCAATCCCTGGACGCCCAAATGTACAAGAAGTACAATTAGGTCACCATCCTGAAGAAAGAACTCAGATACAGTGCCCATGGCACCTAGAACTAGAATGACAGCCATAGGCCTCAGGGTTGGGGCCCACTGCACTCTAAAAGATGAAAAGTAAGAAAATGAAAAAACTCAGTAAGAAACCTTTCAAAGGCACTACTTTGTATCAAACTGTGGATGGCTGCTATCTTGAAAGACATGCAAGAACCTACATAGGTGAGAAGCATTTCAAATGTGGTTCCTGTTTCTATCATACAAGACCAAGTAACGGGGTTGTGGATTTGCTTTCTAGCCCCCCCATAAGGGGCGCGGCGATTTGCTATCCTGGCCGCCCTGCTGACAGAACTCGGCACCTCGTCCAACCGCAGCTTAGCCTCTTCTCCTTCCTTCAGACACTTGTGTTTCCCCGCTGTTCCCTCGATTTTCATACCTCTCCAACAACTTTCTCTGGTCAGCCTCTAATTTCACAGGGTAGATGCTGACCTTCCTTCTTCTCAGCCAACCGTGCCGGAACGGGGCTGAGGGGGGAGGGGACAATGTTCTTTATCCCCTGGGCTACGGTTCGGGATGGTGGGTATTTAACAACCTGCTTCATCCCCACCCATACCTTCCTCAAATCCCCTTTCCTTCTCACTTCACCCCTATTGTTTTACGCCGTGTCCAAGGTGGAGCCGCCATGCTGAAGGGCTGTCAAGTCAACAGGCGGGAGGGGTGACCTTAAATGGCGGCACTTGGTTCTGCCAGGCCCGTACTCACCCCTTGCAGACCGGGCTACTTCGAGGGGTGATGAGCTATTGCATCTCGTAAGAAAAAGAGGGTCACCATGCCCAATGATGTTGAAATAAAAAATTTCTCCTCAATTTCTCCTGTTCCATCGTCGGAGCCGTCCTCGGGCAGCTCCGCAGAAAAAAATGGACGTCTTACCCCCGTATGCTTGCAGAGGGGACCCTCCAAATTTTTCTAACCAGAGAGGATGCTTACTCCTCCCCTCCTACGGGTGTAAGGGACTCCCCCTCATCCGTTTCTCTGGATGTGCTTTTAGGCACCTCCCTCTTCCCAGCCACAGTCCCCCCTTTTCTTTCCAAGGGGACTGCCAAGAAAGCGAGTAGGCAGCCCATAGCCGACCGCTCCCCATTTAAACGGCTCGGTAGGGCAAACCCCCTTAGGGAAAAGAGGGAAGCCAGGCCTCTTCGGTCGCTTACCTCAAAAGACTTGCTGGCTAGAATTTTAAACCTTGCGGGGGTCAATAGCTGTGCCTCCCCGGACACGACTTGTGACAGAGCTGCTAATGGGACCTGTGATGTCCTAGGGGAAAATGGCCAACTGGAAGCATCCCCCCCCCCGAGATATACATGGTCCTTGAGGCAACCCAGCCTCAGACCGTAGGGCCTTCCATGGGAGCGAATCAGGGCTCGGCGCCAAGCACTGAACTCGAGTCCGCTCCTATGCAAAGTCCTCCTCAAACGGCTAGGGTTTCCAAGGCAGTAAAAGGAAGGGAGGGGTCTCCTCCGACCGGTGCGACTGCCAGGACCTTCTACATCTCGGAGTAGGTCCTGGCTGAGGCCGGTTCATCTGGCTTGGGGGCTCCTGCCGTCGGAGGAGGGAAGCGGGTTCATTCCCTGCCCTCCTCTCCTAAAAAAAAAGACTAAAAAGAATCGGGGCTCCTCTCCATCATCGGGGCCTGCGGGGGTGGATGGGTCTGCTGCTTCGGTAAGCGACCAAGCCAAGATCAGCACATCCGGCCCCTCTGCCCCGCCTTCCAGGTGCGGAGCCCCTGACCAAGACCAAAAGGGAGCAGGGTGGAGCCTCTATGACATCGGGGGCCCCTCATTCAGAGGTTACCTCGCGTTTTTTTAGCTCGCTGGCTTCAAACGTTTCTTAGTTATTCGCTCCACTGATGGCACCATGTTGGCCAAGGGCAACATGATCATTCAGAGGAGAGCATTAGCTAGTATAATTGGTAGAGAGCCGAAGGTGACCCGTTTCTCGGACGGGAGCCTTCTGGCGAACGCGGCGGATCCCTTCGAGGCGTATAAGATAAGTGCTCTTCGGACACTTGATGGCACCCTGGTGAGTGTAACACCGCACTCTACCATGAACTTTGTGATAGGAGTAGTTTATGCGAGGGAACTCGTGGATTACTCCATAGAAAATATCACTCTAGAGCTGGCTGACCACGAGACAGTCAAGGTCAGCATGTGATGAGAAAACAGGGAGAGGCCTCAAGACCCACCCCTACACTCTTCGTCACGTTCGACTGTGACAAGCTCCGTGAGTTGGTGCATGCCGGTTTATATCGCTACTGCGTGAAGGAATTCGTGTCACTGCCACGAAGGTGCTATTACTGTCACCGCTTCGGCCATACGTATCGCTCAAGTAAACGTGCAAAGTCGGGGTCACCCGAAGTCTGTGGAAATTGCTTCAAGGCCGCACACGATAAGTCTAAATCGTGAGTGGACAATTGTGTCATTTTCAGAGAGCCACACCCAGCTTCTTCGAAGCAATGTGGTGCATACTCCCTTGAAAAAGAAATCCTGGCCGTTCAGGCCCAGGATCATCTCTCATTCCGTGAGGCTAAGGACTTGGTCCTGGCGCGCCCGGCTCTGCCTGGAACGTCTTACGCCTCAATGCTAAGAAAGACACCTTATGCTCCTGGCTATCGAGGCCAACGAGCACAGTTGTTTCCACGCACATTCGGAGCCCTTTTGTGAGTTTTACTCAACCCGGGCGCTCCCCTGGTAAAGCTGGCGGCACAAAGAGTTCACACCCAGACCCGGCTAAAAACAGGGCTCTCCCCACTTCTGGGGTTCCTAAAGATGCCCCCCGAGAGGAGGACAGCAACAAAAGAGCTCCTTCGCCCACGCCTAGTGGTGGGCTTGGATAGCTCGGAGACGGTGGATCCTCGAAAAGAGCCCCCCCCCCCCCGACCCACTCACCGCCTCCAAAGCTGCACGCCCGCCTAAGGTTTTGAAGCAGAGGGAGGAAAAAACTCGCATGGCGAGCCCAACCTTTCCCAATAAGTCCTCGAAGGCGACAGCGCCCGGGGTTCTGCCTCAGGGAAGCGTACGGCCATTTTCGTGAAAGTCTTCTATTCGAAGAGGACCCCGCGTCTTCTCAGAGCTAGGTTTCGAGGCGGAGGGAGGAAAATACTCGCATGGCGAACCCAACCTCCCCCAATAAGTCCTCGAAGGCGACAGCACCCGGGGTTCTGCCTCGAGGAAGCGTACGGTCATTTCCGTGAGGGTCTTCTATTCGAAGAGGACCCAGCGTCTTCTCCGAGCTAGGTCTGGAGGGCATATTCCTTCAATGGAATTTCCACGTACTCAGGGCTAACTGGAAGGAGCAGCGGTTGTTCGTCCCGTTCCCCGTTAGCTATTTTTTTGCTGGAGAACATGCTAGGCGCGTGCCCCCTACCCGCCCTCCCTGGGTATAAGGGTTTTGCTACCCCACCACCCTGAGATGGGTCCGGGCTGAGGGATGCTCGGTTTACACCCGGCCTGATGTCTCCGTTCTTTTTACTTTAGATACCTCCTTTCAGGCAGTGGCTGTGCAGCTTCACCTGGATAAGAGGTATACTATCATTTCTGGTAGTGATCACTTTTCCATTCAAATATAATTTTGGGGGCGGCTGCAGCCTGAGAGACCACCTCGGTGGTGCTTGGCGCGGGCGCGGTGGCCTGCATTTCAGGAAATGACTGAATTCTCTATCTCAGTTGAGGAGTTTTAGTTGGTAGATGAGGCCGTTGAGTTCTTTTCCTGCAACTTCATCGCCGCGGGCCTGACTACTATTCCCAGAATGTCTTGCCGTTTTGAACGCCGACCACTCACTCCCTTGGTGGTCTGCTGATTGTGAGACGGCCCTCAAACAGAAGCGTTATACCTACATGCGCAAAAAGCGCCGCCTGAACGATTTCACTGTCGGTGAATTTCGTCGGGGTAGGGCTAGGTTCCGGTATATTTCGAAGCACGCCCGCCGCTCTTCTTGGCGGGCATACGTGTCTTCACTTAACGGAAAAGACCCCTCTAGCAGAGCTGTGTAGGCGAGTCAAAAGGATTTGAGGCAAGTTCACGCAGGACCCCCTTCCCGTTCTCCAGGAGAATGGGACCGAAGGATTCCGTGGCGGAATCCTTCGCGACCGCTTTCTCCGCATTCGCTAGCCGGGATTCTGCTCCGCCTGCTTTCAATACACGTCATGATGTAGCGGAAGGCCGCCGACTGGACTTTACCTCCAGAGGTGGAGAACCTTGAGTGAGTTGCGTTCCACTCTTGCTTCGTGCGCGGACACCGCCCATGGTCCGTCGATGTCCCGTACGCCATGCTTCGACACCTGGGTGAGCGAGGCATGGCCTTTCCGTTAGCTTTGTTCAACAGAATCTAGGTAGAGGGTCTCCTCCCAGATTCCTGGCGAATCCCTACTGTGCTTGCCTTTCGCAAACCGGGGAGAGATCACTCTACTCCGGCCGGTTTCCGCCCAATCTCTCTAACAACTTGCGTGTGAAAGTTAATGGAGAAATTGGTTAATGTTAGATTAGCCTTTTTCTTGGACAGCGAAGACCATCTGTCTTCTGCACAGTGCGGCTTCCGCAAGTTCTACTCAATGTCGAATGCTCTGCTCCGACTGGAAAATGTCGTCCTCGAGGCCTTCCTTCGTAGACAGCACTACGCCACGGTGTTTATCGATCTGGAGAAGGCCTATGATACTGCATGGCGATACGGTATCATGGAGACTCTTTACACGATGGGGACGAGGGAATGCCTCCCAATGTTTATATCTGAATTTTTTGCGAGATCGTCGATTCCGCGTACGGGTGGTGGGAGCCCTCACCCACCCAATGGAGCAGGAAGAGGGTGTCCCGCAGGGAAGTGTCCTCAGTGTCTCACTCTTTGCTCTGAGCATCAACGGCATCACCTCTGTGCTGCCGGAAGATGTTCTCGCTACGCTCTATGTGGACGACCTTTCGATCTCTTTTGGCGAGGCCCAGATGCCAACACTGGAGCGTCGACTCCAACAGGCATTAAACCGTGTCTCTCGCTATGCCGAAGCGCACAGGTTTCGGTTTCCTTTGGCCAAGACTAAGGTGCTGCACTTCTGCCGCTCTCCACGGCTCCACCCCGACCCAGATTTGTTTCTTAATTGGGTGCGCGTGGAAGTGGTAGAATCGCACCGTTTCCTTCGTCTTGTATTCGATCGACGCCTCACCTGGGAGGCTCATATTCGCAGCATTAGGGTCTCTTGTACCCGCGCCATGGATATTCTCCGCTCCGTGACGTTCAGCGCTGATAGGGCTACTGTCTTACTTTTTATCTCGATCCTTTGTCCGTTCGAATCTCGACTATGGATGCGAGTTTTATGCATCCGCAGCTGATCATGTATTGCAGAAGGTGAACTCGATCCACCACACCAGCCTTCGCTTGGCGACTGGTGCCGTCTGCATTTCTCCTATTGAGAGCCTGCTTGTCGATGCTGGAGAGATGCCCTTATCTATGCGCCGTGCACAGGACATTACTGGACTACGCACGAGCGCAGCATCTTCCTTTGTTTCCAAAGGCCCTCAAAGCATCCGTAGCTGATCTCGATGTTGCCTATGCCGCCGAGAGACGCCAATCATACCCTAAGCCCTTTGGGTTTAGGACTAGGAAACTCCTTCGAGAGCTAGATATAGCTCTCGGGCCGGTGGCTTCCCTGGTTATACCCATAACGCCACCCTGGAGGTTACCACATTTGACTATTTGTCGCCACGCCTCTGCTCCTAAAGCTTATACAGAGCTGAGAGTATTGCGTTTGATCATTTTGGAGCACACCTCGTGTCACGCTAGAACCATAACAGTTTATACGGATAGCTCCAAGTCCCAAGAGGGAGTCGGCTTCCACGCTGTATCTTCTCGGTTTGAAGTCAGCGGGGCTCTGCCAGGCGCTGCGTCTGTCTTCACGGCCGAGCTGGTATCAATACACCACTCCGTTTCGGAGATTACGTGACGTGCCTGGTTTGGAGTCCGGATTGTGATCTATATCGACTCACAATGCCCCCTGAGTGCTCTCGGGGCATTGGAATCTCCGCATCCCCTGGTTTGCGATTTCCGTGACGCCACAGTTTTTGCGAGCCGGGCAGATATCGAAGTTATCTTCTGCTGGGTTCCTGGACATGTGGGAATTGCTGGGAATGAGCGTGCCGATGAGGAAGCCAAAGAGTCCGCGAGGACTCTGCAACCGGGTCAGCGTTTCGCTCTTCCTCAAAACGGACTACATGGCAGGAATACGGGCAGCTCTTCGCGCTCCTAAGCAAAGAAGATGTGAGACGGTCAAAGGGAACGTAAAGTTGCGTGCCATTGCGCCGCGACTGTTCCCATGGACCTATCCCCCAATGCCGCGACGGCTTCAGGTCGCTTTCTGTCGTCTTCGTATTGGATACACTCACGGGACGCACCGCTATTTGATGGGGCACTCGCCTGCCTTCTACTGTGAACACTGCGGTGTCCCCCAGACTGTTCGGCACATTCTTGTTGAATTTCCCTGTCTAGGCGATCTCCGCGCACGTTACCTGTCCCGGTACCTAGATGGGGAGGTCGCTATCACATGTCCCTTGTACTTGGGACGGATTCGTTCACACCGACCAGTGGACTTTTAGACTTTTTGGAGGAGGCCGGCCTCTCCCCTTTATTTAAATAGTCGGGTTTTTTGTTGTTTTTTCTTATTTTAGTAGGTCGCGTGTTCCTGCGCCGGGCGGAAGCAGAACTACCCCCGACGCTGGAGCTTGCTTCCTGCTTATTACCTTTTTTTCTTTGTTTTATTTTTAGTGGTAGTTTTTTATTTTGTTTTTTTAGCATCCTCTTTTAAATATTGCCTAATTTTAGGCAATGTTGAACACGGCGACTAATGCCCAAGTAGGCATTCGTCAGATGAGCTCTTTAAATAAAACATAAAAACCTAACGTCCTGAAGAATATGCTGGGTCGTGAGCCCAAGACGAGACGACAAAATGTACCTCGAATGGGATCCGTGATATCTTGAGAGTCGATGGCCACATAGAGGCCATCCATGAGATGGACATTTTCCGTGAGGTGACCCCATCCCAGACAGTAGGATCTTCCATGGGGTCGAACCTGGGCCCTGTGCCAAGCACATAACCCGAGTCCGCCCCTATCTAAAATTATCGTCAGACGGCTCGGGTCCCGAGGCATCACACGGAAACGAGGGACCTCCTCCCCCAGCTGGTGCTCCCATGACAGCCAAAACCTCCATTTCAGTAAAGAATCTTGCCGAGGCCAGACAACTGGACTAGAGGCTCATACCGACGGATGAGAGAAACGGCTTCATTCCCTGCCCTCCTCTCCAAAGAAGAAAAAGAATAGGAAAAAGACAATAAATACTCGTGGCTGCTCTCCCGTCGCAGAGACAGACGGGGCTGCTGCAGTTTCGGTATGCGACCAAGCCAAGAACAGCACGTCTAGCCCTGGTGCACCCCGAGGTGGGAAGTCACAGACTACGACCAAAAGGGCGCAGAGCGGAGCCTCGATTATGTCGTGGCACTTCATTCAGCGGTTACACCTGGCGTTTTTGAGCCCACTGGCTTCAAATGCTTCCTAGTTATTCGCTCCACTGATGGCACCATGTTGGCCAATGGTAGCATGCTCCATCAGAGAAGATCACTACTTAGCACGATTGGTAGAGAGCCGAAAGTGACCAGTTTTTTAAGCGGGAGCCTTCTGGTGAATGCATCGGATCCCTCCAAGGAGGCCAAGAATAGTGATTTTCGAACACTTGATCGCACCCTGGTGAGTGTCTCCCTCTACCATAAATTTTGTGAAAGGAGTAGTTTATGCGAGTGAACTCCTGGACTACTCCATAGATGACATCACCTTACAGCTGGCCGAGCAAGGAGCGGTCAAGGTCGAACGTGTGATGAGAAAACAGGGAGGGGCCTCGATACCCACCACTACACTCTTGATGACGTTCGAGTGTGACAGGCATCCTGCGTCGGTGCATGCCTGTTGGTATCGCCACCACGTGAAGGCATTCGTGCCACTGCCTTTGCTTCGGCCACATCAATCGCTCTTGTAGACGTGCAAAGTCGGGTTTACCGGAAGTTTGTGTAAATTGCTCCAAGGTCGCACACGATAAGTCCAAATCGTGTGTGGCCAAGTGTGGCAATTGCGGAGAATGGCACCTAGCTTCCTCGAAGCAATGTGGTGTGTATCTCCTTGCAAGGAAAACTTGGCCGTTCAAGTCAGGTTTTTCTCATTTCACCAGGCTAAGGACTTAGTCCTGGTCCCGCCGGCGATGTCTTATGCCTCAATGTTACGAAAGACACCTTCTGCTCCTTGGCCCCTCCAGGCCAACGAGCACGGTCGTTTCCGTGCCCATTCTGAACCCTTCTGCTGGTTCTGCCCACCCCGGGCGCTTCCCTCGTATAGTTGGTGCCACAAAGGATTCACACCCAGCCCAGGCTAAAACAAGGTCTCCCCATCTTTTTCCCAGCGTGACCGTTTCCTGTAAGGCGAAACGGCCGCTCGCCTCGATCGAGTCGTTAGACTCACAGGATGCAACACCCCTGAAGATCGTCGTGACACCATCTTCCGGGATTTCTAAAGCTGCCCCCCGAAAGGATGACAGCACTAAAGGAGCTTAGACTACTTCGCCCACACCCAGTGGTATGCTGGGTGGCTCGGAGACGGTGGATCCTCGAAAAGAGGCCCCCCCTTCCCCGCCTGCCTAAAGTTTCGAGGCGAGGGGAGGAAAAGAGTCGCATGATGAGCCCACCCTCCCCCACTTTTATTACTCTAAGGCGACAGCGCATTGTCCGTCCAACAGTGCCCGGAGTTCTGCTTCCGGGAAGCGTACGGTCATTCTCGTGTGGGTCCTTTCAAATAAGCACATCGCATCTCTTCCGAGCTAGGCTTGGGGGGCATATTCCTTCATTGGAAATGCCGCGGACTCTGGGCCAACTGGAAGGAGCTGCGGCGGCTCGTCCCATTCCCCGTTAGCTATCCTTTTGCAGGAGACCATGCTGGGCGCATGCCCGCTTTCCACCTTCCCGGGGTATAAGGGTTTGGCGACCCCACCACCACGGGGTGAGGGCCGGGCAGAAAGATGCGCCATGATGTCTGCATTCTTCTCTTTGCTTTCGATACATCCTTTCAAAAAGTAGCTCCGCAGCTGCACCTTGATAGTAGGTATAATGTTATTTCTGCATACATTCCACAGTCAACCGACTTTGGCGCGGGGTTCTTCCGCTGCGTCGTCACACGGTTGTAGAGGCCTTTTCTCCTGCTTGGGGATCTGAACAGTAGACACCCCCTCTTGAGAGACTACTCGATCAATCCCAGAGGTCAGGTCCATGGCCACCTGATCGTCGAGATGGAGAAAATTGTATATATTGCCGTAATTTGTCTTATATACGCTTAATACATATAACTTTAGTCGGTATTATTTGCGTTTTTTCTTGATTATTTTGTATATATTTTCTGGGCGCTACATAGCTCGGCGCCCGAATAGCGACTCTTGTTAGATTTGGACGAGACCGGAGACGATTGTTTTACTTTTTTAATGCCTTTGAAAAAAGTAAAATAAAAGGAAAGTAATTAATATAAAATAGATTGGGATGGGCATGAAAGTATGGAATTGGAGTTGAAGCGATTGCATCTGAAAGACTGTATAGGTTTTAAATGAATATTTCGGTAATATCCTAGATAGCTCTTAGATCACAATAAATATAAAAACCTATATTTCGTTATTCAAAGGAATGAATTGTTAAATGCTTACGCGAGTCTAAATTTGCAGATAAATTCCTTAAGCCTAATCTAGGCGACGTTGGGAAAACGTGAATTAAAAACAAAGAGTTAAGAAAAATATATATTATTGAATAAACAGTTACATTATTTAAGGGTTAATTTATCAAGTAACAATTTATGATTTGATTAAGAATTACAGCTGAATTAAATTTGAATGAGTTCACGGGAATGGATTTAAAATTGATAAATATAGTTTGGTATAAGTAATAAATGATAAATCATAAATGAAATTTAGATAATTGGTAATTAGAGTATAACAAATGATGATTGAAAATTGGTAATTAGATTATAACAAATGATGATTGATAATTGAATAATTGGTAAATAGATTATAACGGAGTTGAATGGGTCTGTAAATGAGACAAAAGAATCAAGCATTAAATCAGGATTCTTTTGGGAAATGTTTAGTTAAACTTACAACTCAAATATTTACAGACCTGTTCACCCATAGAGCTTGTGAGAGTGGGGGTACCAATTTCCAGATTTAAGTCAGAGTTGCCAACCCTTCTTGAAATTTTATATATATATATATATATATATATATATATATATATATATATATATATATATATATATATATATATATATTTATATATATATATATATTTATATATATATATATATATATATATATATATATATATATATATATATATATATATATATATATATATATTACAAGAGGAATAAGAATTGGACGAGAATGAGCAAATGAGACAAGAAACCGGAGTTTTTTTAAAGGTAAGCGGAAGGGACATTAGAAGAATACAGTTAAGGCGATCCTTTACCGAGAAGACAGAAATAACGCCAGGGAAAAAAGTTTTGAATTCCTGGCCTGGACTCGAACCCAGGTCTGCTGATTGCCGGTCAGATGCTTTACCGCTAAACTACCAGGCACAGTAACTATATTTCGCCCAAAGCGTTACCCCATCAAACACAGTATATCCCTAAGCTAGGAACTTCCAAGGAATTTTTATACCACATCCTCTTACCAGCTCACAATTTAAAGGCTCACTGTCCATGTCACATACAAATAAAGCAACTACAGGATCTGCGGGTGATTATACAACCACCAAAGGGCTATGACATTTTTAATTTCTGCATTTCAAATAAAATTTGAAGACAGAAAGAAAGATGCAGAAACCTGGTGTAGCTGACTATAAGTACATATAGTACAAGAGGAATATGAAATGGACGCGAATGGGCAAATGAGACAAGAAACGGGAGTTTTTAAAGAGGCAAGAGAGAGGGACATTAGAGGAATCCAGAATCAAAGGGAGCAGAGGGCAGCACAGTGAAGGCGATCCTTTACCGAAAAGACAGAAATAAGGCCAGGGAAAAAAAGTTTTGAATTCCGGGCCGGAA